>VMDO01001861.1:0-188097 GCA_007922755.1 Pedetes capensis
AAAAAAAAAAAAAAAAAAAAAAAAAAAAAAAAAAAAAAAAAAAAAAAAAAAAAAAAAAAAAAAAAAAAAAAAAAAAAAAAAGAAAAGAAAAGAAAAAAAGAAAAGAAAAAGAAAAACATTAAGACTCCCATAGATAAGTGGGCAAAGTTCACTGGTTATGGTGGCTTACACCTATAATCCCAGCAACTTGGGAGGCTGAGGCTGGAGGATTGTGAGTTAGAGGCTAGAGGCAACCAGGGTAACTTAATGAGACCCTGTCTCAAAATAAAAGATGAAAAATGGGCTGAGGGTACAGCACAGTGGTAAAGCACTAGCAAAGTATATACAAGGCTCTTAGTTCAACTCCCAAAGACCACAAAAAAAAAAAAAAAGAAAAGAAAAAAGAAAAAGAAAAAGAAAAAGAAAGAAAAAAGAAAAAAGGAAAAGAAAAGAAAAATGGGAAAAGGATAAAAACCACTTGATGGGGAGATAATCCTAGCTAGAAATAGAAATTGTTCTTCAACCTTGCTATTAATGAAATAAACGGAAATGAATGCAGATGTTGACTATGGGAATGAGGTCATCATTCCTTGGGCTGAGGGCTGCATGCCAGGATGTGCCTGGGTGCCCAGTCCTGCCCATGCGCCAGCCTCTAAGGGGAACCACCAGGTGGAAACTCACCCACTGGTGTCCATGCTCTGCAGCCGCTGAAACAGCGTCTCGGAGAGGCTGGGCCGGCTGGCCTCGCTCGAGCGGGTGTACTCCATTGGGAGGGGAAGCTCCTTGGCCTCGCAGGGCCCAGCAGAGGGAGGGATGTTCCTTGGTGGCAGCTCAGGTGGAGACGTGACACTTTCTACCCAAGAGAAGAGCGGGAACGCCGTGGGTGAGGACGCTGTCATTATAACCCTGCCCCGGCGCTCTGCCGCAGCCCTGTGAGGTCTTGGCCGCTGAGTTCCAGGTCGCCATCTGTGCCCCGTGTTCCCCTCCCCCCCCACGTCCTCACAGCCTCCCTGACAGGTCGGGAGCCTCTTTGCAGCAGACCTGGTTTCCTGATCCTTGGGCCTCTCCCCTTGTCTGTCCCCCAGTGGAGCTCAGCAAACACTTGGGGTCAGTTAGCCCCACCAGGCCCAGGGGCAGGAGGACCTGCTGAGCTGCTGACCTTGGACACGAAAATTGGAGGTCAGCAGGCTTCCTGGGGCTCAGGCAAGTGATTCAGGTGCAACAGAGCCCTGAACCAGGCAGAGGCCGGTCCTCAGAATGGAGCCAGAGCAGAGGAGGAGACAAGGGACAGGGAGGTAGGCAGGGCTGTCTGGTGGGCCCTCTGTCGTCCCGACCCTTCTCTCTGTACCTTCTCTTCAATCTGCCCTCCCTGCTCTCTTGCCCCAGCCCTTGGCAACAAAGTTAAAAAGCGAGGGGTCCCCTCACGCAGAGACTTAAAAAGATAAGGAAACAACTGGAACTTGATCTGAGAGCTGGGACCCTTGCCAGTTCCCTTTAGGGGAAACCTTCCTGCAGGCAAACGTGATGGAGCACGCAGGTCCCAGACCCTGCTGGAGCCCCTCCCACACCTCCCGGCCACCCCCAGCCTCAGAGCACTGCGCTTCCTCTCCCCTCCTGGGTTCTGAAGAGGATTAGGAGTTTGCCTCGAGCTGTGCCAAAACCCTTTGAGAAGATCCGAGTCAAATTAGACCCTCAGACCGGTGGGGGGGGGGTGATCTTTTGGGGAAACGAAGCTGGTGGTCACGAGACCAGGCTTTCCTTCCAGCCCTGACAAGAAGCGTGTCGGGGTTCTTCTGCAGACAGCATCCCAGGGGCACCGCCCTGGGAGGTGAGGATGTGAGGTGTGGAGGACTCTGCTGGGGGACAGGCCCTGGGTCCCGGGGAGCAGCTGGAGCAGGTGCGAGTGGCCGTGGACTTCCCCGTGGACACATCAGCTCTGGCGCTGGCTATGTGGCAGCCGGGCCTCCCTGATTCCCCAGGGCAGGGAGGGGAGGAGGATGTGGGCTCTGTGGGTCCCTTGCAGCCTCCATGGCACTGTGGTCTTTCAGAAACCTGCTTCGCCTGGTCCTGACTCGCTCCCCAACTGGGCTGTGGAGGGGGCTTCCAGTTGGCCTGGTCAGGCAGCCTTGGGCTGTGCAACCACAAAGAGGGGTCTCCCGCCTCCCTGGAATGGAATTCCATTCCCACCCTTGGGAATGGAATGAAAAAGGCCACCTACTGGGGCCTGCACGGCCCATCCCCCAAGGGCTACTGGCAGGTGCAGGCCAAGGTCTAATCTCTCCCTCCAGGGGAGGCTGTGGGAAGAGGCTGACCAGCGAAGGCACTCGAGGAGGTACCTGGTGGTTTCCTGTTAGAAAATGGACTTTAAGAGCAGAACTTCAGCAGGAGAGCTTTCTCTATGGGACTAACCCCGCTGGTCTCGTCCCTTCGCTACGTAAAGGGCAGGTACATGCCTTTTTTAAAAAAACATATTTTTATGAGCTGTATAACCTCCTTTACTTTCTTTTTTTTTTTTTTTTTTTGTCGTACTGGGGGTTAAACCCAGGGCCTAGCGCTTGCATGCTCTGCAAGTGCTGGACCACTGAGCTGCACCCCCAGCCCCATTTTTTTTTTACTTTTTGAGACAGGGTCTCGCTAAATTACACAGACTGCCTCTGGTCTTGAACTTGCGATCCTCCTGTCTCTGCCTCCCGAGCCACTGGGATTACAGGCGTGCGCCCCTGCACCCGGCTCACTTCCTCATTTTTTTGAGACAGTGTCTCAATATGTGGCCCAGGCCAGTTTCACATTCCCTATAAAACCCCAGGCTGGCCTGGAACTCTAACCTTAGCCTCTTGTGTGTTGGGTTTATAGGGATGTGTGTGTTACCACACCCAGCTTAGTCCCCTGCTTAATGATGATATAAAGAAACACCTTTCCCATCCTTCTACTTAGGTGGAAAGGGATCCTTCCTTCAGTGACCTCACAGTGAAATTTTCTTTTCCTCCCTTCCTTCCTTCCTTTTCTTTTCTTTTCTTTTCTTTTTTTTCTCCTTCCTTTTCCTCTTTCTTTCTTTCTTTCTTTTTTTCTTTCTTTCTTTCTTTGAACTGGGGGTTTGAACTCAGGGCCTCATGAATACTTGGCAACTTCTCTACCACTAAGGGCACCCTCATCCTCTTTTTTATTTTTTATCTATCTATCTATCTATCTATCTATCTATCTATCTATCTATTTATTTTTGGTTCTGGGGGTTGAACCCAGGGCCTCGCGCTTACATGCTTTGCAAGTGCTGGACCACTGAGCTGTACCCCCAGCCCCATTTTTTGACTTTTTGAGCCAGGGTCTCGCTAAATTATGCAGACTGCCTCCGGTCTTGAACTTGCGATCTTCCTGTCTCCGCCTCCCGAGCTGCTGGGATTACAGGCATTGGCCACCGAGCCTGGCTTTTATTTTTTATCTTAAGACAAGGCTGCACTAACTTACACAGGTTGCCTCTGGCCTCAAACTCACAATCCTCCTGTCTCTGCCTCCCAAGCTGCTGGGATGCCAGGAGTGTGCTACCATAGCTGGCCTCTCAATGAGATTCTAATCACGGTAATGATGGTAGGTGCGGTCATTGGGTGCTTGCTGTGTCCCAGGTCTGAGCCCTACAGTCATGGACTTATTTGATGCTTGTGACAGACATGAGAGGCAGACACAGTGCTCTCTTTACTATCTCTTTAAAGATAAGTCTGTGGTTCAGAGAGATTAAGTAACTTACCCAAGTCACAAAGCTAGGGAGCAGGAATTCCAATCCGTGCCTGCCTCCAGAGCCGGCGTTCCCAACTCATCCTCACTCACCATGCCGCGATCTTTGCCTTTGCCTCGGGTAACAGGACCCTCTAATCCACCAGCACTATGGCACTTGCGGGGCAGGATTCCCAAGGCCCTCCCTGCCCCTCCTTCCCTTCCCACCTGTCTCCTCTTCGGGGTCGTCCACCGTGTCCTCCTCCTCCAGTGGCACGGGGTACTGCAGGTGGGTCACCAGCCCCATGTTTTCCTTCTTGTAAAACTCGATGAGCTGGTCCAGCTTGGCGAAGAACCTCACAGGGACACCTTCGGATGCCTGAGGACGGGACCACCCCCCCAGAAGCACATTTTAACTGACCAGAATGTCACACAACCACAGAGGCCACCTGTGGCAGAGACCGAGAGGCGGGAGTGACCACAATCCAGAGAAGGCCTTGGGCTCTACGCCCACACCCTCACATCCTGTGACCAGCAGCTGGGCTCCTGAGAGCCCAGAGCAAAAAGCACAACAGGGTTGTTTTAAAGACTGTTTTCTCTTTCTGTCTCAAAAAAAAAAAAACAAAACACTTTTATTTTTAAAAGTAGTTTGCTATACAAATAGTACCTTTTCATTGTGGCAAAATTAGAAAACAGACTTTTTATTTAAAGAAATCACTTGTAATCCCACAACCCCAAGAGGTCTATTTTCAATAGTTAAAAATGTTTTCTACTTTGTGTGTGTGTGTGTGTGTGTGTGTGTGTGTGTGTGTGTGTGTGTGTGTGTGTGGTGGGGAAAGTTATTTTTTTTTCCCCCCATAGAGATCATTTTTAAAACTTATTTTTATTTTTGGTGTTGAAGATTAAACTCAGGACCTTACTCGTGCAAAGCATATCCTTTACCCCTAAGTGACATGCTAAGCCCGAGATTATTTCTTTTATAGCAGTACTAGGGGTTGAACCCAGGCCCACAAGCATGCTAGGCAAGTGCCCTACCATGAAGCTGCACCCCCCACCCCTCTTCTATTTTTGTTTATTTTTATTTATCTTTTTTCCAGTACTGGGGGTTGAACCCAAGGCCTCCGTGCTTGCATACTTTGCAAGTGCTGGACCACTGAGCTGCACCCCAGTCCTTTTTTTTCTTTCTTTCTTTTTTTTTTTTTGTTTTTGAGACAGGGTCTCGCTAAGTTACGCAGACTGCCTCTGGTCTCAAACTTGTGATCCTCCTGCCTCTGCCTCCTGAGCCACTGGGATTACAGGCGTGTGCCACTGCGCCCGGCTCTATTTTTTATTTTAAGATAGGGTGTCACTGAGTTATGCAGGCTGCCTCTGGCCTCAAATCCGTAATCCTCCTGCCTCCACCTCCCGAGTTGCTGGAATTACAGGTGTCAGCCACCACGCCTGGCCTCAGATCACTTATTTTTAAACACAGCAAAAATCTATTCTGATAATTTCCTGGCTTTGATTTGTTTTTTTCATTTGTTACAGTTCAGGTTTTATCAAATGTGAGAAAATGGCCTAGGCAGCACAGAACCCTTCCCTAGTTTGTGTCTCTGCTATTAATGGTGGATAGAGGTAAGTCTGATCCACTGTTCTAATGCTCTGGGGCCTGGTCTCCTTTTTCCATGTCCTGGGGCTCAGGCAGGAAATTCAAGGTCTTCCTAGAGCAGCCAGCACCAACCCACCACCACTGAGGCCCTGCCCCCGTTGGAGCCCCGCCCCCACAGGCTGCTGATCGGGACCAAGAGATCCAGCTGTTGGCAGTAATGGCATGAGCACCAAAGACTCTCGCCTTCTAGCTGGGTCTTCCCCGGCATTGCAGCACCACCATACCCTTGCCCCCCCAACACTAAGTGCCTGTGATTCACCCCTGTCATCCAAACCATGACTTTAATGTTCATCTTAAGATTTGGAGGTCAGTGGTCCAGCTCGTCCCTTGGAGGCTGTCAGCTGCCTTCTCCTGAAGGGAAGGGGGCCCACTGTTTGTGGGAAGTGAGGCCAATAGTCTAGCAGGTTTGGGCAGGAAGCCTACCAGGTGGGTGAGCAGGTGGAATTGTGACCCACTCACCTCCTATGGCTGCCAGCGCGGACAGGTTGACTTGGAGGCAGGGCTTGTGCCCTGGCATGGACAGCTTTAGGATTACAGGTGAGTGGGATAGACTCAGACATCCAGGATCAGGGCTAAGAAGTACGCATACCTGTCCCTGAGCCCTGGCTCCTGGGCAGTGAAGTCTCCAGAACAATGAACCAAATAAGCCTTTATTTATTCACACACACACACACACACACACACACACGTAAATAAATAATTTTTTTTTCCCAGTGCTGGGGACTGAACCCAGGGCTAGGTAGGGACTCTACCACTGAGCTACATCCCCAGCCCCAAGCCTGTATTCTTTATAAATGACCCAGTCTCTGGTTTTCCGTTACTGCAACAGAAAACAAGGCAAGGCAAGGGAAAAGCACCCAGGAAGACTATGCGGCCCGTCTAGAGGGAACAGATCCGCAGGTGGCAGATCCCACCTGACGAGAAGACTCGCTTTGCACACGTGGGCCAGCACGAAGCAGCCTGTCCCCACCGGCAGCACAGGCGGAGGAAATGGAGGAGGGAGGGGCTCCAGCCAGGGTGAGGGGCTCTTGGGGGAACCATTCAGCATGGGTGTCCTCTTAAGTCTTTACTCTTGGCACTAAGATTTTTTTTTTTTCCCAGTACTAAGGGTTGAACCCGGGGCTCGCACTTGCATGCTCTGCAAGTGCTGGACCACTGAGCTGCACCCTCAGCCCATTTTTTTACTTTTTGAGACAGGGTCTCACTAAGTTATGTAGACTGCCTCTGGTCTCGAACTTGTGATCCTCCTGCCTCCGTCTCTGGAGTTGCTGGGATTACAGGCGTGCGCCCCCGCGCCCAGCGGCACTAAGATTGGATGGGGCTAACCGAGATCCTCCCAGGAGACTTTGCGTTCCAAGCACATCCTAGACCGGGAACAGGAGGAGCAGGGGCCAGAGCGCAAGGTGGGTTACAGAAGCTCCCGGGCTGCCCCTCACAGCGCAGGGTGAAGAGTGTGGTCTGGGAGCCTCAATCTGTGATCCCCACAGGAAAGAACGGCCTGCCCTTGGCACGTCGCTTTTCAACTCACTCTAAAAGGCCCTGTGTCAAGGCCGGACGGCCAACAGGATGGGGCTGGGTGTCCAGTGAGACGCTGGATCTGTTCAAAGGGCAGCCGTCCTGGGCCTGGCCTAACCTCACCAGGCCAAAGCCAGGAGGTGGGAGGGGCTTCCAGGTGGCAGTGTCCTGACTGTGGGGCAGCAAGAGCAGAGGCCTCCTGCAAGGATGAGCCTAGGTGTCCCCACCTATGGCAGGTCATGTCCCTATCCCCCTGCCTGTGTCCCCACAGTCTAGAACCAGGCCTGCTTACTATGCTGGGATTTTGCCACAGAGCCTGGCGGTTGGAGGGGCTCCGCAATCGGTGGGTCTGTGGATTTACCACACAGGGGTCCCAATGACAGCTAAGAGTTTGGGGCCAGGAGGAGAGATGTTAGGGATTTTCTGTAAGCCTGGGTCTGGGGACAAAGAGAAACACTGGGGAGAGGGGTTGTTGTTGTTGTTGTTAGGTGCCGTCAAGTCGGTATCCGACTCATAGCGACCCTCATAGGGTTTTCAATGGCTGACTGTTTCGGGATTGCCTTGGGAGTGGATTGCCAGGCCCTTCTCCCATTTTTGCGGTGCTGGGAATTGAACTCGGGACCTCAGAGACTGCAGCACAGCGCTCTACCAACTGAGCTAAATCCCAGCCCCAGGGAGAGGGGAGCATCCACCAAATGTGCCTTTTCAACTATTTTAAGATGCACACTGTGGGCAAGCAGCCACGTGCCTTACGGGCCTGGGCAGGAACAGATGCCATGTTAACCTGGGCAGAACTCAGGGGACAGGGGACAGGAATACCAGAGCTGGAAGCGCAGGGAGTAGCTGCCCACCCCAGGAAGACCGAAGGGGAGTGACGGGGCTGGAACCCAGAGGGGCACCAGCAGGAGTGGAGGCATCTGTGGGGAGGACCCACAGACCTCACGGGGAGGGAGCCAGGGCCCCAGGCCCTTCATCCTCTCCTTCCTCCTCTCTTCCCACCCTCCTGCCACCTGGCTAGGGCTCCCACTGGCCAGACACCAGGGGAAACCAGGGGGCAGGGGAGTGGGTGGACCTGGGGCGACAGGGCACCTAAGGAGCAGTGAAAACAGCACCTGCATGTCACACGGACCCCTGTGGGGCTCAGGTCAGGAAGCAACACCAGCCACACTTCCTACCAGGGAGACGCAGCCCTTGATTCTTAATGGTCCAGGCCGCCAGACTCTGTTCCTCATTCTGTAGTGGCGGACTTCTGAACAGAGGCATCAAGTCATCTCGAAATAGAGAAGGAAGCCCTGAAGGCCTGTGCTAGCTGTGTGCTGCCAACCCGACCCCCAAGCTCTTACCAACGCCCCCTGCAGTGGGTGATGCCCATGCGGATTTCTACTCTGCAGTGACTGTCTCACCTTACCGTGAATGAATTCTCTCTCTTTAGCAGCCAACTAGAGTGCGTAAGGGACAGCTTGATTTTGAAAAAATGAAGATGACCATTCCCTACTTTAAATAATCTGGTTAATTTAGGACGTCCCAGGCACAGAGCAGACTTCCCTTTGCAATTGCCCAACCAACAGACTAGACATGAGTTTATGTTCAGAACCCAAAGTCACCCAGAAGGAAGTGAAGTAGGGGTCCATTCTGACAGTGAAATAAAATGCCAGGCTCTTCCACCTCCCATTAAAATCTCCAGGTCTACGGAAAGTTCCCAGCGACTTCTAGAAAGATCATTTCTACAAGTGATCTGCAGAGAGCAAGGCTTCTGGTTCAGTTTAGAATCGGCAGCTCTTTCTGCCTTGGGGTACAGTCTCTGTGCCTGGCTCCCCAAACGGGTCCTGTTAGGCTCAGCCAAGAGTCCTCAAGTCTCCTTACAAGGGAAGCAGGTTGGAAACAGAGGCAGGCCCACCCGCTTTGAGAGAGGCAGGGAATTCATAGCATAGACCTCACAGTGAAACAAAGGTAGAGAGAAGCAGAGAGATGTGGCTGCCAAGCTGGGCCTTGCAGGCAGAGACCCCTTCACCCTGCGCTTGACATCTGAGCCCACTAGGCAGCAACGCCCTCTGGAGAGGGGCTACCCACGAAGAGGAGGGCGTCAGGGTCTTCAAGACAAAGGACACCCGGCGTCTAGATTGCCCGTGGCTTAGGGCAATGCACCCCGAGAAATGCTGTGTTTCCAGGTGCAGTGCTGGGGTTGACTCTCTGACACCCTCCAGGGGCAGGGGGTACAGGCCAGGAAGGACAGAGCCCTGGACAGGCTAAAGTTTCCCAGAGGAGTAATTTTAACTTCGGCGCTGTCTGCTGTCTCTAAATATGGAACCGAAATAGCACTGGGCACAGGGGGAGAAGCCTGCAGGGAGCAGAACTGGCACTGGGAAGCACCCCACAGCCCCTTCTGAAGCTCCTGTGGGCTTCACTTTAAATTAAAAAGCATGTCCAAACCCAGCTGTGGTGGGGTACACCTGGGATCCCAGCACTCGGGAAGCTGAAGCAGGAGGTTAGTTGTAAGTTCGAGGCCAGCCTGGTGAGTTCCAGGCCAGCCTGGGCTACACAGCAGGACTCTCAAAATAATTAATTAATTAATTAACTAATTAATTAATTAAAATTAAATACTAAACAGATAAAGGGGCTGGGATTTAGCTCAGTTGGTAGAGCACTGCACTGCAGTCTCTGAGGTCCCGAGTTCAATTCTCAGCACCGCAAAAATGGGAGAAGGACCTGGCAATCCACTCCCAAGGCAATTCTGAAACAGCCATTGAAAACCCTATGAGGGTTGCTATGAGTTGGATACCAACTCGACGGCACCTAACAACAACAACAAACAGATAAAAAGAAAATAAATAAATAAAAATAAAAAGCATATCCAGTCACTGTGGAAATTTTATAGACAAAGTGGACAAACCAAGCACCGGGTATGGTGGTGCACGCCTGTAATCCCAACAGCTCAGGAGGCAAAGACG
The DNA here is from genome assembly GCA_007922755.1 of Pedetes capensis. Taxonomy (NCBI): domain Eukaryota; kingdom Metazoa; phylum Chordata; class Mammalia; order Rodentia; family Pedetidae; genus Pedetes; species Pedetes capensis. The sequence continues at coordinate 9,796 of VMDO01001861.1, forward strand.
GGGGGGATTGCAAGTTCGAGACCAGAGGCAGTCTGCGTAATTTAGCGAGTCATCCCAGAAGCTCTGGAGGCAGAGGTGGGAGGATTGTAAGTTCGAGACCAGAGGCAGTCTGCATAACTTAGCGAGACCCTGTCTCAAAAAGTAAAAAAAACATGGGTTGGGGGCACAGCTCAATGGTCCAGCACTTGCAGAGCATACAGGCACGAGGCTCTAGGTTCAACCCCCAGTACCACAAAAGAAAAAAAAAGTGGGCAAACCAAACCAAAACAAAAAGCTCTGCTCCTCATTTTACCACCCCGGGAGGAAGCGTGAGAGAGTGGGGGGTCAGGTCTTCAGCAGGGGGTGAAAACACATTTGGCTGTGGGGTGCAGCTGTTCCTGTTTTGCTTCCCAGCATGGACAGCAAGGGCCTGTGGGTTGGGAAGAGGGTGAAGGCGAGGAGGGTAAACCCCAGATCCTGCCTAGGAGCAGAGAGCTGAGGGCCAGGTGAGGCCAAGTGAGTCAGGGCAGAGTGGAATTTGTGTTCCGGAACCTCACGGCCTGCCCCTGCGCTCTGAGGCTGCTGCTCCATCCTGGGCAGGTCAGCAGGGATATCCAAGTGACACAGGTCTGCCCTGTTCCTGTCCCAATCTCCCTGTGGGCAAACCCAGCTCTTTCCAAGCCCTGCCTCTGCCTTCCCCCATCTCTGCCAGACCCCCATATGTTTTCCTTTACTTCCCTTTTGCCCTCAAGGTGCTTCTCAGCCTTTAACCACCTCTCTCCCGTGAAGCTTTTCCTAAGAATCACAGACCTAACTGGGTGAAGAAAGGGGAAAGAGAGATGTCAGGGGTCTCCGGGGCCTTTGAGGGCTCAGATTTTGGACACTGTGCCAACAAAAAGCACAGTGACAGCTCAGATTTTGGTTGCTAAACACCATTCTCCAGGAGAAAGACCCAGGGCTCTTTGGAGAAATGGCTGATCCTAGCAGCCTTAGAAGCTGGGGCTTGGATGGTATAACAGGAGCCCAGAACATCTGTTTTCCTAAAAAATAAGGGAGTGCTCAAAACAATGACGATCTGTCAAAAGGAGCCAGAACCCAGCGAAAAGAGAGTCAGGAGGAGCCACTAGCACAATTTGAACATTAAAATGAATAATAAAAAGTCATAATCTGTTGAATAAAATATGAACTCATGAGTCTATTCAGACATAAATAAATAAGAAAGGAAAGCTCTTCCCCACAGAGTGCCAATTAATAACTGTCAGAGGAATGATGGAAATAGAAGGCAGCATTTGGCAGCCACCATGGTAATAATTGATTCAGACAAGAATCATCCATAGACGCTGAAACTAGGTGGGTGTGAGTTCGAGGAAGGATGAGATATTTAGATAGTTCCAGCGTAAATTCCCATAGAACAGTTATGAACTTTTCAATTTAATTTTTTTGGCAGTGCTGGTCGTCAAACCCAGGACGTGACATAGGACAGGCAAGGGCCCTCCAACTGAACTCCACCCCAGCCCAGTTGTTAACTGTTGTTGCCTTGTTTCTGAGACAGGATCTTGCTATTTAGACCAAGCTGGCCTCAAACTCATAATCCTCCTGCCTCAGCCTCCCAAATGCTAGGATTATAGATGCGCACCACCACGACCAGCATTAGTAACTTGACCAGCTTTTAGTACCTCAACCGGTTTTAGTACTGCGACTGGCTTTAGTAGCGCGACCTGCTTCAGTGAATATTTTTAAGTCTTAATTTTTATTTTTTTGTCATGCTGGAGGGCTGATCACAGGGCCTTGCACATACTTTGCAAGTCCCCAACCACTGACCTGCCCCTCAGCCCCTTTTTATATTTTTTATCTTGAGACAGAGTCTCGTCAAGTTACATAGGCTGCCTCTAGCCTCAAACTTGGGATCCTCCTGCCTCTGCCTCCTGAGTCACTGGCATTACAGGTGTGAGCCATTGTGCCTGGTTCAGCTTCAGTTAATTTTAAATGGAAAAGAAACAGTGGTAATTTCACAGAGAGGAAGCCTGGCAGACACCGCTTGAACCACGTGTTCAACATTAACTTCATTAGTGACAGGACGGGGTGCCATCTCCTGAGATGGGGTGCGGAGCACAACGTCACTTCCATGGAGTCAGGCTGAAACCTGGACCCCAAATCAAGAGACATCGTATAAAATCATCAGCCTGTTCCCCAAAAACGTCAAGGTCAAGAAAGGAAAGACAAAAAACTGTGCCCAGCTCAAGGACACTAAAGTATGTGAAAGTTACACATAATATGTGACCCTGGATTGAACATTGGCCCAGAAGGAAGAAAATCATATGCAATTTACATAAATATAAATAATATGTATATATTGCTATTAAGACTGTAAGGGAAATTTGAATGGAGCTAAGGATTGGATGGGCTGGGATTAAGCTCAGTTGGTCGAGTGTTGCGCTGCAGTCTCTGAGGTTCCCAGCACCGCAAAAATGGGAGAAGGACGTGGCAATTCACTCCCAAGGCAATCCCGAAACAATCAGCCATTGAAAACCCTATAAGGGTCGCTATGAGTTGGACAGGACTTGATGGCACCTAACAGCAACAACAACAACAAGGAGGATGGATGGCCTGCAGCAATATCACCCTGGTGTCTGATCTTGTCTGATCTTGGAAGCTAAGCAGAATCCGGTGGGTTAGTCCTTGGATGGGATACTGCCTGGGACTACCAAATGCTGTAAGGCTAGGGAGAAGGACCTGGCAGCCCACTCCCTAACCAATCAGCCATTGAAAACCCACGAATAGTAGAAAACCACTGACAATAGTGCTAGGCATGGCACAGTGTTGGATAGTGTTTCCTTCTGCTGTGCATAGGGTCACTATGAGTCAGACCCAACTCAATGGCACCTAACAACAACAACAAGAATATAAAAGCCCCAATCCCGGAAAGTCAGGTGGCATCTTTGGAGTGGGTGGAGGTGAGGGAGAGACAACAGCCCCAGGTGAGCTCTAGGCAAAGTCAAGACTGTGTCACCAGTCTGTGAGAACTCTGGGATTGCCTAGGGGAGGGGCAATAGTGCCTTCATCAGTACAGGTGTTGGGCTGGGGCTGGAGGATCAAGACACCAGGGGTAACTAGGCCTGGGGGAGCAGGGCTCCTGCAGAGGTCCCATTGTCCATGAGCAGGAGAAGGGAGCAGGCTGGCTGGGGGAGGTGGGCCCAGGAAGGGGCCTAGATGTGGACATTGCTCTGTGGTGGTATGGGGCAGTGGAAGTGTCTTCAAGTGGTCTTTCATGTCAGAGATCCACACGCAGGAGCTGAGCAGGGAGGACGGAGAGTGTTCTGTGCCTGGCCTGGATGATGTCTGGTGGGGCTCTTCAGGACATCTCCGAATTATTCCAGGGAACGTTTAAGAGGGCCAGTTCCAGCAGTCAGGCTGCAGGGCATCTGGGCCGCCATATCTCACATAGGTGGCCCGGGTCTGCGGGCTCGTGGGAATGTGGGCTTCTGTGAGCTGCTACGTGGAGGGAGGGAATGGATGCAGGTGAGGAAGGGGGCTCCCTGGGTGCAGGGATGGGGCTCTTTTCTCCTTTCCCCAGCTCTTGCAGTGAAGGTCTCACTGTCAGCTTCTTGGGACAGAAGTTAGGTTCTTTTTTTTTTTTTTTGCGGTACTCGGGGTTGAACCCAGGGCCTCGCGCTTGCATGCTCTCCAAGTGCTGGACCATTGAGCTGCAGCCCCAGCCCATTTTTTTTTTACTTTTTTTGAGATAGGTCTCGCTAAATTATGCAGATTGCCTCTGGTCTCGAACTAGTGATCCTCCTGCCTCCGCCTCCCAAGCCGCTGGTATTACAGGCGTGCGCAACCGCGCCCAGCTAGAAGTTGGGTTCTTGGTGGCAGGGATACCGTGACAATGTTTCCTGCTCTGTGTCTTGGGCCGGTGGCAGGGGAGGGGTCCCTACGAGGGGTCTCCTGGACCCTAAAAGCTCTTCCCAGCTGAGGACCCCGCTCCCCAAATGGAGAATGGACTTCCTGTGAGCAGGAAGGAAGAACATGGTGTCGGTTAAGCACAGATGGGACAAGAAAGCCAGGTGAGCTCACACTTGCTGTCAATTTAGTGTGTCTGATGGCGCAGGTGGGGCACCTCCATCTCACAGAGGGAGAAATGGAATCTTAGAGAGTTGAGCCCCTTGCCTGGTGGCGAGAGACATTGTCAGAGACGCAGAATGATGTTTTAAGATGGGGAAGAGGGCGGGAAGGGTGGGCGGGGGTCTGTGGCCTGTCCAGCTGGACAGGAGTGAGTCCTCAGAGGAGAAGGCGTACCAGACCTCACGAGCACCAGCTGGGCTGGAATGCGGCCACAGATTTGAGCCTCTGGCCTTTGGGGGGAGCCCATATCCTGGGGTGAAGAGTGGCAGATCTGCCCCCGAGCTATGGGAATGAGAGAGGGCACTTTATCCTGTCTCTGCTGCCCTGTCCCATGGCAGAGGACCCCTCAACCGCAGGTATAGGGGCTTGAAAACCAACTCCAGGTTCACCGAGAGTAGCATAGGTACAGCAGGGAGGTGGCACTAAGCCTAACGGAAGGCAAGCGGACACGGAGGGCCAGCCTGCCCTCCTGGGGCCAGGGGAACATCATAGCGCCTGCGCCAGATACCACACTCATCCTCAGCTCCCCGGTGAGCGCTGGCGATTGCTGTCTGGGTCTGGTGGTCTCTGGTACTGAGTGGGCTCTGTCTTGAGCCTCTCAGAAGGTCTGTCCCTACCTGTTCCAACCGGCCTCTACTTCCCGAAGCCGGGCTCCTCCTCTTGTGTCTTGCCTGCGTTAGGAAAGACTTCCGGGAACAAGTTAGCACGGGCTCCACCGCTACCCCCAGCAGGGCCTGCACTTGCTTCTCAATCCAGATCTCAGAGCCAAAGCCCCACCTCTCAGAGGGCAGGGCGTCTCCAAATCTCCCACTCAGAGCCCTCTCCACAGACCCTACAGAGCCAGCAGCCGAGTGCCCCTCCTCGCGGCTCCTCCCACCCGGGAGACCCAGGTCTCCCTCAAACACAGATCTCTACTTGGGCTTGTTGGGCTTTGTGATGGGTGGGCTGGCATCCCCCGGGACCCTGAGCTTGTCTGGCCCCCCATCACTGTCCTTCTCTCTCCCATATCTGTGCCACTGGAGTTCGTCCCAAGCTCTCCTTGAAGACTTAGGAAGAGCTTTGAATCCCTTGGGTAAAGGGGCTGCAGGCTGGAGAAACTGGCTGGTACTGGAATGACAGCTCTGTGTGCTGTGTCTGAGGTCTCTGGTGTGTCACTATGATGGGAACAAAGGCACAGGGGATGGCAGTGCTGTCTGTCGGCATGTGACCTAAGTAAGTCCAGGCATGCTTGGAAACTCTAGCATTTGGGTGTTGAGAACAAATGAATGGAAGGAGTGATGTTTTTGAGGGCCCAACTTCACTTGTTTCTATTGTTGTTGTTGTTGTTAGGTGCGGTCGTGTCGGTATCTGACTCCTAGCGACCCTCATAGGGTTTTCAATGGCTGACTGTTTCGGGATTGCCTTGGGAGGCCCTTCTCCCATTTTTGTGGTGCTGGGAATTGAACTTGGGTCCTCAGAGACTGCAGCGCATTGCTCTACCAACTGAGCTAAATCCCAGCCCCTGTTTCTATTAGACTTTCCATTTCACAGTTGAGAAACAGAGTCTCAAAAGGGCCAAGTCACTTGCCCTGCCAGTGGTGGAGCCAGTATGTGAGCCTAGGTCTCAGGTCCCCTACTCTGAGTTCTGTTCTCCAGTTTTAATGCCTGTATGTTCTGGGACCTTTGGTCCTCAGCAAGCCCACCCTAAATTCCACCCACAGGACAGAACTACCTGACGGATAGTATAGACAGAAAAGTACCTGCTTCACTCTACATCTTTCCTGTATAACGACACCCAGGATGGTAGATTCGTGCAGGCTTTCTGGAGAACAATCAGGCAAATTAAATAAGATTAAATCCTGCGGCACAGCAATGTCACTCAAAGTCAGTATCCTGGGCTCAGGTTGGCCCACTTGTACGAATAGCTATCGCAGATTAATCTGTGGTGGTAGAAATTTAGAGGGAGCCTGGGTGCTCATCAAGGGCAGAGTGGACAGGTGAAGTGTGATCAAGGTCCGCATGGGGTGTTAACACAGCAGCAGGGAGCAAGGACTTGATTTGTATGGAGCAACAGGGAAGAAGCTCACAAGGAGCCTTGGGTGAAAGAAGCAGAAACAAGAATGAGAGCGACGATACCACTTCAGTTAAAAATGCATGCACACAAAACGGCAGACCTGTTCTGTAAGAAATATGCAAACAAAAAGACACCCACTCACGTGGTTGTCTCTGAAGGGATTAAAACAGTTGGTAGAGCTATTGCATTTTGGCGAGAATGTGCTATAGTTTCGATCACGTAGCCTAATTTTGAAAGAGTGTTGCTTAGCTCTGTTGTGCCTGTCTGACCTGAATTAATCACGAAAACATTATGTGCCTCAATTTCTTCCTTGGTCAAAGGCAGAGGAAGGAATTTTGTTGTTGGTAGTTACCTTCAAGTCCAATCCGACTCATAGTAACCCTCATAAGATTTTCAACGGCTGAGTGTTTGGGGATTGCTTTGGGAGTGGATTGCCATATTCTTCTGCCGTTTTTTGCAGTGCTGGGGATCAAACCTGGGTCCTCAGAGAGTACAGAGCAGCTCTCTGCCAACTGAGCTAAATCCCAGCCCACTGAGGAAGGAGTAGGGAGAGCAAGTAATGTGAAGTTAGAAAGCAATGTGACCCATGGGGAAAAGTATGAGATCTGAAGCGTGGTGTGAGGGAAATAGGCAGAGTGGGAGACATTAGGGAGAAGTGGCAACTGTGGCACTCTGGAGAAACAGTCCTTTAAAGGGAGAAGCTTCCATTTAGCTCTAGCTACAACCTCTGGGAGAACACAGACATAGAGCTGGCAGAATTTCAAGTTTTTCGAGAGAAGGTAAAAATCCACATCCTTAGATGAATTCCCAGAATTTTTAAAAATGTGTACAACAAAATTTTTAAAACACCATCTCAGCCTCAAATTCAAATCTTGGCTCCATCATCAACTAGACGTATACCATGGAATATATTTAACTAAGCCCATGCCAATTTCCTCCTCCATCAAGGAAGAGCTACTTGGCCAACAGGTTACCTGTCAACTACCCTAATGTAGTATCAACTCCACTTTCAGATGGATAAACGGAAGCACAGAGGAGTGGAAAGTCTGCCTATGATCATACATTTAAGCAAGCAGAGGTGGGTAGAAAAAAAATACTCCCCAAAGGTAATAAAAAATAGGTAAAACTGAATTAAAACAATTTATAAATAAGAGTTTGGGAATTGAAAGAGGTCCCTAAGGGAAATGATTATTAATCTGCCTGACACCTAATGAGCTATGTTGTTGTTGTTGTTAGGTGCCGTGGAGTCATGTCTGACTCATAGTGACCCTCATAGGGTTTTCAATGGCTGATTGTTTCAGGATTGCCTAGGGAATGATTGCCACATCTTTCTCCCATTTTTGCTGTGCTGGGAATTGAACCTGGGACCTCAAAGAATGCAGAATGACACTCTAGCAACTGAGCTAAATCCCAGCCCAAAATATAGGACACCCAGTTACCTTTAAACTTCAGATTTTAAAGTCTAAGCATATCCAACTGGGCTTGGTGGTGCACGCCTGTAATCCCAGGGGCTTGGGAGGCGGAGCCACGAGGATCGCAAGTTGGAGACCAGAGGAAGTCTGGGTAAATTAGAAAGTAAAGAAAAAAAAAGGGGGGGCCTAGAGGCACAGCTCAGTGGTCCAGCACTTGCATAGCATGCAAGCACGAGGTCGTGGGTTCAACCCCTAGTACTAAAAAAAAAAAAAAAAATTCTAATCATATCCAATGTCATTGAGTCGTTTCCGACTCATAGCAAACCTCATAGGGTTTTCAATGGCCCATTGTTTCAGGATTGCCTTGGGAGTGGGTTGCCATGTCCTTCTCCAATTTTTGCAGTGCTGGGAATCGAACCTGGGACCTCAGAGACTGCAGAGTGGCACCAACTGAGCTAAATTCTGGCCCGTAATGAGCTAAGGTGGTCTCTAATAAACACATCTACCATCCAGAGGCAGGCCAGCCTGGGCAGTGCTCCCAGGTTTGAGTTGATGCCACACTATCCATGGCTGCTGGTTATGGCTGGGGCAGGCTCCAATTCCAATTCTTTTTTTTTTAACCCCCAAGAACTGGGAGTTGGACCCAGGGCCTGTACCACTGAGTTGCATGCACCCTAGCCCTCTTTTGTATTTTTTGAGGCAAGTTCTCCCTAAATTGCTCGGGCTGCTTCTGTCCTTGAACTTGTGATCCTCCTGCCTCAGCCTCCTGAGTCACTGGGATTATAGGTGTTCACCACAGCATAGGGCTCAAATCCTAATTCTTCAGGGACCTCAAGAACTGGTTATTAAATGTGGCCACTCCGGTGGGAGTATTTACACTGCAGAAATTGGCAGACACTACAAATTGGGACACTGTTTTCTTTCCTGGAGATCTGGTTGTCAAATGTTTGCCATTGCATGTGACCCAGCGAGTGACATTTAGCACCTCAGCAGAATTACCCCGTCAATTCGTAGAAGCCAGGGCCTCCTGTACACACCTGCCTTTCCTCTCTCCTGGCCCCAGTCTCCAGAAAGCAACGTCAGCTCAGGAAGAAACATGGTGGACACAAGCTGGAAAGATTAGTTGGGTGAATGTGGAAAGAGAGGAAAATCATCTTTCCCTCCTAAAAATGGCAAAGGTCTGCTCTGGTGGGGATGTGGGATTGTCTGAGAGATGTCAGAAAGGCACAAGAACAAGGTGTTCTGGTGGCAAGTTCCCCTGACAAATATGGGCCCTCCAGCTGCCTAGCAGGGCTGACCCCAGGCCCCTGGGGGAAAAAAAAACCTTGGTGTAGGTAACAGAGTAGCCAGGCAGCTTGGGCGAACATCAGCTCTCAGAGGAAGCAAAAGTCTTACTATTCTGAGGAACTGACGGAGGTGCCCCACCAACCTGCGACCCAAGGCCAAGGCAGAGAAGGGCCTGCAGTTACCCCTGTGGCTACAATAGCCAAACCTCATCCCGAGGAAGGAAGAGAATTCCGGGTGAGAGAGACCAACTGTGGGGACTGTGGTAGGTACAAGGAGTGGCTGAGATTCCTGAGGGCAGAACCAGGGAAGTCAGACTTTCACAAAGGGCGAGATGGGTTATTCAACAGTGAATGGTTAAGTGAGCTTATGTCCCTCCCAGCCAGGATGTTAGGTCAAGTTACTAAAAGCATGGTTTGTGAGAGAAGCAAAGTAAGTGGTGGTCTAGGAACCAGCAGGAGTTCACTGGAAACAAATCAAGTCAGGTAAACCCGTTTTTTTTTTTTTTTTTTTTTTGTATTTTATTTACATAGTAGAAGGCCAGCGCATGTTTGCTAGCCTCAAAGTTAGATCATTTTGCATCTAATGGAGACCATAGCTCAGATGCCTACCAAGGACAGGTAAATGAGTGGGACAGACTGGGAGTGAGGCAGTAGGGAGAGGTGAGGCTTGTGGTCATCAGAGAAATGCCCCATGGAAAGGGAGGCGGTTCTGCTCAGCTCTAGTCACATCGCCATGAGGCCATGTAGGTCTAAGGGGATCAGAACCCCACATTTTTCCAGGGAAGCTGAAAATTCTAAACTATTATGTAAAGAAAACCTCTGGGTTTTATGGAATGTTTTGAACTGGTTCATAACTTTTTTAACAAGATGTGTCAAGTAAACAGAGTACTAAATCCAACATAGATGCCACCAGTTGGTGATTGTTAATCTCACATGGGTAAGTTTTTTTTTTTTTTTTTTTTTTGCGGTACTGAGGGTTGAACCCAGGGCCTCGTGGTTGCATGTTTTGCAAGTGCTGGACAACTGAGCTGCTGCCTCCAGCCCATTTTCTTACTTATTTGAGACAGAGTCTCGCTAAATTACGCAGACTTCCTCTGGTCTTGAACTTGCGATCCTCCTGCCTCCACCTCCCAAGCCGATGGGATTACAGGCGTGTGCCACCGCACCAGGCCCTACATGGGTAGATTTTGATAAAGCATTTTGTGAGATTCATTCATGAGCTTTTGTTGAGAACCCCCTGGAGAATTACGGACTGGGCTGGGGCACATCCACGTCAACCTGGACAGAAGTTTCTGGTGCGATTGGGCTCCATCTCTTACTTATACCAGAGATTGAGGAGGACCCAGGAGGCAGGCTTCCTAATGGATGGCTTCCACCAAGCTTGGAGGTATTTCAAATTTGCTGAGTGACAGACGGAACCAGGAGGAAGCCAACCTTGATGATCTGAAGTAGCAGGCTGGGCCTAACCATGTGAAAATGAGGGGAAAACAATCGGAAGTTCTGAACCTGGCTAAGGAGGCCAAGCAAGAAAGACTGGAGTTTTTGTTGATAGCAAATACAGAACAAGCCAGAACAAGGCCTGGCCTCCCGGCCTCCTAGGAAAAGGGCCTACGGAGCGGTAGTCCCTCCAGGCCTGGGTTCCGGACAGAGTGCATCATGGGAGGAGGACCTGACATGGCCCTGGGCTGGGGAGTGATTCCTGAAGAATGGTTGAAGTAACAAAGGGTTTGGCCTGAACGATCTTCAAAGGACACCTTCCTGTCCCTCAAATATCCAAGGACCCCGTATATCTCCCCAAGGGTAAAACTGGCTCCAGGAACAGATAGATGTTCCCAGGAGGCAAATTTCTGCCCTTGTTAAGGAACAGATTAAAGATCATCAGAAATCATGGCCCGTCCCGGTCTGAGATTTCCTGGTGTCTGGCCCTGACCACTCACCCAGCAGCAAGCTTCACCCCAGAGGAAGCCCACAGTGGGTGGAGCTGCCTCACAGGCCGCTGTGGCTGACCGCCACCTACCTCGCCCCTTCCCACCGCTGCTCTGTCCACAGGGCCACCATCTGCTCAGTCCCCTTCCCTCTGCACTGCTCCTTGTTCCTGGTCTTGGATTTGCATCCTCCTTCCGGAGCAGAAACCTCCTCAGGAATCAGAAGCAAGGCTTCCTGCGTCATTGCCTGGCGATCTGCGATCTGCGATCTGCGATCTGCGATCTGCGATCTGCGATCTGCGATCTGCGATCTGCGATCTGCGATCTGCGATCTGCGATCTGCGATCTGCACCATGCCTGTCCATGGGGTCCCAGCAGTGCAATTGAAATGAGAACGACGCCCCGCCCCTGAGCGAGTTGCATGGAGAGGAACAGACAAGCCTGCGGTCGGTCTTTAGCCCTCCACAAGACCACCGACCTAGAGAGGCCCAGACAGTGAGTCCAAGAGCTACTCAGCTAGTAAGAGAATTCAGAAAGACAGTGAAGAGCACCTCACGGAAACCATAGTGTCCATAGACATCTGCAGTGAATCAGAAAGTGCCAGGCACAAGGACAATCCTGTTTGCTGCATCACCTGCAATGACAGGGCAGGTGAAGGAACAGAATGGAGAAAGCACACGAGACAGGTGAAGAATCTGAAAAAATGGCCAGGGAGGCCACCACCTCTACCTGATTGCACCCAAGGCCTTGTGCATGCTGAGTATGTGCCCCGCCCCTGAGCTCCACCCCCAGCCCTCAATGTTCTAAGGATATGGGTTATTTTCGAATGAATCTATAAAGGCAATGTAATTACATAAAATCCCAACTGGAATTTGCAGGGAACTTGACAAGCTGATTATAAAATCCATCTTGAAAAGACAATGCCCAGAAGCCAAGGAAGAAAGAGCACAATGCATAGTAACTTAGTCACCACATAGGAAAACCCAGGAAAGCCGCGGTCTTGAAAATTATGCAAGAAGAGACTAATCTGTCCATGGAAGGGAAAGTTGTTGTTGTTAGGTGCCATCGAGTCGGTATCCAACTCATAGCGACCCTCTGTACAACAGGGGAAACACTATTGTCAGTGCTTCTCTGCTGTTCATAGGGTTTTCAATGGCAGATTGATTTTTGGGAGGGGGTTGCCAGGTCCTTCTCCCAAGCTTACAGCTTCTGGTGTTCCCAGGCGGTCTCCTATCCAGGTATTAACCAGGCCCGACCCTGCTTAGCTTCCGAGATCTGACGGGATCAGACCCCACAGGGCTACCGCTGCAGGCAGTGGAAGGGAAGGAGCAGTCCCAAATCAGATGAGGCCTAAGTGAAAACTAGCATATGGCACAATGGTGTTGTGAATTAATGGGAAGGGGGAACTGGTTAATACCTACCAGACCTAGCTTGCCATTTGAGGGCAGAGGTCTATTGTCCTTGTTAGGTGCCCTCAGGTCGGGACCGACTCAGACTCCTAGCGACCCTATGTACAACAGAATCAAACACTGCCCGACCCTGTGCCATGCCCGGCACTATGTCAGTGCTTCCCTGCTATTCATAGGGTTTTTGATGGCTGATTGTTTTAGGAGTGGGCTGACGAGTCCTTCTCCCATTTTTGCGGTGCTAGGGATCGAACCCAGGGCCTCAGAGAATGTAGAGTAGCATTCTACCAACTCAGCTAAACCCCAGTCTGTTTTATACCAAATGTAAAAATAAAGAACTAAACATAAAGTCATGTGACAAAACTGTTAGAAAACAAAAAAATAATATTCTCCCTGGGTTTTTTTAAGCCGAAAGATTTTTTAAAAGGAAACATTGACAAAAACATAAACAAGCAAGTCATTGAAACGATGAATGCAGGTATGAAAATAGGCTCATTGTCATTTCTAATAAACTAAACGCAAAATGAAATGTGGAGATTGCACATCTCCCCCATTGTTTGATGAACTTACAGACATTGTTAGTGTCCAGTATGGAGAGGACGAGGGGCCTTAGTGGGTACCAAGAGGCATCGGGTTGGAGCGTCATGTGGAAGAGCCCTGGGACGAGGTCATTTGGCCAAATCTACAATGAAAATACGCCTTCCTTCCACCTAGGTATGTTTCTTCCTGGGGAAAGCTTATGTGCGTGCTTGGGGGCGGATGCCAGACTTGCTTATTGCGGCATTTATGTTCTGTAGCAATAATGGCGGGCTCGGATTTAGCTCAGTTGGTAGAGCGCTGCTCTGCAGTCTCTGAGGTCCAGAGTTCAATTCCCAGCACCACAAAAATGGGAGAAGGGCCTGGCAATCCGCTCCCAAGGCAATCCCGAAACAGTCAGCCATTGAGAACCCTATGAGGGTCGCTATGAGTTGGATACCGACTCGACGGCACCTAACAACAACAACAGCAATAATGGCAGCAGAAAGGAAAGGTCAGCTCTCTCATATAAACAACACATGTTCTCACTCATATGAGAGAGCTGACTCAAAATTACAAGAAGGAAAAATCCTACTCAAAGGTCAGATCACATTAAAAGGGGGGGGAGGGAAGATAAGAATGAGGTCAATATAAATAGTCTAGAAATCGCATGTAATTGTTCTAACAAGATAGAAACAAAGACCACTACAGGAAAAGTTTCTATCTTAAACAGAAATGGAACCCAAGGACATATAGAAAAATACTATATAGTAAAAGATAGAGAAGACTTGGATGGGAAACTGAGATGGGAAGGGGGGGGAACATAGAGGAGGGTAAGGGGTAACCTATATGAATAATGCTTATCAAATTGCATATATGAAAATTGTCGCAATGAAAAGCATGTCAAAATGAATCGCATTATGATGTACATTAAAAATTTCTAATAAAAAAAAAAAAAAAGAAAGGAAAGGTCCATGTGTCTCCCAGTTACTATACGTCAGGTAAAAAGCATAAAATGTATGGAGTGACGTGGGTAGATCTCAAAGACAGATTGCTGGGGGAAGAAAGCAAATTGCAGAACAAGATGTACAGTGTAGGGGTTGAGGGTAGGATAAGAAAAAAAAAAGAGGTACAGTATAGTCCCATTTATAAAAGCAGCCTAAAGCAAACCTATATCTTTGTGTAAACATGAAGAAAGAGACCAATGTCAAAGACTGGCTGTGGCTACGTCGCTTCAGAAGGGGCTGTGGGAAGGATTTTGTTCTCTACGCTCTGCTTCTGTTTCATGGGAATGATGTTTAAAAGTATATTCAGCCGGGCACCGTGGTGCACGCCTGTAATCCTAGCGGCTCGGGAGGCGGAGGCAGGAGGATCGAAAGTTTGAAACCAGAGGTTGTCTGTGTAACTTAGTGAGACCGTGTCTCAAAAATTAAAAAAAAAAAAAAAAAAAAAAAATGCTGGGGGTGCAGCTCAGTGGTCCAGCACTTACAGAGCATGCAAGTGCGAGGCCCTGGGTTCAACCCCCAGTACCACAAAAAATAAAAATAAAAATAAAATTAAAATTAAAAAGTACATTCGTATTTCCTTTGGGGAGAAAGAAAAAGCAAAAATAAATAAAATAAAACAAAAATTAAATATGAGAAAGCAAAATTAGATAAAATAAGACAAGAAAACATTAAAGAAAGAAAGAAACAAACTAACAAGTGAAAATAAGAGCAGCATTTATAAGCAGACCTGCTATCCCTCCAAGGGGGTCCAGATGCCCAGGTTGCCCTCAGCGCCCTTCCTGCCCTGGAAGAGCTCCTGCCTAAGGCCCAGTTTCCCTAGCAGGAGGGCCACGCAGCCAATGAAGCTGGAAACAACAACAGATTACAAAATCCAAGAGGCACCCCCACCACCCCGTTTTTGCCTGGGAAGTGTTTAAATTCAACACACATATGCTTTTCTGAGGGGAGGGTACGGGGAGGTACAGGCAATAAAAGGTTCGTTTTGAAAAATGAATTGTAAAATTATATGGGCACTGGATTTTCTTTTGGGCAATGACAGCGTTTGGGAACCAGACAGAGGTGGGGGTTGTACAACATTGCACATGTACCAAATGCTGAGGAATGGGTCGTTTTCTGAGGTTTGCGGCACTTGACAAAGTGGTTGATTTAATGTTATGTGAACGTCACTTCGATTAGAAAACGAAGCAATCACCCAAACCACTTCTGTGGCTCCCTGCTGCTGGGGACATAGAGTCCAGGCTCCCAGGCTAGCCCTTGCAGCCTGGGGCCAGCCTTGCCTTCCCCAAGTCCTCTGGTTGCAACGCCCACTGGGGACCCTAATTTCTCCAGACCATCCACATGGGGCCATTTCCTATAACAGTAATTTTTAATGACAAGAAGTAAAATGTAAAAATTATCATTATTATGAAAGTTATATCTTGGCTACGGTTAAAACATAAATCAAACAGTACCCCAAGGAGTAAACTGGAAAGTAGACGCCTCTTTCCTTATGGGTGACCCTTGATGGCCTGCGTTCCCCCATCCCAGTCCCAATGATACTGGTTCCTCTGGCACTGCACTCCTACATATGTGCAACCCTGAGCGGATAATCCATCCCTTAACAAACAAAAATAAAAGCTCAGATACTATATCATCCTGCAACTTAAAAAATGCTTATTAGAAATCTATCCAACTTACTGCACATAGCACCACTTTGATTTTTTATCATCTTCCACTGGCCAGACCACAGCACAATATTTAGGCAGTTCCTGTCAATCACGTTGAGGTTGTTTTGTTTGTTGGGCTATTTGTCAGCATTCTTTTTTGTGCACTATTTGAAGTCATACATCTATCTTTGTGCATGAAACTGTTAGACAAATTCCTGGAAGGTGTTTATTCCTTTCCCAGCCCAGGCACTACAAATGTTCATGGATACTGGCCACTGGCCCTGCAGAGCAGTTGCTCTGATATGTACGCCCTCCCCATGTCTGATCTCGGCAGCTAAGCAGGGTCTGGCCTGGTTAGTCCTTGGATGAGAGACTGCCTGGGAATACCGGGTGCTCCAAGCTTGGAAGAAGGACCCAGCAGCCCAATCCTGAAACAGTCAGCCTTCAAACACCCTATCAATAGCAGAGCAGCACTGACATAATGCTAGGCATGTCACAGGGCCTGGGAGTGTTTCATTCTGTTGTACATAGGGTTGCTGGGAGTCCGACCCCACTCAATGGCACCTAACAACATCACCACTATGTGTGAGGCCAACTGCCATTTCTCCTACTCCAGAGGGTCTTTCAAACTTTACACAAGGATCATTGGTAGTGCTTAAATGCCGATTCTGAGTCCATAGGTCTGGGACCTGATTTTCTGCATTTCTTACAAGGTGCTATGTGATAGTGATGCTGCTGGTCAACGGACCACACTTGGAGTTGCAAGTTTCTAAAACAATGCTATCCCACAGTAATATATGCAAGTATTATATTTAATTAAAAAAATCTAGTAGCCACATTTGAAATAGTTTTTTTTAAACTTTAACTCAGTATCTCCAGAATATTAGGATTTCAACAAGCCATAAACATTACAAGATATTTTAGTTTTGCTCTCTTTTGGGGGAGGTGGAGGCGGAGAACTAAGTCTTTGCAATGCTGTGTGTAGTTTACACCCTGCACATCTCAAATTAGTCTAGCCACGCGATGAACGCTCAGTGGCCATGTGGGTGGCTCAGCTCTTGAGCCTCTCTTGGGCTCTACAAGGGACAACAACAAAAGATAGCAGCACATGGCTAATGAGGCAGGAGAGAGGAGGGGTTCTCCGGAGGCACTAAGGGGAGGTTCTTCTGCCAGGGAGGTGTGGCCTGAGGCAGCCCAAGAGCAGCAGGGAGAGGAAGCCATGGCTGGGGCCAGCTCTGGGCATCACGAGCACTCAAGAAGTGGGTTCTATTTTTATGTTACTATTATAGGTTTGTTGTTGTTGTTGTTGTTAGGTGCCGTTGGGTCATGCCTCATAGTGACCCTCATAGGGTTTTCAATGGTTGATTGTTCCAGGATTGCCTTGGGAGTGGATTACCACGTCCTTCTCCCATTTTGGCGGTGCTGGGAATCGAACCCAGGACCTCAGAGACTGCAGGGCAGCTCTCTACCAACTGAGCTAAATCTCAGCCCCACTATTATAGGTAGAGCCCCCCTAATCCCCAAACCGCAAATCTGAAACGCAAATGCAAATCCAAAATCCAAAACTTTTTGACCACCAACACGATGCCACGGTGGGAAATTCCACACTTACCTTCGTGTGATGGTTTGCAGTCAAAACACAGGCATGTGAAGACCATTGTCTAGAATTACCCTCAGGCTGGGCGGATTCGAACCACGAAAGGATTCTGTGTTTAGACTTAGATTCCATCTCCAAGATATGTCATTATGTATATGCAAATATTCCACAAAATAAAAAAAAAAATTCCTAAATCCAAACCACTTCTGGATCCAAACATTTTAGATAATGGGTACTCAACTTGTACTGTCTGTTTCTAGGCAACATTCCAAGTAACTGTTCCAGGCAGTCACAGGGCACTTAAGATTGGGCACAACTCACCCTAGGTGACCAGGCACAACGTGACTATTGCCAAAGTTTCCTTCAAGGAATGCCTCAACACGCTCGACGCTGAGTCTTCAACGCTATTTTTAAGATGCCAATATACAGAGATTTTAAGTAAATTTTGGAGACACATATTTCCATCGATAGTTTCCCAGGAAGGTAAACTTGTGTCAATGTCAGGGGATTTTACTTCTGTGGCATGTTTTACATTTGGGCATCCTTACCCTTGCTTTCTACTTTTCTCAGAGAAAAACAGAGATAACAAATACTGACTGCCAGTCATCCTCAGTGCAGAGGAAAAAAAAAAGAGGAGAGAGAGAGAGAGAGAGAGAGAGAGAGAGAGAGAGAGAGAGAGAAATGGAAGAAAGAAAAAGAAAAAAGATGAGAGAGGAATTTAGAATTCCATCAGGTAGAACAGCCTGCAGCCATAGCCCTGTGGCATCCGATCCCGTCAGATCTCAGAAGCTAAGCAGGGTCGGGCCTGGTTAGTACCTGGATGGGAGACCGCCTGGGAACACCAGAAGCTGTAGGCTTGGGAGAAGGACCTGGCAACCCCCTCCCAAAAATCAATCTACCATTGAAAACCCTATGAACATCAGAGAAGCACTGGCAATAGTGTTTCACCTATTGTACGCAGGGTCGCTATGAGTCGGATACCAACTCCACAGCACCTAACAACAAGAAGGCAGAACAGGACTTCCCTAGGCTCTCAGATTACACATCCACTGATTTCCCTATTTCTCTCTGGCCTTGTTAATCTCTCCTCCTGCTCCTTCCCAGGTAAGCATTTTCATCTTGGGGTCGCGATCATCGCACCTATAGCTTTGTTCCTCCAGCAAGAATATACCAAGCCCTTCACATGCAAAGCATGTGATGAAGCTGATAGGTGGAGAGGGCTGGGGGGACACTTCAGGGGCATCCCTGGGTACCTGGGAGCCAGAGATAGTGATGGGGGCTTGGGGGAGGTGATGCAGTTGGGTGTCTTGGATCCTCCTCCATCTCCGATACTCAACATTTGCCTGTGAAATGGCCTCTTCTGCCATGTGCAAGCAGGAAAGCTCATCTCTCCCACTGCAGCCATTTCTCCTTCCCCTCTTACCCTAGCAAAGGTCCTGTGTAGCAGGCACCTTAGGAGCCCGGTGGGGGGGGGGCGTGGCTCAGTGGTAGATAATTTGCATAGCATGCATAAAGCCATGGTTTTGATTCCTAGCACCACCACCACCATCACCAAAAAGAAAAATTAAAAAAAATAAAAAGATGCAAGAACTTAACCACACGTCTTTGGTCCCCCGTGGGTAGATACAGATGTCATTTATAGTTTTACATGCTCAATCTGAAAAACCTGCACTAATTGCTAGATTTCAAAAGCCTTCATGAGCCCCATGGTCCTAGGAACACAAGCAATCTCTGCTTCCCCATTGCCGGGAGTCCAGGAGGCATATTTTTATCCTTAATTACATCTCCCTGAGGCGCTCTCCTTCCAGCTCACTTCTGTTTGCACTGGAACACTCTCGAGGTACTCTGGGGGAGACGAGAGTGACAGCTGGCGGGCAGATGCAGTGGGCTGGGCCCTGGGAGCGAGCCAGAGAGGAGCTGCCGCCTGGGGCAACTCCTTGATTAGCTCTGTGCTCAGCCCCCAAATGCCCCACTGCACCCCACCAACCCCACCACGGTGCAGATGATGAGGCACTGGTCCTGAATGCCCCCATCTTGGGAACCTCAGTTAACACTGTTAGAGAAAGAGTCATGGCCCAGGAAATAATATCACAGATTAACAAATGGGATGACATGAAATTAAAAAGCTATACAGCAAAGAGAATAATCAACAGAGTTAAGGGAGGGCCCACCGAATGGGAGAGAATCTTTGCATCCTACGCATTGGACAGAAGACTAATTTCAAGAATATACAAAGAATTTCAGAAAGCAAATGCAAAGACAACAAATAACCCAAGGCCTAAGTGGGCACAGGAAATGAACAGACAGTTCTCAAAGGAAGAAGTTCGAAGGGCCAAGAAACACATGAAAAAATGCTCAAGATCCCTAGCCTGAGATTCCATCTCACTGAGATTCCAACTCACTCCAATAAGAATGGCCAAGATCAACAAAGAAATAATAACAAATTCTGGTGAGGATGCGGAGAAAAAGGAGTTCTTTTATACTGCTAGTGGGATTATAAAGTAGTTCAACCACTTGGGAAATCAATATGGAGGTACCTTAGGAAACTAAGACTAGAACTGCCATATGACCCAATTATACCACTCCTGGGAATATACCCAAAGGATGACAAGTTATCATACCACAGGGACACCTGCGTTTCCATATTTAATGCAGCACTCTTCACAATCCCAAGGGTATGGAATCAATCAAGATGTCCATCAACAGAAGACTGGATAAAAAAGGTGTGGTATATATACACAATGGAATATTACTCAGCAATGAAAAGAATGAAATAATGTCATTTGCAGCAAAACGGATGAAACTGGAGAATATCATCCTAAGTGAACAAACCCAGGCCCAAAAAGAGAAATACCATATGTTCTCACTCATATCTGGGAGATAAAGCTAACTTGAAGGAAGAAAAGAACTATAGATACATAGATATATAAAAAGGAACATTCAAGCTTATCTAAGAAGGGAAAATATGAGTGGAAAGAAGGGAGAGGGGTCTAGCAGGGGAGCAGGATTATGGAAAGAGAAAGGGGGTGGGGAAATAATACAGAGGGTTAAAAGGGGAGAGAAGACAATCTGAAGGCACATGATGCAATTCCACAAATACGTGAGAAGTAATGGGACTATAACCCATAATTGCATACAAAATTCTTACCATACATTAATCAAAGGGTTGCATAAATTATGTAAGTTGACATAAGTGTAAGCAAAAATGATGTAATAGGTGCACAATGGAAATGACAAAAGCCTGGCTACTCTGTACCCCACTAACATTTATTAATAAAAACGATAAAAATAAAATGATGGTTTCTAAAAAAAAAAAAAAAAAAAGAAAGAGTCATGAAGTATTAGAATAGGACAGCTCTGGGGAAGGTTCTGGTCCACTTCCTTCTTTTAGACGTAAAGGCAGAGTTTGTTCATGTTACAAATTGCCCCTTCTGGTCAATCACTTGTTGTTAGGTGCCATTGAGTTGGTATCCAACTCATAGCGACCCTATGTACAATAGACGAAACACTATTGTCAGTGCTTCTCTGCTGTTCATAGGGTTTTCAATGGCGGATTGATTTTTGGGAGGGGGTTGCCAGGACCTTCTCCCAATCCTACAGCACCTAGTGTTCCCAGGCGGTCCCCCATCCAACTACTAACCAGGCCTGACCCTGCTTAGCTTCCGAGATCTGATGCCACAGTGGTATGGCTGCAGGCTGTCAATCACTTAGCACATATTTACCGAGCACCTACTGTGTGCCAGGTGTTTTTCTAGCACTGTAGATACAGAGGAGCAAGACAGGCAAGGTCTCGGCCCTCACAGAGTTTGCTCTCAGATGGAGACAGATACTAAGTGAGGCAATAAATCATGAAGGTAGTTGCCGTGGTTGTAAAACTGTAGCCTCCCCACGCCACCCCACAGGATGTCTAAGCCCCAAACGCCAGAACCCATGAACGTGCCCGGAGGGAGTTAAGGATTAGTGACTCTGAGATGGGGGGAGGAGCCTGACTTACTCAGGGGGGCCCCAATCGCAAGGGTCCTCATAAGGGAAAGAGGGAAGAAAAGTCAGAACTGTAGAGCTGGTGTCAGAGCTGGCTTGCAGATGAGGAAGGGGCCAGGAACCAAAGACTGCAAGGCCCCAGACCAAAGAAAAGTGGAAGGAAAGGGGCTTTGCCCTGGAGCCTCGAGAAGGGGGATAGCCCTGCCCACGCTGATCTCAGCCCAGCCAGGGAGGGCCTTTTTGGGCTTCTGACCTCTAGAACTAGCAGGTCATAAGTGTATGTTATTTGAAGTCACTGCCACCTCTTGGAGCTCAGGGGTCCCTAGGATATTGATCGGGTTTTGTGTTTTTCCTGGTTAGAACTGGAGAAAATGATACTGAAGCCGGGTGTGGTGGCGCATGCCTGTAATCCCAGTGACTTAGGAGGCAGAGGCAGGAGGATCACAAGTTCGAGACCAGAGGCAGTCTGTGTAACTTAACGAGACCCTGTCTCAAAAAGTAAAAAAAAAAAAAAAAAAAAAAAAAGGGCTGGGGGTGCAGCTCAGTGGTCCAGCACTTGCAAAGCATGCAAGCACAAGGCCCTGGCTTCAACCCACAGTACCAAAAATTATACTGAGCCCAAGGATGTTTAACACAAAGACAAGTTGTTAGGAATGTCTGGGCTGGGCTGAAGGAGGTCCTGGCCATATGGTACCACGTATGAATAAGGAGATGGGGCATAGGGCCCCTTGTGGCAGACCATGGCTTGTGGGCTTTTGGCGCAGTGAAGCTTGGTATTCAACTTAAAATTTACATCTTCTGCTTTGAAATTCCCATAGGATGGCCCAAGTCTTTGTGCATTAGGAGACTTCGCTGTAGCTAGCAGAAGACTGTAACTCAACTTCTTCAATCAAGCAGATTTAATTATCTCACAAAACTGGAAGTCAAGAGGCAGGGAAGCCCCCAGGCTGGTTAATTCTGTTCTGCTAATTCAGGGGCACCTTCAAAGACCCAGGTTCACTTCATCTTTCTGCTCTGCATGTTGGCCTCACTCTCCTCATGGTGGCAAGATGCCTGCAGCAGCTCCAGCTATCATATCCTATGGCAACTTCCAAAGGTAGAAAAGAGGCCATTTCATCTTTATGTCTCTTTCTAAGGCAAAGACCTTTACCAGAAGCCCCTTAAAACACCTCCTTTCACATCTCATTTGTTACAATTGCATCCTATTTCCTGGCCCAAACCCATCAATCACATGATACACATTGATAATGGCCCTGTGCTATCTGGGGCAACAAAGAATGGGAACAACTCCACCATCTAGGGCAAGGGGGACCAGAAGTTTACAGAACATGGAGACGCAGGAACAAGATGGCTACAGGGAGGGAGAGAAAAAGAAAGCAGTCACTTGGAGGCAGAGATGACAAATAGCATGAATACTCTTTCCAGAAGTTTCCAAAGCACCAGGGAAAGGACTAGCTCTTGGGCAGCCACACCAGAGGACAGGGTTTGCTTGGTCCTGAGGACATGGTGCCCTAGAAGGCTAGGACATGAGGGTAGACTGGGCTTTCTCAGGGGATTCTGAGCAAGAAGTCAGATGAACTCAAACTAAAAGACTAAATAGAAGAAAAGCTTTCGAGCCAGACATGGTGGCTCACAGCTCTTATCCCAGCAATTCAGGAGGCTGAGGCAGGAAAATCACAAGTTTGAGGCCAGAGACAGCCTGTGCAACTTAGCAAGACCCTTTTTAAAATAGAAACTAAAAAAAGGGTCTGGGGTGCAGCTCAGTAATAGAGCACTTGCCTAGCTTTTGTGAGATCCTAGGCTCAATCCTCTAGTTAAAAGAAAAGAGAAGAGAAAGAAGGAAGAGGAAAAAGGAAAAACAGAAAAGCTTTCGAGTCAAAGAAAGACATAAAGGTCTGAGTTTGCAAAGTAAACAAGCTGAACACAGTCCAGACATTATTGATGGAAAGAAAGTGACAGAGGGAAAAGAAAAGATTTCCCACCAGATCCAAAGCAGTGAAAGACAAAGCCTGTTCCCTTTATGAGCGCCAATCTCGTAGATTGGCCTTGGATGTGTGCTTGGGACTCTGTCATCCTGAATTCCCAAAGGCAGTGGAGCAACTTTGTAGAACGTTGAGGGAAAACTCGGTGCCAAGAATTCTATATCCAAATTCCCTTTCGAATACAAAAGCAACTGCAAGGTGTGTTGAGATACTCAGAGGCTCAGAAAACAGATCGGTCCATGTTCTGCAGTCGACAATAAAGAAAATAAAAATAAAAATGCAGGCTCCTGGGAGGTGGCAGGCATGACATAAAAGGGCCCCTCGGCCCCATGCCCACCCAGGGGAGCCCCTGTGCTGGTGGCCCTGGCGGAGCTGTCTTCTGTCGCCTGAGCCTGCTCTGTTCCCCTCCTTGTGCAACTTCAGGAAGTGTGCGTTGGAGCCACATCCTTTGCCCCGTGGCGCAGACGGAATCTTTACTGCACTCGGTGACCACCCAGAACAATAGGAGCTGCCGAGGCTTCCTGAGATTAACAACAACGGCTCAACTGTCCCCTGCCCAGCCGCTCGTGACGGGCAAGCTTTTAGAACATGATTTTGTTCCCACTCCAAATGCCTCGCTGCCCAGAGTCACGTGACAGCCACCTCCAAGGACCGGCACTTGAGTCATGAGTGCCATCTCTAGAGCTCACCATGGGTTCGAGCCACCAGGTTTTCCTTCTAAATTGGTGAAGCACCACCCAGAGTCCCCCAGGGAGAGGGTTTGGGGTTCTATCTTCCCCTAAGCACGTGTCTCTCCCTGTCGTGACTCAAATAGTCGATATCCTGGACACTGTGGCCACCCCAGAGAAGAGGCCGTCCAGGCGGTGGGTTTATGTTATTGTTGTTGTTAGGTGCCGTCGAGTCTTATCCGACTCATAGCAACCCTCATAGGGTTTTCAGTGGCTGACTATTTTGGGATTGCCTTGGGAGTGGATTGCCAGGTCCTTCTCCCATTTTTGTGATGCTGGGAATTGAACTTGGGACCTCAGAGACTGCAGCACAGCGCTCTACCAACTGAGCTAAATCCCAGCCCGGTGGGTTTATAGGCCGTGTTTATTCTCTGCCTTAGTCTGACTAGGAAGGGTGTCAGGCAGGGAGCGAGAGGTGGATGGGTGGAGGGTGGAGGCCAAGCTCCCTACTTTATCTGTGGCCCTGGTCTGGGGTGGCTGCAGACATGCCTTGGCCGAAGGCCTCCCTCGGTCAGGCCTCAACTGCCCGCCAAGCCTGCTGGGCCTGCCCTGCCCTCCCTTGCCTCCAGGGAGCAGCTCTCTTCAAAGGCAGCCACCACACAGGACAGCTCAGTCCGGAGTCAGCAGCCCACGCTGGGCGTCACCGCCCCAGGGAGAATCACTTCCCCTTCCAGCTCAGGCAGGAGCCCAGGCCTCCCAAGACGCCCCTCTCTGCTGTGGGAAGCTGCGTCCCAGGGGCTCCGTGTCCTGCCTCCCTCTCTCCTCACACAGCGCTCACAGGAGGGCAGAAGGGTCTCTGGGTCCGAGGACCCACTTTGCAACCATTCCCAGCTCCACAGATCCTGGGGTCACTGCAGATGCGGAGTCCACAGCCCACGGCAGAGCCAAGGGAGGGCGGCCTGCCACGTGTGACACTGCCACCCCTGGACATTGCTTAGAATCTTCCGGAACAGTCGTCTCTCCTCACAGCTCCGCTGTCTCCTTGTCCCTACTCAGCTCCTCTTCTGTCAAAACTGCCTCCCCTCACTTCCTCCTTCCTCTTTGACTTTTTCTTCTCCCTTTTTTCCCTTTCCCACTCTCTTTTTTCCTCTTTCATGACTCTTTTCCTTTCTCTTCTCTCTCCACTTCCTTTCTCCCTCTCGGACCCTCTTGTTTTCTCCCATCTTTCATTCCTGCCCTTCCCTCGCCTCTGGTGACGCTGGTTTATGCTCATCTGTGGATGCACTTGGCTCAGTTGGTAGAGCATTGGGCTGCAGTCTCTGAAGTCCTGAGTTCAATTCCCAGCACTGCAAAATGGGAGAAGGGCCTGGCAATCCACTCCCAAGGCAATCCCAAAACAGTCAGCCATTGAAAACCCTAGGAGGGTCGCTATGAGTTGGATATCGACTCGATGGCACCTAACACCACCAAGGTGGGTGCAGTCGCCATGTTCCTGTCGACCCTCTTCCCAAGAGGGAGCACAGCCTGCGGGGTACTCAGTCTGCCCTGCACTGTCTCACAGAACCCCGACCACAGCAAGGGGTCCCTGTGTGAGACTTCGTTTTCCAGCACAGCACCTGCCTGAGGCCACAGGGCTGCAGATCTGGACGGCCCTCAGCCTCCCGCTGGGACGCAGAGCCTGCTTTGCTTCCAGGTACCTGGCGGACTTCCCACAGGGCCGAGTGCCATTTGTGATCAGATGCCATCTCCAGCCTCATGAAGGAGTAGGGCCAAGCCTGCTGGGAGGCCAAAGCCTGCCTGCCCATCCCCTGGGCAGAGTTCTGGGCTCAGCCTTGCCCAGGGGAGAGGGCACCCAGCCAAGTGAGGAAACACCTTCTGAGCGGCAAGAAGGAAGGCATCGTTTGGGGGCTGGGTCTGGAGACCTGGCCATGAGCTCTAACACCTGCAGACATCAGCAACAGTCCTGTGTAAAGCAAGAGGGTCTGAGGAGGGGCGGGGGTCTGTGTTCTTCCCTCTCACCTCTGACCCTGCCTGCAAGTCTAAAAACATCAGAGTGAGAGTCCTCAAGGGTTGGGGTCACTCCCTGACCGATGGGGCCATCGTGTGCCGTGAGATGTAGACTTCATAAGGTTGCCCTGCTAATAACAAGAGGGCAGCCCTTTGGTTTTGACAAGAGGCCCCCCTGAGAGGAGCCTAGGTAATTAAGCCTCTTGCTGGTCACCTGACAATTTTTCAAGCCAACTCCTTCTTTTGGGGAGCCTCCTATTCTGGTCACACAGTGCAGACTCAGGTGTCAGGAATGAGTTATTCCGAAACTGTGGCTAAGCTCAGGAAAGACTGAGGTTTTGCCTCAACATGAAAAGAGGAACTTGAGTTAAAATAAGCAGCGACCAATAACTGCCTCTGCTTCCTCAGCAGACTTCTGACTTGGCTTAGTTTGGTGTGGGCTTTACTTTGCTCCTCCTGGACATCTGTGGTCATTTATTTTGGGAGGTGTATTTTTATAGGAGGTACTGGGGTTTAGCTTAGTTCGTAGAGAGGTGCTCTGCACTGAGGACCCAGTTTCAGTCCCCAGTACCGCAAAAATGGGAGAAGGATGTGGCGATCCACTCCCCAAACAATCAGCCACTGAAAACCCCTATGAGGGTCGCTATGACTTGGACCCGACTACGGCACCTAACAACATTTTTATAGGAAGATGTGTCCTCACCTCAGACCACCCCAGCCCACGGCTCTCCATTTCCGTAGGTATCTGGTGCTGGCTGTCAAGGAGGTCACTAGCCAGGTGCCAGAGTGGGGAACAAATACGTTTAGTAGGGCCACATCTCTTCCGTGAAAACTGCCTGCCCGCTGCCCTGGCTGAGTGGTCTCAGAGGCCCATGCTCTGCTCCCATCTCCTAGTGCTGGGCAGACAGCTGTCTTCAGACGGCCAAGTCACACACGGACCAGTGGCCTAGACATTGCGAGCCGCTGGGGGCTGAGCCGAGCAGACGCCCTCTGGGGGCTGGGATCTGCCACAGAAAGGAGCTTGTTGGTAGGGGAAGAGCAAACTCCCAGAGAATCGCTGAGTCACGGAGGTGGAACCCAGGAGGGGCCCTGAGCAACTCTGATCCAAGCCTGGGACTCCTGAACTCTCTTCTCCCTGCTCTGAACCCTTTCCCCAAGGCCGGTCGCCCCTTATGTCTTTCTGCTCCTTGTCACCCGCAAAGCCCGCCAGGGCTCCAGGTTTCATAGGGCTGCAGGACTGTGATGATGAGCAGGGTCCCAGGAAGCCACCACAGCAAGCGTATGGAGAGGAGGGGGCAGTCTCCAGACACAGCAGTGTGTATGTTTACAAGCTGTGGCTACAAAGCCTCCGCAAGAAGCCACGAAGTCACATATTTTCCAGTCCTACTTAGAACTTCCTTCATTTTGAGGGACTGGGGGAAACCACAGGGGGCGAAGATCAAAGGTGCTGAGCAACTTTTAACTGAAGAGAGGGGAGGCTCCTCCCAGGAAACCACCTGGGAAGGGCACCACCTCAGCCGGGGACGCTCACACGGTCCTCTGCTTGGGCACCATCCACCATCGTAGAAGCACCAAGGCCCTTGTGGGCCGGCGACATCCCCTGCAGTCGAGGAGCCCACATAAGAGAAAACACTCCACCGAGCAAGCACTTGGAAGGACAGACCTACCAAGGCGTGCGAGGGCCACCCAGGACCAGGCCAAGACAGCAGGGCACCCCATATGGTGCTCCGCTGAGTGCTAATGGGGAGCAGAGCAGTGTGCCCCAAGCTTGCCTCTCCTGGGGAAGCCCTAGCCAGCAGCCTTGGCCCCCAGAAGGCAGCTCTGTGACCCCTGGGCCGGGTCAGGCCGCTGGCAGTCTCAGCCCCAGACCAACAGGTGGTGGAAGTGACTTCTTTCGGTCCCTACAATCAGTCACCCTGGGGGGCGGGGGGCGTTCTGCTCCACACAGCTTCTCCCTCCTGACACATTTCTGGGGAGTTTTGTACCAGGCACCTGCCTGTTGCCAGACCCTCGAATGCAGCTTTGTGTCTACTTCTTTGTCCTTAACAATGCCTCATTCCCTTCCAGTGCTGGAAGCCGGGAACAGTGCCCAGCCTTTCCCTGCCCGCTTCCATTTCTTCTTTCCCAGACCCTGAAGGTTTCATCACTGCTCCTTGTACACAGTGTCCGGCCCTTGCCTGTCCCAGCCACTCTGCCGGACACATGTTACCATGCCTTTTACTACGGTCCCTGAGGACTCAGCACCCACCACATGCCCACCATGCACACTGAGACGGTAACCTCCTTTCTTCCCACCCTCATCTTCTCTTAATGCAGCCAGATAAAAATAGCTTCCCTGGCTTCGACAGCACTTGGTTGTCACACACTGCGGTCAAACAAAGCCCTTATGTTTGTCACACAGACTGTGTGGAGGGCGGCCTTCTTAGGGTTGGGTTGGTGCGGCTGATTTTTCTTCTTAACAATCCAACTAAGTTTTGTGCATTTAGACTTTATGTGGTGAAATCAGATGCCATGAGCCTCAGCCCCTGGCGGCAGAGAGCGCTCCGAGTGGAGGGCCCTACTGCGCGCTGGTCTTCTACCCCTCCTGCGGCTCACCTCCCTTCGGTCCTTCCTGGCTACCTACACTCACTCCTTTGAGAGAGCTAAAGAGTATCATCGAGCAAGCCACAGCCCTTGCTTTGTCTTTATCCCTGCCCGACTTTCTTCATAATTGTGTCCTTCTCACACACCTGCACACACATGACCCCTGGTCTGCCTGCTTTACCATTTACCACTGAGCCACCCCATGATTTGGGGGGAGAGGACAGCCTCTGTCAGGCCTTTCCATCTCAGCCATTCAGGGGGCAAGGGTTTTCTTTTTCTATTTTCTTTTTTTTTTCTTTTCTTTTTTTGCAGTACTGGGGTTGAACCCAGGGCCTCACGTCTGCATGCTTTGCAAGTGCTGGACCACTGAGCTGCACCCTCAGCCCATTTTTTTTTTTTTTTTTTTACTTTTTGAGGCAGGGTCTCACTAAGTTACCCAGACTGCCTCTGGTCTTGAACCTGCAATCCTCCTGCCTCCACCTCCCAAGCTGCTGGTATTATAGGCGTGTGCCACAGCACCCGGTGCAAGGGTTTTCTTTGTGTTCTTCTTCCGTTTCTCTCAGTGTAGGCTCAAGTCAGGTTCAGATGCCTAGGTGGATAAAGGACTCACCTGAACAGTGAATTTATCTTCATTGGGCAGTATTCTGTAAGTGTAAACACAATTCCGGTACCTGAAATAGATCAAAGATTGTGTTAGAATCCATGTAGGGCAGCGGGTTTCCTTGTAGCTGAGAGGATGGGCCACCCCGACACCATTTGAGGAGTCTGCGCACAAAGTCTCTAAACGTCAGAGCTGGGTTGGAGCTGAGCCCTCCTGTCTGGAGGTCCTGGCACTGCTTGGTCACCCCAGCCACACAAAGAGCAGCAGGAAGAGGTGACTGGGGTCATCCAGGGTGGACACACAATGGACTTCAGTGCTTGAGAGCTATGGGGTCTGACCTCAACCTGTCCGCTGTCTGAGGGCTTCCTCAACCTCTTTCCTGCCATGTTGACCAAGAGAATGGAGCGAAGAGCTAAGAGGCCCAGGAGGCTGAGCAAGATGGAATCATGGCGAGTGGGTCTCAGGCTCTGACTGCAGAGGGACCACACTGGCCAAGGGGAGGCCCCTCTGTGCCTCCCTCCTGCTGAGTTCCTGGCCCCTCACCTGGCTCCCTCCCCTGACATGGTGCCCCGTGGCTTCCTTCTCCCAGAGGTTGGCCCCTGTCCCTTCAGAGACCCAGACTTGCCCCAGCACCAGGTGGGTGAGCCTGGACATTGTTCCCAGCTAGGAAGTTCTGGGCACCCCAGATTTTCTTCTCTCTCTAGAAGCTCTACAGCCTCGGCGCCAGGGTCCCCAGTGGGAAGGGGAGGAGGAGCTACATTTTACTTTCTGAGGACCTCTGAGAGGAGGAGGGAGTTGTCACATCTGAGTCCCCTGTGAGAGTGGAAGCTGGCAGGTGGTCCCCAACCCACTAGGAGCCTGGCACTCTCGAAGACCAGGGGACTCCACAGGTCCCAGAGCAGAGCCACACAGCCTGTGAGCAGTGTGAGGGACCAATGGCTAAGCAGACCTGTGATTTCTTGAGGACGCTGTTCCCTCTCACTCACGTAATCGCCCCCACTTCCTCCACCTGGAGTTCTCAGGAACTCTGAAAACCAGGGGCCTTGACGAGCCCCAAGGCAAGCACCAAGCTCTGCCGTCAAGATCATGCTTCCTTCTAGACGTTTCCCTTGACCCCTCTCATCTGCCAGGCACCCTACCAAGCATTTCCACACATTATTGTTGAACCCAGGTTAAAAGATTAGACGCAAATAGAAAAAGTTACAGCCATACAGAAAGATACCAAATGAAAAATAAACGTCTCCTTCTCCAGCCCCACGAGGCTTGTTTCTTAGATCTGCAATTCCCATTTGTAAAAGGCCCCAGAACTTTGAAACATACACACAAACTGAGCATATCTTTTTAACTGCATATAAATTCATCCTCTATATGATGTTCTGAAATTTGCTTTTTTCATTAAAAAAAAAAAATCTTAGCAGTCCCACATCAACTGTGAGAGACATTTGTTATCATTCTCGTTCTGCTGAACCTTGTGGGTATTTGACTAGATCCTGTTGATGGACAGGTAGACTTTTTTTTTTTTCTATAATAAATAATGCTTCAGTGGATGTTTCAGTTACTATATCTTTGTACAGGGATGTGTACCTGTGTGTACACGATTGAATGTATCATTTTAGTTTCCGCATCAGTAAAATGGGGACAGTAACAAGACATGTACCTGCTGTTGTGTAGACCAACTATGTGTATGAAAACATGGGAACAGTCCCTGGCACAAACTCAGCACTAAATGTGTTGATGCTTATTAGTGATTGTTAGTAAGTCACTAGAAGGGGACAGCTGGGCTAAAAGCCATGGGCATTTTATATTTTCACAGAGACCTCCCATCACCATCTAATGAGGATGTGCCTTTTTTTTTTTTTTCCCTCCTACTAGCCAGATATGAAAGCGCCTACTTCCCCACACCCTGACTACTGGCTGTTATCAGATTTTTTAATCTTTGCAAATCTGAGAGGTGGAAGAAAAATGAGAGCTCACTTTAACTTGCTTTTATGAGAAAGGTTCTGCGTGTTCTCATGTTTAGTTGCTCCTATTTTTCTTTGAATTCCTTTTCATGTCTTTGTCTTACATTTTTTTTTCTTTCGTTAAGACTCTGATCGATGCTACACTCTATCTTGGCGTTATTTATTTTCACAGTCTGTGTTGGTTATTGTAGATGTTTTACAATTTTGTGAAGTCAGTTTTACAATCTTTTATTTTAGAACTTTGAATCAATGGGTGCTTAAAGCAAATCTTGGGCAATGTTTTGGGACATTTCACTTCCACGTCTCTTTAGGAGGGAAAGCTGCTCTTCTGCCCCACATTTTGGTCTCCCTTTCTGCCCCCATCCTATCTTCAGAGCCCAAACCGTCTTGTATCAGATGTGACAAGGAGGACTCTCTAGAGCCCTCACCACCCACCCCACCCCAACCCCCTGGCTCTCTTCGCAGAGTCTGCTAGACAAGCCCAGATGCCAGCTCCACCCTGCTGTGGGCTTATCTCTCTGCATTCTGACACTTCCTCCTGCAGATAAGCAAAGGAGGGAGGGCCTCGAGGGCAGCTACTGGAAGCGCTCCAAGGAGTCAGCTGAAACACCAGCTTGCAGACAGGAAGAAAGAACAGGGAGTCACGGGGCCACAGGAGCCCCTCTGGTTTGATCAAGTGCAGCAGAGGGGCTGGTCTGACCTTTTCAAAGATGTCCTACAAACATTGAAATAAAGAACCAACTTGTAGTACTAGGAGAGACCAGAATTAAAAGCCAGTACAATAGGAAGGGGGCTGGGATTTAGCTCAGCTGGTAGAGCGCTGTTCTGCAGTCCCTGAGGTCCCGAGTTTGATTCCCAGCACTGCAAAAATGGGAGAAGGACGTGGCAATCCACTCCCAAGGCAATCCTGAAAAACAATCAGCCACTGAAAACCCTATGAGGGTTGCTATGAGTCAGAGTTGAGGGCACCTAACACCAACAACAATAGGAAGAGAAGGAGCTTTCGCCTTAGTGGAACACCTCACATGACCCTGCCTGGCCAATGCACAGATGCTCACACATTATGCATATAACACGTGCCAGGCACAGCTCACATGCACACACGTGACATGTATGCCCATGCACATAACATACACATATATACATGTGTATACACATGAGCATTCATCTATACACACACAGACACACAAATTCTTACAGGCAAAATGTGTAAAGTAAGCTGGGGTATAGCTCAAAGGTAGAGCATTAGCTTGGCATGAGAGTGAGATACCCAGGCTGACCAAACACCATACCTTCTCTGAAACTTCTCTGAAGTTTGACCTCAGAGTCACTTTGATTCTTAGAAAAACCCACAGAGCTACATTCCAAGAGATACAGGCATAGATCAAAGGGCTGCAGATGCAGGCAGTAATCACTGAGAACTTCCAGACCCCCTGATAAGACAGATAACATGCCTGAGTCAACCTTCAAATCTTAGATTAAAGGACTGAGCAAACCTGCACCTCCCCCTTACCTCTGCCTGTAACCCTCAATAAAAACCTTCACCAGCAGCGAGTTGGGGCCTGACACTAAACCACTGCGTCAGTGAAGTGCGGTACCCTTGAGCTTGAGCTTTAATAAAGGCTCTTTGTTCTTGCATTCGACTTTGGACTCCCTGGTGATCTTTGGGGAACTCGAACTCTGGGCACAACAAGAGAGGCTCTGGGTTCCACCCCCAACACCACAAGAAAGCAAAACAAGATGAAACAGAAGATGCAAAACGTGTAAAGCCAAGCTTCCACAACGAAACAGCATTGAACGACACCCACCCTAGAACATAACCTGGACAACATGGTCACCGGATCTTTGGGATCAGTGGATCTCAGCCAGGCCCTTCCCAGCTCTTGTGGTGATTGGGAACAATTTGTGGTGTTGGCCTCAGCTCTCAGCCATGACTCCTTTCTAGGACTGGGATCCATTCCAGGGTAACTGTGTCAGGAATATTCCTCCTGGGGATGCAGGTCAGGAAGACAGAACCTCCTTCTGCTACCAAATGACGCTGCTCATTTTCAACTGAAGCAGGGCTTACAGTAGATTTTCCACATGACTGCCTCCACGGGTGCTAAGTGGCAGGTGCCTGAGCCCAAAGGAGAAGGGCTGGGAAGGTGCCCTTTTGAAAGGAGGGTGTGTCCCCTAGCCCTGATGTGGTACCAGAAGCTTTACTGTAATGAGAGGTCAGGCAGTCGGGAGTAGGAAGAAGCACGTGGTGTCAGACTTGTTCTTTCATGTGATATCACTATTTTTGGATGACGACTCCTAGCCAGACACCTCCCACCATGCCCGAAACAGCCATCAGCATGTGAGCCCCACAGACAGACAGAGAAATCAAACTGGAAAATTCAAGAACCTCGCTAGTGCTTCTGTCTCCCTCTGCCAATCTGCTTACCAGGCTCCTGTGATTGTTTTCAAATCTCTTTGTGACGCTTGCCGTGCATCAGTTCTAATTTGTAACGTTGCTTGCCTGTGTTTTCTCTTTTTCTTAGCTAAGTGTTGCATACTGCTGGACAGAATGGGGTGGGAGACACTCAAGGTGGGGTAGGCTGGAAACTCTGCATTCCAAAAGCCACTTGGAGCTGGCGTGGTAGCGCGTGCCTGCAATCCTAGCATCCCAGAGGCTGAGGCTGTAAGACAGAATTCAAGGCCAGACTGGACTATGTAGTGAGACTCTGTCTAAATCAAACAGGCCATTTGGATGAACACAGAAATGAGAGAAAATGGCTGACAGCCCCAGGAAGCAAGGATATTCACCACCCACTACCCCAAGCCCAAAGAATCCCAGAGAGAGAGAGAGAGAGAGAGAGAGAGAGAGAGAGAGAGAGCGAGCGAGCGAGCTGGAATTGATGTGTTAGCAGAGGCCATGGAGACCAACTCGAGCCCCTCCAGAAGAGAGAAAGAAGAGCAGGGCCCAGGTGGCCAGCAGGTGAGAGGTGGAGCTGAGGTGAACAGATCCAGCAGGTCCCTCCTTGTCCTACAGCTGCAGGGAGCAAAGACCCGGGAAGGAGACCCCTGGAAGGGGGCCACCATCCGCACGTCACACCATCGCCTCATCACTTCCCCTCATGCCCCCCCCCCAGCAGGATATAGGGTCTCTTGTCCCAATCCCTGCTGGTCCTCTTTTGTCTGATAAGAGAGTCTGGGCAGGAATCCACTCCTATCTCTAAAAGAACCTCATTATTCTTGACAGTTCTTTGTCAGAAAAGAAAAACTATTATATCTGTGAAAACATATCACCTCTTGAAGACACAC
Source organism: Pedetes capensis (assembly GCA_007922755.1). Taxonomy (NCBI): domain Eukaryota; kingdom Metazoa; phylum Chordata; class Mammalia; order Rodentia; family Pedetidae; genus Pedetes; species Pedetes capensis. The sequence continues at coordinate 43,813 of VMDO01001861.1, forward strand.
TTTTTCTAAGAACTTAAAGGAGTTATCTCCATGTTGAATAGAATCATTATTTTACCAAAATATCAGCAACATTACAGAGGATAAGTCTGACTTGTTGTTGTTGTTAGGTGCCGTCGAGTCGGTATCCGACTCATAGCGACCCTCATAGGGTTTTCAATGGTTGACTGTTTCGGGATTGCCTTGGGAGTGGATTGCCAGGTCCTTCTCCCATTTTTGCTGTGCTGGGAATTGAACTCAGGACCTCAGAGACTGCAGCGCAGTGCTCTACCACCTGAGCTAAATCCCAGCCCTAAGTCTGACTTAGGAACAATAAAAAGTGCAAGAGACACTGCATGTCTGGAAGTGGAAGAACCCGTCATGGAAGAGGAGCAGCCTCAGGTAAACAGACGTGGTCAGAGGTGACACACTGAGGCTTAGTGCAGAAGCAAAGCTGTAAGAAGAGGCAGGAAATAATAGCTCAGGTACTAGAGGGAGTTAAACAAGGAAGAAGACAAATTGGAGAAAGCCAGACAGAAGGAAAAGAAAAAGCGGTTCTAAAACGAGAAGATGAGAAACACAGAAGACAGATCTCAGCCCTCCAACAAGCAGTAGGGCTTCCGGAAGAAGACTGAGAATATAGCTCAATGGTAGTGCACTTGCCCTGGACTCGATCCTGGTCACACACAGACACACAGACACACAGAGACACACAGACATATATGTGTATACACACACACACACACATATAAACAAAAAGCAAAGTAAGTATATAAACCTAACTAAAGGCATATTGGGCTGGGATTTAGCTCAGTTGGTAGAGCGCTGAGCTGCAGTCTCTGAGGTCCTGAGTTCAATTCCCAGCACCGCAAAATGGGAGAAGAACCTGGCAATCCACTCCCAAGGCAATCCCGAAACAGTCAGCCATTGAAAACCCTATGAGGGTCGCTATGAGTCAGATACTGACTCGACGGCACCTAACAACAACAAGGGCATGTTACTTGAAAAGCAAAAGGTTAGATGGATAAACCTCTGACAAACAGAATAAACAAACAATCACCAAATGAGCTGGACAGTCCCTTCCTCCCAGCTCAACCCACTCTCTGCCCATTTCCACTGCCCTGTGTCCAGGAAGCTGAACTCTGGGGGCTTCACCCCAGCTTGGCCAGTGGGAGGCACCCGGTGGGTGAGAAGAGGGGGAGATGGGGTATTTGTTCCCCTGACCCCAACCCGCCTGCTGTGGATCAGGAGTGGCTGAATTTTTCCTCTGGAGGCTATCACTAAGCCAGATGGCCTGTCCCACAGCTGTAGCCACGCCAGGCTCTGGTGACACACCTCTCTCCTCTACCTCTTCTCAAGTTGCTAGCTCTAAGCTGCTTCGCATCTCCCTCTTTGCCACCTGTTTTGAATACGCCACCTATTTCCTGCTGGGCCCCTGGCCACCACACACCAAATTAGCAGTGAAGGAGAAAGGTAGCCACAGGAATCAAGGAGAAATTTTGCCATCATAGAATACTACACGTAATGGTGTGCATGATAGACATTTTTCATTCCGTCCACTCAACAACTCTACCACACAGGTATTCTTAGTCCTGGTTTTCATGTGAGGAAACCAGGCCCCCTAAAGTGCTGAAGAGTCGTCCCAGAGCCGGAGTTGCTTAGCTAGTAAGGGCCTGCCCTAGCCGCCCTGTCTTCCACGGGAAGAAAAAAGTGAATTTCTGTGTGCAGTGGGATTCTCTGCCTTGAAAAGCAAAGGGGAAAAATGCAAAAGAAAAGATCAATGGATTTTACAAGAATTTACAATCTCTGCATGTCAAAAATAGGTATTTAGAGTTTAAAGGAAAAACAGTGAAAATGTTTGCAACAAATGCGATATAAGCAACTCACGAAAGCAAGTAATAGAGAATCTACAGCTCAAAGAGAAGGAAGAGGGAATTGAGCTGATTGTTCACAAGAGAGGAATTTCGAGGGTCAACAATTCTATCAAATAAGCCAGGCCTGCAATCAAATGCAGATCAAAAAGACCATTAAACATCTTTCACCTTGCAGCTTCATAATGTTTCTTAAAATGAAAGTATGCAGAATAAGGATATTGGAATCAGGTGGGCACTGTTTTGTGCTGCTTGCCAGAGCATAAATTGGAACAAAATTTCTAGAAAGCAATTTGCCATTCTGTATCAAGGACCTTAAAAATGCTCTTGCCCTGTGACCTAGTAATTCCACCCCTAGGAATCTGTAATCAGCAATGTGTATGACATTTCTGCACAGAAACCTTCATCTCTGTCGTATGTCATATGTACAACAGAACAAAACACTACCTGACATTGTGCCGGGGACATGATCTTTTTTTTTGTTTAAGCCCATTGTTGCAGACACTGTGTCAATCCATCTAGTGGAGGGTTTTCTTTTTCTTTCTTTCTTTTTTGTTGTTGTTGATCTGCCACTCTTCCGAACATGATGCCTTTCTCCAGGCATTGGTCCCTCCTGACATCATGTCCAAAATATGTAAGACACAGTCTAGCCATCCTTGTTTCCAAGGAGCACTCTGGTTGCACTTCTTCTAGGATGGATCTGTTGGTTCTCTTGGAAGTCCACGGTATATTCAATATTCATCTCCAGCACCATGATTCAAAAGCATCAATTCTTCTCCTGGCTCCCTTATTCAGTGTCCAGCTTTCACAAGCATATGATGTGACTGAAAATACCATGCCATGAGTCAGGCGCACCTTTGTCTTCAATGCAACATCTTTACTTTTCAATGCTTCAAAGAGGTGTTTTGCAATAGCTTTTCCGAATGCAATTCGTCTTTTGATTTCTTGACTGCTGCTTCTGTGGGTGTAGATTGTAGAGCCAAGTAAAGCAAAATCTTGGACAACCTCAATTTTTTTCTGCATTTATCATGAGTTGTTTACTGACTCAGTTGTAAAGATTTTTTTGTTTTCTTGATTTGAGGTAGAATCCATACTAGAGGCTGTGTTCTTTGATCTCCATCAGTAAATGTTTCAAATCCTCTTCAGTTTCGGGAAGCAAAGCAGTGTCATCTGCATAATGCAGGTTGTTAATGAATTTTCCTCCAGTCCTAATGCCACAATCTTCTTCATAAAGTCCAGCTTCTCAGATTATTTGGTCAGCATAGAGATTGAAGAGGTATGGTAAAAGGATACAGCCTTGACACACATCTTTCCTGACTTTAAACCAGGTAGTGTTTCCCTGTTCTGTTTGAATGACTGCCTCCTGGTCCGTGTACAGATTCTTCATGAGTACAATTAAGTGCTGTGGTATTCCCATTCCTCGCAATGTTATCCATAATTTGCTGTGATCCGCACAGTCTGTCATAAATGTTTATATACATATATATGTATATATATATATACACACACACACACACATACATATATATATGTATATACTCTCACACACACATATTCATTGGTAGTTGGTTGTTGGTAGGTGCCGTCAAGTCGGTATCCAACTCACAGTGACCCTCATAGAGTTTTCAATGGCTGACTGTTTCGAGATTGCCTTGGGAGTGAATTGCCAGGTCCTTCTCCCATACATATTCATATATATATATATATATATATATATATATATATATATATATTAGTAGTGGGTTGAACTTCAGGCCTTGTGCATACTAAGCAAGTTCTTCACCACTGAGCTGTACCCCTAGCTCCCCTTTCTTATTTTTATTCTGAGATAGGATCCCACTAAATTGTGCAGGGTGTCTCTGGCCTCAAACTTGCTATCCTTCTGTCTCAGCCTCCCAAGTCCCTGCCATTACAGGCCTGCACCGCTGTGCCTGGCCATTACTTTCATGTTTCAAACAAATAAGACATTATAGATAACTTAAATGTCTGATAACAGAAGAATCATTTCATAAAGTACAGCACATCACATAACAGAATTGTGTACACCTATTATGTGTGAAATTTAGGAAGAAGTTCTAACCTAGGGGGAAAACAAATGACAGCTGCAGGGTCTAACCAGGTCTCTTCTCTACAGAGCAGCTTCCTGGTCAGCCTGCCAGCTGATCCTTCGGGGCCAGCCCGCCATGACATTATTTAGAATTCGGAATGGGACCCAGACTGTTTGGGTCCTAGTACTTGTTAATGGGGTGGTTTTCTCATTCGTGGGGACAAAGGGAGTGCGTGTGGAGCAGAGGAGACAGCAAGATGGCGGAGCTGCACCCAGTCGGTGGAGCCCCTGGCCTTATACGGGTCACAGGCTCCTTCTCCCCACCTCCTCCACCTCTTCTCCCATGGGGCAGAGGCCGGCTGCAGCTGTCAACACAGCTCCCTCCTGGGACATTCTGTGCCCTGCCAAGCTATTTCAGAGCCGTGGGACCTTAGCCCCCTTGGCGTCCCCCTCCTTAGAACTAGACTTGAGAGGTGGTCCGATGGCCGATCTTTGCTCCTGGCTTCATCTTCGTTCCCCATGGCTGCCGTGGGAACTCTCCCTTGAGTCCCAACCCAGATCCTGCCCTCCTGCAGGCTTCCAGACACTTAACCCTGGCCCCCGGGGCCGCTTGTGCGTCATTCAAGTCCCCTTCCTGCCTTGATCTCTTTGAGCGCTTCCTTTGAGGGGGCCGCACATGACAGCTCACTGTCTCCCTGAGGCCTCCAGGAAGTCCCAGAAGTGACGCTGACACTGCCCTCCCCTCTCCTGCTGCGCAACCTTCACAGACGGGTCCTGTACTCCTCTACTTCTGAGACGCCATTACTCACTTTCTAGTTCAGGCAAAATACGGCCAGCGGTATTTTTACATATGCAAAGCAGTCAGCGAGCCCTTGCTCTGTGTCTGCCCTTGAGCTATACATTTTACCCACGACATCCCAGCTTTTCAAATGTGCAGAGAGTCCCAATAGAACTTCCTCCAAAGAAGATATACAGATGGCCAATAAGCATACACAAAAAAGCTCAACAGCATCGATCACTAGGGAAATGCAGATCAAAACCACAATACAATGCCACTTGTCACATACACTAGGATGGCTATAATCAAAAGGTAGATAATAACCAATGTTGGTGAGGATATGAGGACATTGGAACTGCCACACGTCTGGGGGGAGGTAAAAAGGTGCCACTGCTGAGCTTAGCAGTTTCTCCAAATGTTCACACGACATTGCCACATGACCCAGCAATTCCACTCTGAGTACACCCAAGAGGACCGCGAACAGACGTCCGCATAAAGACTTGATCATCAATGTTCACAGCGGCACTATTCACCAATAGCCAAAAGTAGAAACACACCCAATATCCCTCAATTGATGAATGGAGAAACAAGACATGGTGTGTCCATGCAATCGGTTATTAGAGAGCCACAGAAAGGACGGATTCATGCTGTGACACAGATGAACCTTGAAAGCACTATGCTAAGTGAATGAATCCAGACACCAAAGGCCACATAATATATAATTCTCATATGTAAATATGAAACAGCTATGGGTGTATAATGGGGCTGGGATTTAGCTCAGTTGGTAGAGCGCTGCTCTGCAGTCTCTGAGCTCCTGAGTTCGATTCCCAGCATCCAAAAAATGGGAGGAGGATGTGGCAACCCACTCCTGAGGCAATCCCCAAACAATCAGCCATTGAAAACCCTCTGAGGGTGGCTATGAGTTGGACACGACTCTATGGCACCTAACAACAACAACATGGGTGTATAATATATAATGCCCAGAGTAGGCAAATCCTTGGAGAGAGAGTAGATTAGTTGTTTCCAGGGTGTTGGGAGAGGAGACCAGCGAGTGATTGCTAATAGGTATAGGGATTCTTCGACAGGTTTTAAGAATGCTCTGAAGTTAGACAGTTGGCTTGGTTGAATAGCATTGTGATTGGATCGAAAGCCACTGAATTGGACACTAGTATGTGAAGGGTGATTTTATGCTATGTGAATCGTACTTCAGTGAAAAAGCAGTAACTCGGTGAAAGGGCATCGTGAGCCTCGCTTCACAGCCAGGATGCTGAGTGGTTAGGAAGGTTAGCGTCTTGCTGATTCTTGCACGTCAGATCCAGCCACCTCCAGACCCTTGCTCCCCAGGGATGGAGCAGACAGGCAGTAGCTGAGCTCCTCTCGCTCCCATCTGGGGCAGGAAGGCAGGCCTGGCTGCGGGGACCACACGGTGACATGATGCAGGGCCTCCCATCCCAGGGAAACCGGCTCGCTCAATCAGGATGGGCTCCTGTCTGCACACAGGTGAGTTGAACCGTCCAGGGGCAAACACGCAAAGCGCACCCAAGCCAGCACCTGCCCCGCACCTGGGAGGATTGCGCTGGGCTGCTGGGCCCCGGGGACAGAAAACCTGGAGAGACCTGACTGCGACGTGATCATTCTGAGTCGCTTTCCACAGGTGACACAGTGAGTGGAATACACGGGCTGTCATTGCCACATCACCCCCTCCTGGTCTTGCTGTTGTTAGGTGCTGTCGAGTCATGTCCAACTCATAGCAACCCTCGTAGAGTTTTCAATGGCTGTTTTGGGATTGCCTTGGGAGTCGGTTCCCACGTCCTTCTCCTACTTTGTGGTGCTGGGAATTGAACCCGGGACCTCAGAGACTGCAGAGCAGCGCTCTACCAACTGAGCTAACTCCAGCCGCCTCCTGGTCTTAGACACAGAAATAAACCTCGGGAGGGTTGTGCTGTGACAAAGCCCACTGGCCTGCTTTCTCGTGTAAAGAGATTTCAGGCCCCCGTGGGCCTCCAGCTTCCGCTCTTGTCTGTGCCTGCATCGCCCCCTCCCCGCCTTACTATCAATACCAGATAATGAAAAACAGCACCTCATGGCATCTGCACAAAAGTCACTAACAAGCTGCCACAGAAGCTTCCAAAGCCGCTGAGCGGAGGGAAAATGGCAGCGCACCCACTCACACCCCACTAGTCCCTGCTCCTCTGCTGGAAATTTCTGCCCTTCCCAGGCCTTTCTCTCGGTTCTCCAGGCCTTTGTTCCTCATCTACACCACTTGCTGCCTCCTCTGTCATCCTCCCAAGAACAGTATGAGCGCAAGCTCTGGCCCTGTCATTTGTTAGCCCTGTAAACCTTGCAAGTTCCGTAATAGCCCAGTGCCTCAGTTTCCCCTGTCTGTATGGTGGAGCAGGTGGTTCTTCCTCTGAATGGCACTGTGCGGTTAAATAAGTTAATGTGTGTGCAGAGCCTAGTGTGGCACGTGGCCCAGGGTGATGTCTCATGACATAGGCAAGCTGGGCTTGCTCTCCATCTGAGGCAGGTCACGTGACCCCCCCACCCCAAACAGCCAGAATGCCTTCTCCCAGGGGGGCTTTGGTAGTGAATGTCCTCCTGTGCTTTTTCACCCTTCCCTCTGTGCTGATAGACTGGGATTTAGCTCAGTTGGTAGAGCGCCACTCTGCAGTTTCTGAGGTCCCAAGTTCGATTCCCAGCTCCGCAAAAGTGGGAGAAGGACGTGGCAATCCCGAAACAGTCAGCCATTGAAAACCCTATGAGAGTTGCTATGAGTCAGATACAACTCGATGGCACTTAACAACAACATCTGTGCTGACAAGGCCACCAAGTCTAGGGCTGTCTGGCATTGGGTCTCTGGGAAGGAGCCTGACCCCCGAGTGCCTGGGAAGGCATGGAAACCCCTCCGCAGCTGGCTGTGCCAGGCAGCCCCTTCAGAGCCAAAGGCAGCCACATACCTCCCTCCAGAGTGGCTGGGTCCATGTTGGACAAGAGCCAACTGGCCCAGCTGAATGTGGGCTTGGTCTAGGCCCAGGCTACTCTTTTGGGGAGAGTAGGCTGTGCCCCAAGAATCCAGGCCATCGTTCCTGCTCTACCTGTGAAGCTTGGGTGAGGGGACACTGCCTCGCTGAGGCAAGGAGGCAAGGGCTGGGGATTGGCGGCCTCTTATGGCCCCCATTCTTGATGGGCCGACTTCCCTCCAGGTTCCCCCCCGCTCCCTGGGGATCTGAGTGGAGACCAGGGGGGACGTCGCGGGCCCCAACCAAAGGAGCCCACTGCCTCTCGTGTTCCCTAACCCATTCCACGATGTGGCAGAGCTGGACTCAGAGCACGAGGTCCTCTGCTGGGGTCCCCCCAGGCCAGCTCTCTGTGCTCCGGAGAGCTGAGGAGAGATCAAAGCTTTCCTGCCCGGTGGTAGGTGACAGAATTGACCTCTCTCGAGGAAATGAAGAGCAGGGCGTGGGGCGACATGCGCTCCCAAGCCACACGGCTGCCACAGATTGCAGCTGTGTCTTTTGTATCTCCCTCCCTCTCCCCAGTTCCATGTAAATAATCAGGTCCCCTCCTCTTTCCTAACAGGAAGCCTCCTCGTGCCAAGGCTGCGCTCTTCCCAGAGCTCCAGATGTACCTAAGCCAGCAGGTGGGGCCCCGCTGCTGTCCCCGTACTCTCCAGGGGGAACAGGGACAAAGTTCCAGCTGCTGTAGCCCAGACAGCATGAGGTCTGGGTGTCCTGAGGGGTAAGAGATGGGGTCCTTCTCCCCATGGATGTTTCCAGAGCAGAATGGTGAGTCTCTAGCACTCCCTCTGCAGCCCTGGCTCAGTTTTTTTTTTTTTTTTTTTTTTTCTGTGGTACTGGGGGTTGAACCCAGGGCTTTGCACCTGCATGCTCTGCAAGTGCTGGACCACTGAGCTGCACCCCCAGCCCAGTTTTCACTTTTATTTTTTTGAGACGAGGTCTCACTAAATTACGCAGGCTGCCTCTGGTCTCGAACTTGCAATCCTCCTGCCTCCTCCTCCCGAGCCGCTGGGATTACAGGCGTGCCACTGTGCCCGGCGCCCTGGCTCACTTTTATAGCAGGGGCATTAAAAGGCTCTGGACCCACGGCTGCACAACTTGGGGTCTCCACAACTTGGGGTCTCCTCAGACCGCTGATGCCCAAGGACACAGCTCAAGTGCTAAACCAAGGAAAAAACCAAGGAAAGGCCAGCTTCCTTGTGCCCCGTCCCTGCCCTAGGGCTGCTGCCTTGGCCTTCTCTGTCGCAGGGCCTGACAGCAGGCAGGGCAGGATGGTAAGGGCCAGGCTTCCACAAGGAACGAGGAGAGTGAGTAGGCAGAGCTTGCTATTCAGGAAGTTAAATCTCTTTGCTTTAAAGGACTAGCTTTTAACTTCTTTTTTTGTGTGTGTGTGTGTGTGTGTGGTATTGAGGGTTGAACCCAGGGCCTCGCACCTGCATGCTTTGCAAGTGCTGGACCACTGAGCTGCACCCCTAGCCTATTTTTTTACTTTTGGAGACAGGGTCTCACTAAATGACACAGACTGCCTCTGGTCTCAAACTTTCAATTCTCCTGCCTCTGCCTCCCAAGTCGCTGGGATTACAGACGTGCAACACTGCACCCGCCAAACATTTTTCTTAAAGAGAATGTCCTTCCTTTTGGGGGAGGGAGCGTTAAAGGATGCTTTATTTCACACACTGAGGTGGTAGCAATGAATCAGTTGTCAATGACATAGTTTTTAAATTTCCTTGGGTGCCCAAATCAAGGCAGGCAGCAGTATGAGGCTGCTCAGCCTTGGGGGAAGTTAACTGTTCTGGGGGACTCCGCAGCCTACAACTGCTTCCCCCACGGGATGGAGAAGAAAGGGCAGCCCTGACCATGGGGTGGGGTCTGGGAGGTCGGTGAGAATCCAGGCACAGCATAGCAGACTGCCGGCCGTCATTAGCGGGCACCATGGGCACCTGCCTAGGGTGCGGCTCTGCACATGGCTTTGGCCATGTGGGGACTCCGTGCAGAGGGGGCAGAGGAGGAGAGGCAGAGGAAGGCGGGCAAAGCCAGGGCTGTGAGCCTCTACAGAGGTTCTGCAAGACCTCTCGGGCTCAGACTGTGCCAGCTCTGACCCCAGCCTTCACGATGCTCAGAGCCTGGAGTAGGAGAGGCTCCCCCTCCACATCTGTGATCTGAGTGTGCGGCGGGAGGGTTACCATGAAGGGAAAGGACATGGAGTCCTCCTGGCTCTCAGCGCCCGCTCCACACCTGACAGATTCCATCCACTGAGGTCCCCGGGGTGGGGGCAGGAGAGGAATGCATGGTGGCTGGAAGGATGAGGCTGAGCCTGGGAGAAGCTGAAGAGAGTCATCCTGCCCCCGTCAAGCCCCTCACTGCAGGGTCCCCTGGGGACAGTGCTTGGGGAAGTCCCGGCCATCTGCAGCCCTTCTTCTGAGGCATGAGGTAGGGCGTGGACCGCTGGCGACTGACTCCACCAGCACAGGCTGGAGAGACCAGCTGTGAGCCTGGGCTGGTCTCTAATGCCCAGCTGACCTTGGTGGCACCCTGGGGTCTCTTCCTTCCTTCCCAGTCCACTTGACCAGCTTGATTGGTGGTGGGTGTCCCAGTCTGGGATTGACAACCTTGGCTTTGGCTGTCACCCTCAGCTCTCTCATCTGCCAGTGGAGGTGTTGGCAGGACCCACGCTCCAGGTTGTCTTGAGGGTGAAATGAGCCAACAAACGCTTAGCACAGCAGGTCCCTGTGTGAGTCAGGGCTCTGAGCTGGGCTGTGGTCAGTCACCCACTTCCCTCCTGCCGGGAGCCAGGCAGGGCTCTGGCTTCTCAGAGGGACCTTCCTGTCGGCCCAGGGATGCTACCTGAGACACTGGGGTGGACACACCCTTCCTGATGGTGTCCTGGCCCTGCCCAAGGGCCAAGCAGGAACGTGGTTAGATCACTGGGTTGCAGGGGGAAGGACCCTGAGACAGAAGCGGGGGTTAAAAGGGAACCTTCAGGGCAATATGAAGAGTGGAAAGGAGCAGGGAGGGAACGACCAGAGGGAAGCGAAGACCACAGAAGGTGGGATGGGGAGGAGGGTCCCTGTGGAGGGATGAAGGGGGAGAGGATGATCTCAATGTAAACAACACAATGTCATGAGCACACTGGAAAGGTGGTTGTTGTTGTTAGGTGGCGTCGAGTCATAGGATTTTCAATGGCAGATTGTTTCAGGATTACCTTGGGAGTGGGTTGCCACGTCCTTCTCCCATTTTTGCGGTGCTAGGAATCGAACTCAGGACCTCAGAGACTGCAGAGTGCTGCTCGACCCACTGAGCTAAATCCCAGCCCATTGGAAAAGTTGTTGTTGTTGTTGTTAGGTGCCATCGAGTCAGTATCCGACTCATAGCGACCCTCATAGGGTTTTCAATGGCTGACTGTTTCGGGATTGCTTTGGGAGTGGATTGCCAGGTCCTTCTCCTATTTTTGCGGTGCTGGGAATTGAACTCGGGACCTCAGAGACTGCAGCGCAGCGCTCTACCCACTGAGCTAAATCCCAGCCCATTGGAAAAGTAGGAGAACATAACCCAAATAAGCCTGCAGGGTTTACTACATATCAGCCACACGGCTCCATAAACCTTGTGGGTTGATGCAAGTGTAGCCAGAAGTGATGTGAAGGATGCATAATGGAAAAAGTCAATGCTGTCTTACTCTGTCCCCCACCATCATTTACTAATAAAGGGAGATAAATTAAAAAAAAAAAAAAAAGAAGGAACCTTCAGCAAGCAGCTGGTTCCTCTGTTATTAGGACAACTGGCACATTCAGCAACGTCCCCAGGCCAAGCCTCGGGGGACTGAAGTGGCACAGACCCAGATGGGTGGGGCCCAGTGGATCAGCGAGGGAGTGAGGACCCATGTGAGGACTGCAGCTCGCTGGCGGGGATGGTGACTTCCTCTGTTCTCAGGGCCCAGAACACAACTTCTGGGTGCAGCAAAAGTCCCTTCTTGATTAAACCTGCTTCACACCCTTGGGTCCCCAGATGGCCGCTTGCTGCAGGACCCACAATCTCGCCACTGTCACGCTAGGCAGGGCTTCTGAGCTGAGCGTCCTTGACCTAATTTGTGCTCATCGAGCTGCTGTCCACACGTCCTGCCCCACAGAGCCCTGTGCAGAGCCCAGACCCTGGCTCCCGCTCCCGGAGCTCCAGACAGGTGGGCTGCAGGCCTGGCCGCAGGGGCTGAGAGGTCCAACAGATCACAACCTCCCTGAATTCCAGGGCCAAGGTCTAAAGTGGGCCTTGGCTGGACCCCCACCCAACAGGGAGGCAGTGGACAAGTCAGGTCATTCTGAACCGTGACGCAGGCGCACCCGGCCCTGCGCTAGGCTCCTACGCCCTGGGCGCTGGCCCCGAGGTCTCCCCAGAGGACGATGAATACTCACAGCACGCATAGCGCGTATGCCAAGGGGATGGACTCGCTGGCCCGCACCAGGAAGCTGCCGTCCTTGCCCGCCCTGGAGAGCAGCTCCTCTGCCCTGGAGCGCGTGATGTTGCCGTGGTTCCAGCCGGGGACCATGGCGGGTGCGGTCCTCCTGGGCTCTGAGCCGAGACTGCTGCCTGTCCCCTCTCAGCCGCCTCTGCTGCTGCCACCAGCCTAACGGGCTGACTTCCTGTTTCAGGCACTGGGCGGCCAGGGAAAGGAAACTGAGCTGCAGAGAACTTCCTCGTTACAGAAACCAAGAGACAGCAGAGCGAGGGGCCTGGCCTCCCGGCCCAGCCTCTGTTGGCCGCCCCCCCACCCCGGGCCCTTGTCTCCCCTGCGGTGGATCCCAGCCTCCAGAAGCTTCTAGTGCCATCCAAAGTCCAGCCTGGGGAAGCGTCAGCTCCTTCCGTATCAGGATAGGTGGCTCGCTTCTCAAGTGGCCTAGCAGGCATGGATGGGCCACACGGAGACCTGTGCCAATGCCACCCGGGGTGGTAGTGGTGGTGGTGTTAGGTGCTGTCGAGTCGGTATCCGACTCCTAGCGACCCTCTGTACAACAGGGGAAACACTATCGTCAGTGCTTCTCTGCTGTTCATAGGGTTTTCAATGGCAGATTGATTTTTGGGAGGGGGTTGCCAGGTCCTTCTCCCAAGCCTACAGCTTCTGGTGTTCCCAGGCGGTCTCCCATCCAGTACTAACCAGGCCTGACCCTGCTTAGCTTCCGAGATCTGACGGGATCGGATGCCACAGGGCTACGGCTGCAGGCACCCGGGATGGTAGGTCCCGCCTGATCCCAGAGCCTTCTGGTCTACCCTTGGGCTCTTTAACTCCCCACCATCCCCCAACATACCCAAGGTGCAGAGCTTCTCAACTTGGACTGAGCTCTCCCCCCGCCCAAAACACAGCAAAATGGAGGGGGCCTGATGGGACCCTAACCCTCCCCAAGGGAGACTCAGGGGCTCCAAATGGTGGCAGCCTGTCTGCCACAAGCTTCTTGGCTGCCCCCCTGAGGACTCCCCGGGCACAGGTTACACTCATTCCTGGGGGAACCCATCCTTTGAGGGCCGTGCTGCACTGGGCCTTATGCAGGGTTTGCAGACAGACACAGAGACAGCCTGGAGGGCTGGGGGCTGGACCCCTCCCAGAGCCAGGGCAGGCTGGGCCTCTCCAGGGCCCTCTGGAAAGAAGCTCAGGGAGGGACCTGCACGTCCTCATGGGACAAGCCACCTGCTCAGCTGAGGGTGATGCTCACTCCTGAGTCCCGCGTCACAGCAGTCTGGTGGCCGTCACACTGCGTCTCCTCTGCAGCTGGGCACGGTCGTGTTTGCCTACTGCTCAAAGGCCACCGTTCAGTACCAGTTTTAAGTGTGTAAGGGAAGCACTTGGGATTTAGCTCAGTTGGTAGAGTGCTGCGCTGCAGTCTCTGAGGTCCTGAGTTCAATTCCCAGCACCACAAAAATGGGAGAAGGGCCTGGCAATCCACTCCCAAGGCAATCTCGAAACAGTCAGCCATTGAAAACCCTATGAGGGTCACTATGAGTTGGACCTGACTCGACGGCACCTAACAACAACAAGGGAAGCACCGTCCCTTAGACCCCACCCCTGACTGCCTGCTGTCCTCTGGCCAGGCCTCCAAGAGGGAAGGGCCAAGTGCTGGCCACCGACTCCCACATCGGTGCCTCGTCCCCCAGGACGTGACAGAGGCCCCTGAGCCAGGCAGCTCCCCACCCCGGAGCTATAGGAGCTTCAAGAACTCCTTAGCTCCCTCAGCCCCCATTTCCTTTTCTCTGATTTGTGGGACGAGGCTCTAAGAGAAGCCCCTGGTGTGGAGGGGGCCTGTGAGCCGAGCTGCGGTCAGTCCAGAGCAGGAGCCCCCGAGGCCCCCAACTGTACCCGCACGCCAGGCTGGGATGAGAGGGCCAGGGCCTAAGCCAAGTGCGGGGACACAGCGGTCACGAGAGCTGGCCTCCATGCTCTGCCTTTCTCCAGCCAGCTGGCCCTGAGGACATTGGCTCTGCAGCAGCCCCAGCGTGGAGGCCACTTAGGCCACTGAACACCTCCATGAGCCTCCCGGAAGGGAATCTCTGCCCATTCCGAGTGCCTACCACACACCACCATACCTGCTCCTTGCTTCCCTGCTGACCTCGTCCGATTCCTCTGTTGCCCTCCACCTCGAAGCCTCCAGGCTCCATCAGGAACACCCGTGCCCTATCTTGGCCCCTTTGTGCCTTGACTGCCTCATCTCTAGAGGCTGCCCCACATCCAAGCTCATTCCATGACAGATAACCTCCCTTCATACCCTCAGCTCCCCATGCCGTCTCCCACACCTGCATTCCCCTGCCCGACACGTGACACATTCTATGTCTCTGATTTTCAAGGTCCGTCCCATCTTCACTTCCTTCCCCACTCACATGCCTGAACCACGGACAGGGTCACCTTCCTTACCTCCTTGCCCTTGCCGCCCCTTTCCGAAAACCCTTACATCCGAGCTGGGGTTGCCCCGGTGGTGGCTGGAGCCTGGGTATTGTTCCGGGCAGTGCCTTTGCCTATATCAATAATTTGATTACACGCTGCCTTATAAAGTCCATGGAACTGTGAGGTGTGGTGCTCATCAGTGAGGCTTTGGAACAATGCCTAGAGGAGATAAACTCACAGTTCAACACCTAGTCTGTGCACACGATGTCCCCATCTTTCCTTCCGGGTCGGGGCCAGGAATCACCTGTTTGCGATGTATCAGCCAAGTGCACCAACCCGGCTGCTTCCATGCGTCCTGCAGAGTGAAGGTGGCAGGCTGTTGTCATCCACAATTTCACGGCTCTCGGAGCCTGCTTCTCCTGAGACCACACAGATTTTCCGTTCTCTTTGTTCCCCTCCCCCACATATTTGTAGTGAGTTCCGTCATTCCTCACGTGGCTGCTTCATTCACTGCACCACCTGTGAACATGGCTTCCGGTGATTCCCTCTGAGGTTGTCACTTTGCTTCGCTGATGACCATAACGCGTCTTACCCACACCGCGTGAGAGAATGACAATTCCCTTTCTTGTAATGTTCAATGTTGTTGTTGTTAGGTGCCGTTGAGTCGGTATCCGACTCATAGCGACCCTCATAGGGTTTTCAATGGGTGACTGTCTTGGGATTGCCTTGGGAGTGGATTGCCAGGTCCTTCTCCCATTTTTGCGGTGCTGGGAATTGAACTCGGGACCTCAGAGACTGCAGCGCAGTGCTCTACTCACTGAGCTAAATCCCAGCCCTAATGTTCAACGTACCGTTCTGGATTTCATAGCGTGAATGCAGAACAGTGCTTTGATCAACCACATTCTCTGGAACGTCTTAGGCCATAGTCGCTGCATCCGTATGCGGCGATCTTTTAGCGACGACCCACCCTGGCCTTCTGCACGCGAGAGCGTCTCCGCTTTCCAGGAATGTGCCTCTTGCACCTGCGTGACTTCAAATGGAGCTGGGGAGCTCAGCGCTGCCACGTGGTTGGGAGGCGGGAGGGGACGCTGGGCCCCTTGGAGCCAGGTTCTCAGGAGCTGTCAGAGGAGAAGGTTGGCTGACACCTAGTGGAGGGGCTCCAGAGGGGTGGAGGGGCTGCCCGGCTGCTGCTGGCAGGGGCACAGAGGGTAAAGGACTCCAGCTACCTTCCCTGCTGCCTGTCCACCCAGGGTCACTCAGCAGGGGTGACCTGCTCCTGCACGTCCCCCAGATGATCTCTAGGTCTCTGTGCTCTGTGGGGGCATCTGGGCAGCTCCACACGCATGGCAGAGTTTTGGAAGGAAGCTGAGGGGGAGAAGTGAGGTCAGGACTCATGTGGCCCAGCGCTAGGCACCCTGCCCAGTGGCACCACTAGCCATAGCCAGTCCCTGGCACAAGAGGGAGGCTCGGGAAACTTCTGGAAAGTCAGGTCAGCGCGTAGCATCTGGGTGGTCTGGCAGGCCTCTATTGCTGGCCCGCAGCCACCTCTGGAAGGTCTGGGAAGAACAGACAGGGCTGTGTTGAAGGAGGGTCAGTTTACACATTAGGCACCACACACCACAGATTGCGCTGCTGAAGCCTTGTGTGGGGTGGGCTCAGGAACAGCCCGGAGCACCTCCAGTGAGCCCAGCACAGGGTTCTGGCAGGCTTGAGAGAGGTGCAGTGAGGACACCTTCAAGCCACTTGCCCAGGGGCTTTCCACCATGGGCAAGAAGCAGAATGGACTGTAGGGGCTGATAAGGGGCTGTGCCAGGAGAGACCACAAAGTCCCAGCTATAGGGACTGGACAGAGGCAGGGGTGGGCAGGCAGAGGTCACTCCACACGGGACCCTATGGTATTTCTTTTTTTCTTTTCTTTCTTTTTTTTTTTTTTGTGGTCCTGGGGGTTGAACCCAGGGCCTTGTGCTTGCATGCTCTTGCAAGTGCTGGACCACTGAGCTGCACCCCCAGCCCAGTTTTTTACTTTGTGAGACAGGGTCTCGCTAAGTTACGCAGACTACCCCTGGTCTCGAACTTGCGATCCTCCGGCCTCCGCATCCCGAGCTGCTGGGATTACAGACGTGCGCCACAGTGCCCGGCCGGATGGTATTTCTAAGTATTAATCCCCATGATTCCCTTCCCCTCCTGTCTCCACCAAAGCCCTTTATTGCACCCCAGGACTCCCCACCCCCTCTAGCCTGGGAAGATAGGTAGGTGTCACCCACTGCCTGGAGCCACTGCCTGGGCAGTGAACATGGGTACTCACTAAGCTGCCAAAAACAAAGGGAGCCACGGTGGTAATTTTATATGCCTACTTGGCTGGGCCATGATACAAAGATATTTGGTCGATTGTTATTCTAGATGTCTCTGTGAAGGTGTTTTTAAAAGATGAGACTAACATTTAATTCAGCAGTCTTTGAGCAAGCGCGTGATCCTCGACTTGGCTAAGCTGCACCTAATCCGTTAAAGGCCATGACAGGAAAAGACTGACTTCCTCCAAAGAAGAGGGACTTACCAACAGATCTTTAGATTCAAACTGGAGCGTGGATCCTTGTGTGGGTCCTCAGGCTGCCGGCCTGCCTTGCAGAGTCTGGACTTGGCAGCTTCCATAATCACATGAGCCCACTCCTTAAAACAGTTTTTTCTCTCTTTACCTGTCTGTCTATGTATCTATCTATCCTCTAGCTAGCTAGCTCTCTAGCTCTCTAGCTCTCTAGCTATATCTAATAGATATAATATAGATAGATGTCTAAATACACTGGGTATAGCCATCCGTTGATTAAAAGCATGTTCTGAGGAATATGTCATTAGGTGACGTTGTCACTGGGAAAACATAATGGAGGTACTGACACAGGCCAAGAGGAATGGCCCATACATGCTGGACTGTATGCTGCAGTCCATCATTCCTGGGCAGTAAACCCGTATAGTACATCACTGTATTGAATACTGTTGTTGTTGATAGGTGCCATCAAGTCGGTATCCGACTCAAAGCGACCCAGTGTACAACAGGGGAAACACTATTGTCAGTGCTTCTCTGCTGTTCATAGGGTTTTCAATGGCGGATTGATTTTGGGGAGTGGGTTGCCAGGTCCGTCTCCCAAGCCTACAGCACCTGGTGTTCCCAGGCGGGCTCCCATCCAAGGACTAACCAGGCCCGACCCTGCTTAGCTTCTGAGGTCTGACAGGATCCGATGCCACAGGGCTATGGCTGCAGGCCAATTGAATACTGTAGGCAACAGTAATAAAATAGTAAGCATTTGTGTATCTAAACATACCTAAACATACAAAAGGTACAGTAAAAATACTTAAAAAGACAAAAAAAAAATACACTTGTATAGAGTATTTACTGTGAATGGAGCTTGCAGGACTGGATGTTGCACTGGGTAAGTGAGTGAGTGAATGGTCAATGAATGGGAAGGCCTAGGATATGACTGTACAGTGTTATAGTCTTCATAAACGTTTCTCAGGAGAAGGACCTGGCAGCCCACTCCTGAAACAGTCAACCATGGAAAGCCCTATGAATAGCAGAGAAGCATTGACATCGTGCCAGGCAGTCATGGCACAGTGTCGGGGAGTGTTTTGTCTGTTATACACAGGGTCACTATGAGTCAGACCTGACTCCGTGGCACCTAACAACAACATCATCAACAACCATTTCTCACTTAGGCTACACTGAATTTATTTAAAAAGTTTTCTTTATTCAATAATAAATTGACCTTAGCTTATATAAACTTTTCTTTGCTATTCATAAGGGTTTTCAATGGCTAGTTGTTTCGGGAGTGGTTCGCCAGGTCCTACTCCCTAGTCTGTCTTAGTGTGGAAGCTCAGCTGAAAACCTGTCCACCATGGGTAACCTTGGTCATATCTGAGGTACCAGTGGCAAAGCTCTCAGCCTCATCGCAACACACAAGCCCCCACAGTGCTCCTTGGAAGCAAGAATGGCCAGACTGCGTCTTACATATTTTGGACATGTAGTCAGGAGAGATCAGTCCCTGGAGAAAGACATCATGTTTGGGACAGTGGCAGGTCAACGCAAAAGAGGAAAACCCTCCACCAGATGGATTGACACAGTGTCTGCAACAATGGGCTTAAACATAAATAAGATCATTTGCCTGGCACAGAATCAGCAAGTGTTTCGATCTGCTGTACATAGGGTCGCTATGAGTCAGATTCGACTTGACGGCACCTAACAACAACAATATAAACTTTTATACTATATAAACTTTTTAAGCCTGACAATAGTGTTTCACCTATTGTACATAGGGTCACTATGAGTCAGATCCTGACTCGGTAGCAACTGACAACAACAACAACAACAACAACAACAACAAAACTTTTTAATTTTTTTAAACCTTTTGACTCATAATATTTCACTTAAAGCACAAACACATTGTACAGTTGTATGAAAATATTTTTCTTTAGAGCTTTATTCTTTAAGCTTTTTTTTTTCTTTTTTCTTTAGATTTTTTTGGTGGTTGTTGTTAAAAACAAAGACACATTAGCCTGGGCCTAAGGAGGGTCAGGCTCATCGGTACCCCTGTCCCACAGAGCTGTCACCTCCGTGATGATGAAGGCAGCTGGGTCTCTCTGGAGGACCTGCCCACGGCTCTTCTTGAGCAGGTGGTATTGTCTTCAGAACCTTGTCCCTGGCGCTTTGCTTGATTGGTTTCTCATTTTTGTCCTCACAGATTCGCTTGGAGGCAGATAATGCATCATGAATATTTCTTCCCATTAGTGAAAACCTTTCAGTGTTGAGTCCATATTCTCAAACTGAAAGGAGCTTGGTTAAGTCTGCCAAAGCGCCTGCTAAACCCTTCACTGTGAAGTTTCTTGGGAGTTCATCCCTTTTCTTCTTCTCTTGTGTTTTCCTTCTTTGTTGCCTCTTCTTCGGCTGTGCATTGATGCCCCAGTTCCAACAGGTCCTCGCTATCCAGTTGGTCAGGAGTCACCTCCATGTCCCAATGTCACCCTCCTCCACACCCAGGGAAAGGCATTGGCCACCTCCGCCATAGCCCTGTCAGGTTGTGCAACCTTTTCGGCTTGGCAAATCCTCAGAGGTCATGAACTAGGCTTTCTGGTGGCTTCTTCCAGATGCCATTCATACAGTCCGTGATGACATCACGCCAAGCCCAAGAAAGGTTCTTGATACAGTAATAGATGTCATAATTCTAGTTGCATCCAAGAGTTCTCATTGTTTTCCTTGGTTGCTTCCACTGTGGTGTCCAGTCCCATCAGATCTCAGAAGCTAAGTAGGGTCAGGACTGGTTAGTACCTAGATGGGAGACCACCTGGGAGCACCAGGTGCTATAGGCTTGGGGGAAGGACCTAACAACCCACTCCCCAAAAAACAAAAACAAAACAATAACAAAAAAAATCAGCCATTGAAAACTCTATGAATAGCAGAGCACAGACAGTAGTGTTTCATCTGCTGTACACAGGGTTGTTATGAGTCGGACACCAACTCGATGGCACCTAACAGCAACAACAACAGAGTAGGCTGGACTGTCTCGGTTCGTGTAATTTTCACTCTATGATGTTTGTGCAATGCAACTGCCTAATGACAGTTCTCAGAGTGTATCCCTGTTAAGCAACATACGACTATGTGTATCTCTGGGTAGCTCTGTTTCTCTGGAGAACCCCCATGAATAGAGTAGCAAATACTAGACTGTGAAGTTGGAAGCTGCTGGCTTGCTGGAGCAATCAGAAGTTAACACTCAAGCCAGGTCTGGTGGTGCATGCTTGTAATCCAAGTGACCAGGGAGGTAGATCCAGGAGGATCACAAGTTCAAGCCCAGGGCAGCCTGTGTAACTTAGTAAGACTCTGTCTCAAAATAAAGAGAAATAATAATAATAAATTAAAAACGGGCCAGGGATGCAGCTCAGTGGTAGAGCACTTGCTTAACATGCGTGAGGCTGTGTATTCAACACCCCAGTACTAAAAAAAAAAAAAAAGTCATGAACATCCCTGTTGTTGTTGTTAGGTGCCGTCGAGTCGGTATCCAACTCATAGTGACCCTCATAGGGTTTTTAATGGCAGACTGTTTAGGGATTGCCTTGGGAATGGATTGCCAGGTCCTTCTCCCACCTTTGGGGTGTTGGGAATTGAACTCGGGACCTCAGAGACTGCAGCGCAGCGCTCTACCAACTGAGCTAAATCCCAGCCCATGAATATCCCTACCCTAGCGCTAACAAAAGGCTGGAGTCTTGTGCTGGAGAGGAGGAAGGAGAGACCACTCACAGGGAGCCTCCTGTGATCAAGCACCCCAATTCCCAATGCCGGGGAGCCCAGGGCAGGGGTCAGCCCCTCTGCTTCTGCTTCCTGCCATCGGGAAGACCATTGAGAAAACCAGAGACAGAAGCCAATACCTGAAGCACGGCATGCCAGAAAGGACTGACGCTTCTCAGCCCCATCGGCCCCTCCAAGGTCAAAGGCCAAGAACACTTACAAGGAGTGGGAGAGGAGGGCGGGCTGCAAGGGCGGGAGGAGCTGCAGAGCTGGGGCACCTCCAAACCGAGGAGGTGGTACCCCGATTGCCAGCCAGGGAGGCAGGGGCCCTCCCCATCCAGCTCCCTCTCTCTCCTCAGCCTCCTCGCTCTCTCTCTCTCCCCATCTAACCCCGTCACCCCACCCTTCTCCATCCAGCCCTTTCTGTGTCCCCCAACTCCAGCACCCACCCCCTTCCCCAGCATTCCCTCCCTAGAGGCATCCTGCCGGGGTGCTGGCTCTGTCTGCTTGCCTTTCATTCCAGTTCCAGTTCTATTTCTGCTAGGCGTCTTCCGAGTGGCCTTCCCAGATCCGCTCAGGCCTCTGTGGATACAGATTTCACTCAGACTCACGGAGCTCAGCCTGCAGCCGTAGCCTGTGGCATCTGATTCCATCAGATCTTGGAAGCTAAGCAGGGATGGGCCTGGTTAGTCCTTGGATGGGAGACCACCTAGGAACACCAGATGCTGTAGGCTTGGGAGACCCGGCAACCCACTCCCAAAATTCAATCCGCCACTGAAAACCCTATGAACAGCAGAGAAGCACTGACAATAGTGTTTTGCCTGTTGTACATTGGGTCGTCATGATTTGGATACCAACTTGATGGCACCTAAGAACAACAGCAACAACAACAACAACAACAACAACAGCAGCACAGAGCTCATTTCAATAATCCTTGGGATGCTTGGCTGGCCTTCCCACAGCTTCCTGGGGCTTGGAGCATCCTGGAGGACACGAAGGTGGGGTCCCAATTTATCCCATCTTCCCCTCGTACCTCTGAGAATTCTACTCCCGAGCTACAAATCAGACCCAAAATTCCACCCAAGAGGAAGGCCAGGGTCTGAATCCCAGTTCTACACTAACATTTGTTGTTGTTGTTGTTGTTAGGTGCCGTCGAGTCAGTATCCGACACATAGCGACCCTGTGTACAACAGGTGAAACACTATTGTCAGTGCTTCTCTACTGTTCATAGGGTTTTCAATGGCAGATTGATTTCTGGGAGGGGGTTGCCAGGTCCTTTTCCCAGCACTAACATTTAGTGTCTTCAAATCTCAGTTCCTGTCTCTGAAGAGGGGTGGTGTTTCCTATGCTGAAGGGTTCCCGCGCTGGGTGTGTGCTCAGGAGGAGGTGGCTCTCTCAGGCAGCCCAGCTGACCAGTGGCCAGAGGGAAGAGCCTAGATGGGCTGTGGTGGGCTCCAACAGGCAGCCAGCATCGGTGGGCTTCCCCATTGTTTAATTACCTTGGTTTGGAAGGGGACCACGTTCTGTAAACAGGCTCCTCAACTGCAACTCCCAAAATCCTGCATCAGGAGCTGAGAGCCTTGCCACTCCAGGCCACTAGGGGGCTCCTTGAACTCTGGCCTCCATCCAGGAACAGAGTTCATGTGTCATTCCAGAAGGTAGGTCACTCTCTAAGTAAAACTGTCAACAAGAAGGAGACTTCCCTAAGGGATCAGGGGCCCATGGCATCCGGACATCTTTGACTACTGAAGCCCCCCTTTCACTGAAGATGCCAGAAAATCCAATGGGCTTAAACCACAATAAGAATTAGGATTTAATTAGGGAGGAATTGGATAACAGAGAGTCAGATCCACAAAAACAACTTAGATCTTTTGGTAAGATTACTAAGGACACTGGGGTACTACTTGTAAACGCAATGTTAAATGAAAACAAATTGGAAAAGCATTAGGGATATATTATGATTCAAACTGGGGAAAAAACTCTATCCTAGAAAAATGCTATGAAAAGTGTGAGTTGGGTGGCATTTCTGCTTTTCCAGATTTCCTTTACTGAACACATGCTACTTTTATAATAATGAAAATAGGTGAAAAGACAGTCCAGTCTGGGATGGGCTGGGTAAAATCCCACTGGAAGAGATTGGTTTAGTGTGGATGGCTGGCCATATCTCAGAAAATCCCTCCCTCATCAAACTTCTCTTAGCTCCTAAGAAAGAGACTTTTTTATTTTACCTAGCTTTTTAATTGACAAATCATATGCACACAGTAGGCATTCAGTCAACACAATGGGTTTGCAATGAAAAGGAAATCTTCCTGCCAGTGTGGACCTCATTTCCATTTCTCCAGGGCTGATGTCTTGTGTAATCTTTAGAAACTTTGTATGTGTTGTTGTTGTTAGGTGCCGTCAAGTCGGTATCCGACTCATAGCGACCCTCTGAACAACAGGGGAAACACTGTTGTCAGTGCTTCTCTGCTGTTCATAGGGTTTTCAATGGCAGATTGATTTTTGGGAGGGGGTTGCCAGGTCCTTCTCCCAAGCCTACAGCTTCTGGTGTTCCCAGGCGGTCTCCCATCCAAGGACTAACCAGGCCCGATCCTGCTTAGCTTCCGAGATCTGACGCGATCGGATGCCACAGAGCTACCGCTGCAGGCTTGTATGTGTATGCAACCCTATTTTTGTAAGGCCTCTTTTTATTTCTTACCTTGTTGGGCACCTTGCTTTTTCTACTTAATAGTAAATCTGAACATTTTATAAAGCTTTAAAATATATCTACTGCATTCTTTTAAAGATACATAGCCTAGATACAGAATCAACCTAGGTGTTCAACAACAGATAGTAGAGAAGGAAAATATGGTATCATATACCACGGAGATTTATTCAGCCATAAAGAAAGGTGAAATTATAGCATTTACTGGAAAACAGATGGAACTAGAGGTCATCATTTCAAGTAAATTAAGGTAGATACAGAAAAAAAATGTTTTCTCTCATATATGGATGGTAGATTTCAATATATATTTAATGTTAAAATATGTAGGTTATGAAAGTAGAAGGGAGTCTATTCAGGGGGAGAAAGGGACTAAAGAGAAGGGGGAAGGGGCAATGAGAAAGGGAACTTTGGGGAAAGAAAAGAAATAATCTGTTTTGCCCTTAAGGCAAAATCTGGAACATATATATATATATATATATATATATATATATATACACACATGATATAAATATATACATAATATGTTTATATATATGATATATATAATATATAAAACATATATAAATATAAATAGATATACACACAAACAAGACTGGAAGTAGGAGGGGGACCATTGGTGGGGAGGAAGGGAATCGGGGAAGGGGACTGGTAAGGCAATGAGGGCTGTGAATGTGAGCAATGTACAATGACATGCACGTATGGAAATGCCATAATGAAACCCATTAAGTTGTTGTTGTTGTTGTTGTTGTTAGGTGCCGTCGAGTCGGTATCTGACTCATAGCGACCCTCTGTCCAACAGGGGAAACACTATTGTCAGTGCTTCCCTGCTGTTCATAGGGTTTTCAATGGCAGATTGATTTTTGAGAGGGGGTTGCCAGGTCCTTCTCCCAAGCCTACAGCTCCCGGTGTTCCCAGGCGGTCTCCCATCCAGGTACTAACCAGGCCCGACCCTGCTTAGCTTCCGAGATCTGACGGGATCGGATGCCACAGGGCTACCGCTGCAGGCATTAAGTTGTACACTACCTAAAAAACTACTAATGAAAAAAATATGCACAAAAAGAAGAAAGAAAGTAACATGGATGGAAATTCTACTGTTATAGTTTAGATCTTGAATGTCTCCCAAAGGCCCATGTGTTAGTAGCTTGGTCCCCAGCCCATGGCATTTTTGGAACATAATGGAACCTTTAGGAGGTGAGGTATACTGGAAGGAAATTAGGTCATTTGGGGTATGATCTTGAAGGAGATACCAGACCCTCAGCCCTTTCTTTCTCTTTCTTCCTCTCTCTCTCTCTCTCTCTCTCTCCTCACCTCCTTCCTGGGTGCCATGATGTGAACCGTCCTCTTTAGCCGGGTGCTCCCACCATGACACACTGCGCTGCCACAGGCCCGAAGCAGAAGGGCCAAGCAACCACGGACTGAAATCTCTGAAACCATGAGCCAAAATAAACCTTTCTTCTTTGTAAGTCGATTATCTCTGGCATTTTGTCGCAGTGAAGGGAAGCTGACTACCACACTTACTTATGAAATAGATTGTCTCTTTAAAGGCCTTGGTGACTTGTGTTTCAAAAGAACTGTTGACTTTCATTGCAATATTCATTTAAGAACAAGCTCTTGCCTTCTATTTGCAATATGGTTTGGATTTTTAAGAAAACATTTCTACTCCCTTTCTAGAAAGCTGCCTGGGTCTATCTGTTGCTCTGAACACAAAGAGGCTGACCCGGTGGCAGCTGTGTTGCACTAAGCCATGCTTGTCTTGTAAATTAAGACAGGCTTGCAATTGTCTGTCCACCGTGTGTGGTAACCTTGCCACCATAGCAGCCACTCCCCTGAGCTCTTTTCCTGGGATCAGATTTTACGAACCTCTGGAGACATCAGCTTTCCCACCCTGAAATAACCCTGAGTCACATTCTGAGCCAAGCCATAACCAGCAGGGTCAGCCCACCATGGCTGTGCCACGTGCCCTGTCCCGGCCCCAGCACCTCCTCCAACCTCTGTTCTAGCCTCCAGCACTTCCCAACCATGAGTCACGACAGCCTCCCTTGGCAGGGCCTGTTGCCGCACTTCCTAACGCCTTTCCTGCCAACAGCCACTGGCTTCCCATGGTGGCTACGTGTCAGCTCCTTCCAGCTTCATCTTCTGTTCCTCTTCCTCTTTGCCTCCTCAGCCAGCAGTTCTCGCCCGACACGCCCACCTCCACCCTGTCAGTTCCAGGCTCGTGCCCATCAGAATCATCTCCCAGTTGGTCTTCCTCCCGCCCCGCCTCCCGCTCAGCAGGCCCTGGGGTTTCCTGCGAACACCCTAGCCAGTTCATCAGCTCCCCCAAACTGTCATACAACAGCTCTGAAGTGGCTCGTCACTCCTGCTGGTCTGGCCACCCCCATTGCCTCTACCCCTTCCCTGGACTCCTCCCGCCTCCCACGCTGCTGGGAGCGCAGGTCTTCTCTGGACACTCTGTGGGATGTTAAGCCTTCTCTTTTTGCCTCCCCTCGCCTGGTATGGTTTACCCGCTCTTCTCTCGGGGCATTTCCACTCTCAGTGCTCACTGTATCACATGCGCCTCTCCTATCCCCTCATGATCAAGGCCCCATGCGCCTCTCTGCCACGTAGGGGCACCTGTGTTAGGCTGCTCGGGCTGCCCTAAGACAACACTGCGGAATGAGAGGCTTCAACAACAGGTACTCATTCCTGAGAGTTCCGGAGGCTGCAAAGCCAAGGTCAGGAACTGGCATGGTCAGGTTCGGGTGAGGGCTCTCTTCCTGATTGGCTAATGGCCACCTTCTCCTTGTGTCCTCACGTGGCTTTCCTCCTCTTCTTCCCTTCCTCCTCTCTTCCTGTCCAACCCTAGGAGGTTACGACTCCACCCTTAGGACCTCATTTACCTTAGTTACCTCCTGAATGCCCCATCACCATAGTCAGTCACATTGGGAGCTAGAGCAGCAGTCCCCACTCTTTTTGGCCCCAGGGACCATTTTCATGCCAGTTTTTCTGTGGACCACTCATATGACAGGAGGCAGAGCTCACGTGTAATGTGAATGATGGGTAGAGACTATAAATATAGATGAAGCTTCACTCACCCATTCCTCACTTCTGTGCACTCCAGTTCCTAACAGGCCACAGACTGGTACTGGTTGGGAACCCCTGAGTTCGAGCTTCAGCATGTGAGTGGGGGGGGGGCCACAATTCATTCCATAAACGTGCCCCGTACACATCTGCTGAATCACAGCAGTAGCTAATACCTATCAACCAGATAGTAGTGTGAATACCTCACTAAGCTCTGTGCATGAACTGCCTCATTCAATCCTCACGGACACTCCACAGGGGAGAACCTAAAACTGTTATGAGGGATGCAGGTCCTGGCATTACTCGTGTCACCAGAGTGCTGCAGCAAAACCTCAGTCCTCGTGTTCACCATTGGAAAAGAATTCAGACACGACACAGAAAATACAGCACAGAGTATGGACAAAGTTTATTGTAAAGAGATGGTTTGCCTTTAAGGAATAATTTCTGGGGAAAAACTGAGGCACCTGGAGACATTGGGATAAACCTGGAAAAAATAACTTGGTGCTTTGGGTAGATTGGCCTAAGATAAGGATGCTCCCCAGTTGAAGGAAAAGCCAGAGATAGCAGAAGAAATGTTAAGCCAGATCTTTTAGAAGGAAAAGCACCTTGGACAGAGAAGATAAAATAGAGCTGGGAGAAGGGGCGAGGAACATGTGGCCACCTGACAGGAGCTAGGAGGACACGCCCACGCCCACCTGAGAGAGGGGGGAGGAGAGCAGAGAGCGCAGATCAGCAGGTGTCCTCTCTAGTTTTGCTTTTGCTTAAACTAGGGAACTCCCTGTGTGACAGGAGCCCTCTTTTTGACTCAAGCTCTGCCTTTCTGGGACAGGCATGGGGGAAAGTCTCTTGTTTAGTAATCTTCAATCTGCCATTGAAAACCCTATGAACAGCAGAGAGGCACTGACAATAGTGTTTCCCCTGTTGTACAGAGGGTCGCTATGAGTCAGATACCGACTCGACGGCACCTAACAACAACAACAATGGTTTGGGGTATATGGAGCTTGGGGCTTAATGGACTTGTTTGGGACACCTTGAAAGAATGGGCTCATATGTGGATGTTTTGGGAAGGTCTGCCTTTGTTCATAACCTGGGCAGGCATTGCTCTCAGATTAAGGTGTTGGGGGTCCATCAGAATAATGTCCTTTTCAATGTCCTCGAGGTCTGTCCCGGGTCATGGCTGAAAGTAAGAGCCACTTTTTAATCCTTTTTCCCTCCATGGCCTGTTAATACCTGTCTAGCTACCTAACATGCCTGCAGCCATAGCCCTGTGGCATCGACCCCATCAGATCTCGGAAGCTAAGCAGGGTCAGGCCTGGTTAGTACTTGGATGGGAGACCGCCTAGGAACACCAGGTGCTGTAGGCTTTGAAGATGGACCTGGCAACCCACTCCCAAAAATCAATCCGCCATTGAAAACCCAATGAACAACAGAGAAGCACTGACAATAGTGTTTCCCCTGTTGTACGTAGGGTCAATATGAGTCAGATACTGACTCGACAGCACCTAACAATAACAATAAACTATCTATCAATAGTGCCTCCATTTTACTGGTGGGGAGGTTGAGAACCAGAGAGGTGAGTGGGAGGTTGGAGCTTTCAGCTCTCGTCTGCTTGATCTCAGGACCACCCTGCGTGCTATGGCTGCTGTACACCTTGAGTTAGATGGGCAGAGCATCCATTCTGGATGCTGAAATTCCTTAGACCCAGAGCCTTTGCCCTTGCTGGCCTAAATTCTCCCAGCATCCTCTCCTCTGAGGAAGCCTGTGGAGCACCCATTGCTACAGTTACTGAGTATTGCTAGAATTGGCACAGATGACAAAATACTGGGGCTGAGGGCTGACACTAGTCCCTTCTTGTTCTTAGGTGCTGTTGAGTTGAGTCCAACTCATAGCAACCCTCATAGGGTTTTCAATGGCTGACTGCTTCGGGATTGCCTTGGGAGTGGATTGCCACGTCCTTCTCCCATTTCGTGGTGCTGGGAATGGAACTCGGGGCCTCAGAGACTGCAGAGCAGCACTCTACCAACTGAGCTAAATCCTAGCCTGGCACTAGTCCCAGCATGTGAGAATTTGAGGTGACCATAGAAACATCTGTGGGGATGGGTGTGGCCTGTGGATTCTGAGCAGGCGCCCACGGGAGCAGATGTAGGAGTCTCACCCTATCTCCTGGGCTTTCCACTGCGAACTTCAACATGGCTTGATGACCACGTGGGGAATGTGTGGAAGGAACATCCAGGATATTGGTGGTGGTTAAACCTGTCACACGCCCTCCCCCCAGAGGTCACTGCTCCCACTGCAGACATATTTCTCTCTCCGACCTTGGGTTCCACATGCTTGGTTTATAGTCCAGGCTGCAGCCTGAACTTCCTGAGCTTCCTGAACCCCAGTCTGGTCAAGTCCCCACCCTGCTGAACACCTTCCAAAGGCTCCTTGCTGCCTGTGGGGCAAAGTCAGAGCGGTTACTGCAAAGACTGTCGTATGACCCCTATCTGCCTCTCCCCCTTCTTCCCTCCCACTCGTGGGGACCAGCAGGCGCCCTCCTTGCTCCATGCTGCCATCTGGCACCTTCAGCCAACTCTGCCCATGGTAGCTGTGACCCTGGGAACACAAGCAACCTAAACTTGGGCCTCCGAGTCTCGCTTCATCCTTCCAGCCACGGTCTTTCATCTCTGCTGACCCCAGGCCCAGCCCCTGCCCACCCGCTCACTTCCACACACCCAGGCTTCCCCACAGTCCGTGTCCAAAACCTCAGCTCTGCCCCAGGCTCTGGACCTCCTCACAGCCCCCTCTCCTCCTACGACACCTGTTCCAAGAACTTCCTGCCAGACTCCCCTCCAGAAGGGGCTGCAGACCTCTGCCAGAGAAATGCCCCGTCCAGCTCAGCCCCAGGACAACTCACATGTCCAAACAGCATGGTGGCCAGAAACTTCCAGACCACTCCTCTGCCTTCTCCACTGGCTGCTGTGCCAAGGCCTGTGTTTTTCCACTTGACGTCACTTCCCCATGCTCCTCAGGCCAGCGAACCTCTAGAGGCCATCAGAAATTCACACCCCTCACTTTCCAGCACACAAGTCATGGATGGGCCTCACAGACCACCTTTCTCTACCTCCTGGGCTGCTTCTGCCCTCGCGTCCCCTGCTCCTCCAACCTAAGGTTCCCTTGTGGCCTGGCTGGGACCAGCTACCAAAGCCACCATTTGCTCCTGGGTTTTCCCTCTCTCCTCTCCTCCCCACATCCATAAGAAGCTTAAGATTTTTCCATCTTGTTTTTTCAGTACTGGGGGTTGAACCCTGGGCCTCGCACATGCTAAGCAAGTCTCTAACACTGAGCTGCACCCCAGCCCCTTTTTCAATCTTTATTTTGAGGTAGCGTCTCCCTAAGTTACTCAGGCTTTCTCTGCTCTTGAACTTGCGATTTTCTTGCCTCAGCATCTTGCATGGATGGATTACAGGTGTGTGCTACTGGGCCTGCATGATTTCTTAATTCTTAATTCTTAATTCTTATTAATTCTTAATAAGAATTAAGCTGGGTATGGTGGCGCACTCCTGTAATCCCAGCGGCTTGGGAGGCAGAGGCAGGAGGATCGCAAGTTCGAGACCAGAGGAAGTATGCATAATTTAGCGAGACCCTGTCTCAGAAAGTAAAGAAAAAAAAAAGGGGGGGCTGGGGGTGCAGCTCAGTGGTCCAGAACTTGCAAAGCATGCGAGCTCGAGGCCCTGGGATCAACCCCCAGTACCACAAAAAAAGAAAAAGAAAAAAGAAAAAAAGAAAAAGAAGAATTAAAAATGCTCCCTGCCTGAGGTTCTCAGCCCTGGGAGTAAATATGAAAGGCCTCAGCCCAGATAAGTTAAATAGGAACCTCCAGGGTGGAGCCCAAGCCTCCTCAGTGAGGCCAAGGCTGGCCACGACTGAGAACCTCGGCTCTGCTGCTCCCTCCTTGCCTAGCCATCACCCTGTCTTCACGTAACTGATGACTTGATTTGAGTAAACTGTCCTCACTCTGTCACAATGTCATCACCTCCTACTGTGGCCCGGCCCATCCTCTCCTAGGGACCCACAGACAACTTCTCCAGCCACCTGATATTGCCACAGAGGGGGCCTGCAGGTTTCGCCCTCCCTCAGGAGGGTCTCCCGGGCTTATCCCCAGTTCTCTGCCTTCCTCCCGGACCCTGGGTCTCCTCCTCACCCCCTGTGCACTGGCCTTTCACAGCTTCTGTTGTCAGGCTTTTCTTTGGTCTATTCCACACCTTCCCAGGGTGTCTTCTCCTCTGTGGCCTCCAAATCTGCATTGCCAGCCCTGACCTCATTTCTGGGCTCCCATCCATGCTTCCTGCTGCCTCTGTGCATGATCCCCCGGGGACTCATCTGGATTTCTCATCTTCACACCAACCTGCTCTTCCATTTCACCCCATCTTTTTTTTTTTTTTTTTTTTTTTGTGATACTAGGGGTTGAACCCAGGGCCTTGCGCCTGCATGCATTGCAAGTGCTGGACCACTGAACTGTACTCCAGCCCATTTCTTGTTTTTTTTTTTTACTTTTTGAGACACAGTCTCGCTAAATTACACAGATTTCCTCTGGTCTCGAACTTGCGATCCTCCTGCCTCCGTCTCCTGAGCTGCTGGGATTACAGGTGTGCGCCACCGCTCCCGGCTCTCCATCTTCAAGCCATCTTCACACCAACCTGCTCAACCACCTTCAACCTGCTCTTCTGTAGGCATCACCCATCCAGATTATCACCGCCCAACTGGCTTCTCCCAAGCGTAAAACCGGGTGGCATCCTCGTCCCCGCCTTCTCTGTCACCACCACATCCTCTGGATTATCACGCTTTAGAATGCCCTGGAACCCACACTTCCTTGGCTGCAGCCTGGTGGATCCTTCGTTCCTTGTGCCCGACTGCTTTGAGAGGACCTTCCCCAGCTCACCCTCCCCCAGACTCCTCCCACCCCACCTCCGTCTCCCACTCTCCTCCCACATCCAACAGGGGCTGTTTCTACCACGCAAATCCGAGGCTGCCACGTGGCCAGGTTCAAGCTTTGGAGGCTTTGTTCTGTCCTAGGATGAAATGCAAGCTCCCTGCAGGTCACACCAAGCCCCTCCAGGTCCACACCTCGCCGGCCTTTCCCAATCTCCTCTCCCTCCCCCACCCTCTCTCTGGACTCTAGTGCCACCAAACTAGTACCTTACTCTGCAGACACTGGCGGAGCGCCTCCTTCCAGAGACATGGAGGGCACCAAGCCCCTGCCCTCCTGGACCACATCAGGACTTCTTTGAGGACTTCTTGCCCTGCACCATGATACTTATCCAAGGTCTACCTCCCCCGATCCAGCTTGTCACATTGCGCATTGGCCAGGCGAGGAAAAGGCAGAGTCTGGAGCCTGGCTGCCTGGAGCCTCACCGGCCCATGGGATCTAGAGGGTTAGACACTTAATCTTTCTCTGCCTCAGTCCCTTCCTCTGTGAAATGAGGGTGATAATAGTGACCAGTCTCCTGAGGTTGTTGTGGAAATTAGAGGATGAACACCTGCCAAGGGCCCAGAATAATGTTGGGTGCACAGGCAACCCTCAGGTGACCTTCACTTCTGTTCCGTCCCCTCAGCCCAGCGCAGATCACTGAGTATTCAACCCATGTCTTCTGGGTGGACTGAGTGGTAAGCACGTCGGAATCCAGGGCCTCGTGGAAAACCAGTTGACCCTGATGTTGTAAAACCACCCTTAGAATGTCACTGAAAGATCTAGAACAAAGGGCTATGCTCCACACGGGGAAGTGGCATGGGTCAGATAACAAGAGCAGCCTGGGTACTTCCTGACCCAGAACCTCCCTGGGCAGAGGGAAGGACCTACACGCACCACCCACAGCCCTGCAGATGTGAAGGAAAAGAGAGAAAGAGGCTACGGTCAGGGATCTGTAGAGGAAGAGGCAATGGCTTCCAGGAAGCCACCTGGGAGGGGCCTGCCGTGGCCTGATACAGATCAGGCCCCGACTGTGTGACTCTGAGCAAGTCACTCAGCCTCTCTGGGCCTCTGTTTCAACTTACGTCAGATGGACAAAGTTAGGCCATGTAATACCCAGGGCCCCTGTGACTCTGTGATTTTAGAATTCTGTGTATTTGTCCCTTTCTAGTCTTTCATCTGGATTATAAACTACATCGGGGAGAGGTGGGACCCGTGACTTATGAAGTAAAGAACAAATGTATGACATCATCATTATTTCTGGGAGCTTGAGGGTTTATAAGCATAAAAGAAGAAAGGCATTCCAGGGCATTTGAACTCATAGCCTGCACTTATGCTTATCTCTGTAAAGAACACATTTCAAGAGATTTCAAATGTTTATCTTTGACTCAGTAATATTTTTCAGAGGTCTCAATTTACAGAAATAATCTCAAACGAAGACCAAGATTTACTCACAAAGATGTTCCTCTCAGTGTTGCTTATAACAGAAAGAAAGGGAACAACTTAAGCTTCTAATGTTTAAGAAGCAGTTGGGTAATTCATAGTGTGTCTCTTTTCCCCATTTGCAGGCAAGTCACCTAGAGGAGTCATGGGCTGGGAGGGAAGAAAGCACAAGTCTGGTTCAATTTTTTTTTTTTTTTTTTTTTTGTGGTACTGGAGGTTGAACCAAGGGCCTCATGCTCACATGCTCTGCAAGTGCTGGACCACTGAGCTGCACCCTCAACCCTCGTCTGGTTCAGTTTTGTAGCATTATCTTAGTCTGCGGTTGAGAAAAAAGTTCACCGGCAAAAGACCAGAAGAAAATGTGGTTAGCGGGGTCTTGGGCAGGGTTTCAGACCCACACAAAAAAAATTAGATTCAGGTTCGGGTACAGGATCAATATGTTTAAATGCAATGGGTTTGGTTTAAATTTTTAATCCTATATGTAGATGGCTGAATAAAAGTTTTCTCAATTTTTTTTTTCAGTTTTTATATATAATAATAGTTTATGGTGCAAAACACACACAGAGTAAAAGCTGTCCCGAAATCCAATTTTTCACTGGATTTAGGTTCAGATTCAGAAAAATGTTTTTAAATGCTGAATCAGAATAGAATCAGGGTTTGAGTTCTGATTCTTTTTGAAGGACTACTATTTACATTCAGGACTTAAATCTGAACCCAAACCAGACCTGCCCCCCCTTGCATTTTGACTTACTGAACCCACATCTGAGGTGGAACTGAATTTTTCATGTGTTGGAGGCTCCGTAGTGTGGGTGATTTTTTTCCCCTGGTTCCTTATACCTCCAAATGTTTGGCACCTATTACTTTGAAACCCTTTCTAGAAGCAGTCCAAAAATGGGATTTGAAAAAGTCGTACCTTGCCAAAAGTACAGCCAGCTTTCTCACCTCTTCTGTGAGCAGCACATTTATATACTGAATCCCTTCCTTCCTCGCTTGCTGTGGGTGGGGTGCAGGAGGCAGTGTGGTCCCTGCACTGAATTCTCACCACGCAGAGTAGGGGCTCCTAAGGACCGAGCTCTCCTACTCTGTTGGTTCTTGGATGGGTCTCTGTCTTTGTGGACTGTCGACCAGGCAGGAGGAATCTACATCTCAGTTCTTGATGCCCTTTTGGTCCAGGACCTTGGGGCTGGCAAGTCTGCAGACCGAGGCTGACAGTCATTTCCCCTTTGTCTGGTGAGG
Organism: Pedetes capensis; assembly: GCA_007922755.1. Taxonomy (NCBI): domain Eukaryota; kingdom Metazoa; phylum Chordata; class Mammalia; order Rodentia; family Pedetidae; genus Pedetes; species Pedetes capensis. The sequence continues at coordinate 78,017 of VMDO01001861.1, forward strand.
AGATGAGGAAAAGGCAGGGAGGGTGGCACAGTGCCCAGTGTCTCAGGGCACAGGTTCCAGGGACAGGCCAGTGAGGAATCCACATCCCAGAACCCAAAGACCCTTTGTACTTCATGGATGTTGAGACAGAGATGATAGAACCTTCTAGAATTGATGTAGGTCGGGGATCAGAAAACCCAGCTGCTCTCCTGGCCCTGCCTCTAATTAGCTACATGGTCTAGAAGTCACTGGAGGACCCCATGGACCACCTTCCACCCAGCTGCCAATTGAGTAAGACAGACTTAATGGACTTCAAGAACTAACATTTCTTGTCTCGGTGCTATGGCCTTTAGGTTAGTCTTTGTAGCTGCCTTAGCCTCGGCTGCCATGGGAAAGGCAGGTCTTTGTTATTGCCAGCGCTGGGTTTATCAGACCACCCTGCCTCCTCTCTCACGGGGCCAGGCTGTGTGACTTCCAAGATGACGGATCATCCTGGACACATGGCAGGTCCTCTCCTCTCCCAAGCCTCCCATGCTTTTCACTGGGGACTTCGTGACCACGGGGCCCCTCCCTCCAGCACTACCACCCCAGGCTTCCAGTTCAGGGGACGGTCTCCCCTAGTTACAGGCCATTTCAGGGAAGGAGCTGGTCCAAGTACCCAGCCAGGGGGTCTGTTTAGGAGGCACGGTCTTCGATGGCGGGAGTCAGCATGAAGGGCTGGTCCCTCTGTGAGCAGAGGCCAGGAGCAGAAAGTCTTTCTTTGAGTGTATGCACGTGCGTATGTGTGAGCATGCATGTGCCTGCATGTTCTGTGTTGTGGAGTGCGTGCCTCCGGGTCCGCCAGATGTTCTGACGGGCTGCAGCACACTGCACACAGATATTAAACACAGTTCACCAGGACCCTCGGGTGAGGAGTGTGGACTCCTGCGGCCCTTGGGATGCCGGCAGAGATGGGAGAAAGGAAAAGCTTTGGGCACCTTTGCCTTGCAGGGACAAACACAGCTCTTTATTTCTCTGCCCTTTATCAGGGCGGAGAGAGAACCGAAAGTGTACAGATTTAAGTGCTAGCAGCTCTTATACAGCCTCACGGGCAGATGCTTCCATGTTGGTGGTCTCCGCGGAGAGTGAGTTCTTTCCTTGTTGATGGTCACTGTGGGAGAGCGTTCTTTCCTCAATGAAGGTCCAGGCAAAAAAGGCGGAAAAGGGCGAGCTACTGCAGTGCAGCTCCTCATATAGCTCACCCACAGAATGGCCTGAGCCAATCAGCTTTGAGTCCAATTGTCCAATCAGGTTCGGGGGCTTTGTGAAGGGTTTTGTACAAACATCCAATCAAGTTACTTTCATTTTCCCTAGATTTAGCCGTTTTCCCAGTTTTGGGGGTTTTGCCAATTTCCTCACAATCCCTTTCTACATTTGTGTGTATTTGTAAGTGTCTGCATGTGTGTGCCTGTGTGCACACATTGTATGTATTGGTGCATGTGCCTGCACGTGTGCACTGAGTGTGTGCATGCAATGCATATATGTGCATCGAAGTGCATGTGCATCCCTCCATGCATGCCAGCACACGTGTTCAGGTGTGTATGCACTGTGCACATCTGTGCATGTGTTTGCAAGCGTAGGCCTGTGTACACATGGGTGTGCGCATTGTGCCCATGCGTCTGCATGTGTGCATGCATGCGTGTGAATGCACACACAGGTATGCGCACCAGCATGTATATTCGTGTGCGCCTGGGCGTGTGCGCCTCTGTGTGTGGCTTCCCCATGAAAAAAGCTCTTAGAGGAAGAGGCAGAATCTGACATGGCTGGGATGGGCCTCCCCGAAGGTGACTCTGGTCATCTTTCCATTTTCGGAATGGACAACTTTCAGATAGTTTCCCCTGTCTGGCTGACCTCACGTCAGCTCAGGGACCCTGGGCTTTACACCCCTGCCTTGCCTGGTGGCTTAAAGCAGCATTTCTCTCTTCCAGACACCTGGGAGAGTCCAAGGGTCAGCAGGACCTGCCCTGGCCCGTGCTCTGGGCAGAAGCCCTGCCCGCTCCTCCCCTTCTGGAGCAGCCCTCCTTGCCTTCCCCGCCTCTGGCCGCTTCCTCTCTCCTTGAAGCCGGCACAGCATCCTAAAGCAAATGCTGCCTCTGACTCTAGCGACTGCCCACGTGGCCTGCCTGCCCAATCCAGGGCAATCTCCCCACCTTAAGGTCAACTTAGTCACATCTGCGAGGTCCCTTTTGCCATGTAAGGTTAGAAAGTGGGCGTCGGCCGGCCACATGCGCTTTGTCAGGGCCTTGGCTTCCCTCCAAGGGACAGATATGCCAGTGGCCCTATCCCCTTCCAGCTTCAGAATGCCTTCGTCAGTGGCCTCCCCAACCCCCATGCCTGGAAGCCAGAGCAGAGGTGGGATGAAAGAGGGGCTGCACAGTGGTGGCTGCTCAGAGGTGAAGTGGCCAGGAACAGCCTCGACCGTCAGGATCATAAGCCAGTTCCCCAATCCGGAGCTCCAGTTCTCGCTGTGCTAAGGGGAGTGTGTTGGGAGGGTCCACGCTTCCCTGGGCCCTGCTATGTCTGGGTCAACAGCCAAGATGTAGGATAGGGTTGGCCCTGGAGAAGGCCATGCTGTGGCTGGGCAGGTGCACACACACACCGATGTCCCAGGAAGCAGCACTGGACTCAAAACTGGTCGGCACCGCCCCCCACAGGCAGTGTGGTGCAAGCTGGACCTGGAACTCTGATATAATTAATTTGAGGGGCCACCTTCCTAAGCACCAGAGGCCAAACTACCTCTGACATTTGTACACCAGCAATCTGAGACAGAAGCAGATATTCTTTGCATTTGCTTATTTACTTGTTTTGTTGTTGTTGTTAGGTGCCGTTGAGTCGTGTCCAACTCATAGCGAACCTCATAGGGTTTTCAATGGCTGACTGTTTCGGGATTGCCTTGGGAGTGGGTTGCCACGTCCTTGTCCCATTTTTGTGGTGCTGAAAATTGAACTCGGGACCTCAGAAACTGCAGAGCAGCACTCCACCAACTGAACTAAATCCCAGCTCTTATTTACTTATTTAGGAAGTGGTTTATTAGGGGAAGGTGGAGCAAGGGGAGGGCCTGCCAGACCTGTGTGTCTATCTGTGTATAGGTTAGTGTCTTCGAGGATGCAAATTTGACACAGTAAAAATTGCCTCACTAAATGTACTAAGTGTATGGGAATTGGATCCTAGAACGGCTAAAGAATGTTCATGGGAAAACCAGTGAGACCTGAATAAAGTGTAAAGTTTAGTTAACATGCACATAATGCCTGAGTTTTGACAAATATACTGCAGTTATGTAAGATGTTAACATCCTGGGAAACTGAATGTGGAGTATATAGGAACGCTCTGCTCTATCTTTGCAACTTTTCTAGAAATCTAAAATTCTTTGGAAATAAACAAGGTTATTAAAAAAAATCCCATCCCACTGGGCATGGTGGCATCTGCCTCTAATCCCAGAGACTCGGGAGGCTGAGGCAGAAGAATCGTGAGTTTGACAGCAGACACAACTTGCATAACTTGGTGAGACCTTGTCTTAAAATAAGAAATAAAATCAAAAGTGGGCTGGGAGAGCAGCTCAGTGGGGGAGTACTTTGCAAAGTAAATGAGTGGTCCTGGGTTCAACCCCCAAATATTGCAAAAGAAAAAAAATTCCATTCCAAAGTTTAAAAACCCAATATTGCTGCCAGAGTTAAACTAGAAAATCCAGTTTTCAGTTCAACTTTTATTTTTTATTCGGGCGGGCATAGCATATAGTAAGAAACAACCCTTAAGTGTACAAGTCTTGGAATTTTACACATGGAATCACCCACATAACCAGCCAGAGATCAAACATAATGTTTCCAGCACCCGGAAGTCCCCTGAGTGGGGGAAGTCCCCCACTCAAGGACTCCCCCCACCAGAAGCTGCCACCCTCCTCAATGACACATCCTATGTTATATCCAATGATACATCATTTGTTCTGTTCCTGAACTTCATGTAAATAGAAAACAGAATACATACTGTTTTGTAAAAGATGGCCTATGTTGGATTCTTTCACTCAGCATGTCTGAAAATCATCCATGCCACTGTGCATAGCCATGGTTTATATTTTTGTTGTATAATATTCCCTTGCACAAATATTCCCTAATTCAGGTGCTCATTCTATTTTCCATTGACATGTGGACTGCTTCCACATCGAACGTGTTTTCCTTCTGAATGAAGCTGCTATAGACATACTTCTACCTCCCTTAGCAGATGGATGCACTCTTTTCTCTGATGTATACTTCAGAGTAGGATTACTGCATTATAGAGGATTTGCAAGCTTACTTTTAGAGAATCCTACCAACGGCTTTCCAGAGTGGCTCTACCAGTGGGTTGAATGACGGTCCCCAAAAGACACATACGCATCCTAACCCCCAGCTTCTGTGAATGTGACTTGATTTGGGGAAAATGTCCTGGCAGATGTGACACAGGACCTTGGAGATATGCACACCCTGTGTCATATGGGTGGACCCTCACCCCAGCATCGAGTGTCCTTTGGAGTGACAGAGGGGACACCACCAGAGGAGAGGACCACGGGAAGACAGAGGCCAAGATGGGCACCACGCAGTCACAGCTGAGGAATGGCCAGGACCACCAGGAGCCACTAGAAGCTGGAAGAGCCCAGAAGGGGCTGTCCTGTAGAGTGTGGCCCCGCAGGCAACCTGTTCAAACATCTGGCTTATAGAACCGTTGTTTGATGCCTCCAGAGGTGAGGCCATTTGTGAGGGCAGCCTTGGAGGACAAGCCCAATGACTTAAGCCAGCTTACCCTTCTGGGTTCTCGCCTCCCTACAAAGCTGTTCCCCGTGCTGCCTGCTGTGAAGCAGTCACAGAGACACACACGTCTCCGCTAATTCACATCTGCCACTCAGCCCTTCCCCGGGCAAACATCTTCCCCAGCCAGCATCTCTCCGGAAGAAATGGGCCGGAAGAGGCAATTTATCAAGACCTGCACAAAAGCGGGGAGTGGGGGAAGCAGGCAGGTCGGACTGTGCAGAATGACAGCCACCATTTAGAGTGACAGCCGCTGTGTGCTCTGTCCCCACCTTCCCTGTCCAGGAGCTGGGGAAGGCCAGGCTCCTTTGATTTCTGGGCTGCAAACAGAATCTTCCGGGAAGACTGGAATAAGGAAGGAGGCAGAAAGCCAAGAGGCAGCGCTTACTGCAGGGCCTCCGAGGGCCGACCTCCAAGATTCAGAGGGCGCAAAAAGGGAGAGAAACTGTGGCCTCCTTGCGGGTGCTCAGAAGCAGAAAGGGACTCAGGGATGCCCAAAACGGTCGGGGAAGGCTTGTTTCAGGGTGAACAGGATGAACATGATCTTATCGTAGTTATCGGATTCGTACAGACACCCAAACTGCGGGGAGCCGTCAGGGCCGGGCCCCAGGCTCTGCAGGTCCGAGTAGGCGGTGGAGCCGCTGGCCAGCACGGCAGGCTCGGACCAGGTGGTGGTGTTTAGGGGCTGCGTGTTGAGGTACACGCCCAGGTTGAGCCTCTGCTGGCGGGGGTCAGTGGGGTGCGTGTAGAGCAGCCAGGTGGCCTTGGCGTCAGGGCCGGGGAAGGCCACGATGCTGCCCTGGCAGCCGACGGGCGGCTCCGGGAGCTTGCGCACGGCCAGGGGCTGGTGGAAGTGGAGGCCGCTGTCGCTGCTGTGCGCCTGCACCCGGGCCCCACGGCTGTCCCGCGAGGTCAGGTACAGCGCGCTCCACGCCCCGGCGGTCACCTCGGCCACCTGGCACTCCCCGGTGTGCGGGGCCACGAAGCCGCCTCTCTGCCACGTGCGCCCGTGGTTGTGGCTGAGGAAGCAGAAGGCGGTGGAGACCGGCTTGGCCAGCGGGCGCCCCTGCGAGATGCGGAAGGCGTAGGCGGGCACCACCAGGCTCCGCGCACGGTCGCGCAGCTGCAGGCCGTGGCCGGGGCCCACCGCGAACGTCGCCCAGTCCCCGTAGTCCTCCCCGATGGCCGCGTCCGTCAGGTCCGTGGCGGGGCTCCACGTCCGCCCGTGGTCTGCGCTGGTGACATAGCACAGCCGCGTTGCATTCGCCCTCGTGTGGATCTGCATTTGCTCCGAGATCCGCCCCAGGATGGCAATGAAAAAGAGGAACAGGGTCCCCGTCAGCTCGTCGTACAAGGGGCACGGGTTCATGGACCGGTGGCCCGGCAGGTGGGCCTGGGCCACCACCTCCTGAGCTTGCCACTGGGCGTGAGGAGAGGGAGAAGAGGGGACAATCTTGAAACAACAGGCATGCTTCGTGGGGATGGAATCAAGGGCCACAAAAGTTCTTCACTCCCCAGAGGCAGGGGCCAGGCTCCCCTTGTTCCCTCCATTCTGTGTGTGGCTTTTACTTCCGTTCCTACCAACATATGTTTGCCGGGCGGCCACCACGTGCCACACCTCCATCCTGTTTCCTTCCTCTTAGCAGCCCCTCTCAGCTTGCCATCTTGAAAGGTGAAGTCCTTCGTAGGGACCACAATAGCCAAGCCAGAATATGATGGTCACCTCCCATCTTCTACAGACAATACTCTATTAATGCATCCCAGGAGAATGCAGCTCCGAGATATTGAGGACTCACACTGATTTTCCCAAATGTCTAACATCTGCTGTCTGTAATCCTCAATGCTGGGGGATCGAGTGTAATTACCTCCCTCCCATTTCTGGAGAAAGAGAGTCCTAGCCAGGGTGGATGAACTGCCCAAAGCCATCCTTCTGATAAGTGGGAATCAGAACTTGAACCCAGGTCTCCCTGCTTTAAATCCTATCTGTGTACAAGGACTATGCACACTTTTAATCCCAGTACTCTGGAGGCTGAGGCTGGAGGATTGTGAGTTCAAGGCCAGCCTGGGCCACATACATTGTGAGGCCTTGTCTCAAAAAGCACAACAGAAAAAAAATGGGAATCAATGTTTTTAATTCTACGCTTTGAAGAGCTACCGTGTAGCCATGACCACAAAATAATGATGATAATAATGGGAAGCCCTTCAGACATGATAAGCCAATCCTGATTGTCTGCTTCAAGATTAACTGCTTCATCTCCGAGCTGGACCTTCAGGACCTGAGCCATCACAGCAATCCCTAGCTCCCTGGCTTCATTTCACTCCAAGGCTACAGCCCCCTACTTGTGTGATAATAAGCCCCTCCCCCTGCCTTTCTCCAGTGCACTGGGAAACTCCTCAGAAGCCAGGCCAATAGAACCTGCTCACGGTGAACCCAAGTGACGCCTAGGTCAGCGATCGCAGGGGACACCTTCAGGGGCCATTTCTGAGTCACTCTCTGGCTCCCTCCTGGCTTCTGCGTGTCTTTTTTAGGCTCTGCCTCCAACCCTCATATGAGAGAAGGACGTGGCAATCCACTCCAAAGGCAATCCCGAAATAATCAGCCATTTAAAACCCTATAAGGGTCGCTATGAGTCAGACACAACTTGAGGGCCCCTAACAACAACAACCACCAACCCTCATAGGGACTGGGGTTTAGCTAAGTTGGCAAATCGTTTGCTCTGTACCCTCTGAGGCCCTGGGTTTGATCCCGAGCACCCACAAAAATGACAGAAGTACCTGGCAGCCCACTCCCAAAACAATCAGCCATTGAAAACCCTATGAGCAGCAGAGAAGCCCTGACAGCGCCAGGCAGGATCCTGTCGTGGAGTGTTGCGTTCTGTCGCTAACGACACCTAACAACAACAACAACAACAACAGCCCCAACCCTAAGGGCTGGAATTGCCCTCAGGTTTTAGGAGAGCCAGGCCTGGTTCCCCCAGACACACCAGCGAGGGGTGTGTGGAGCAATCCTGGAGGAGCGATCACAGCCACGTCCTGCCTTACCTGGACCTGGTGTGTGGCCGCAACGTAGCCTCCTCTGCGCAGGACGATCAGCTCCGCGTCCTCATCCTTCTTGCTCTTCCTCATTTCTGCGAAGGCCAGCAGGATCCTCTGCTTAGGCAGGTAGAGCAGAGCGGGGACCCGGTAGACGTGGGCTCCCGACTGGAACAATCGCTCCCTCTGCCGGACCGGGCGGGTCCTCATGGGGCTGGGGGGGAATGGGCAGAGAGCAAAGGTGCATCACATGCAGTCACACCTGGGTAGGGGCCAGGGCCATCATCCACCAGGACGGGAGGCACTCACCCACCAGTGACCTGACCCCACATGTTCCTTCGCCTTTCTTTTTCTTTCTTTTTCTCTTTCTTTCCCTTTTTGTTTTTTTATTGTTCTTTATTTTTTTGACAGGGTCTTGCTACGTAACCCAGGCTGGCCTCAAACTCAAACTCAGGATCCTCCTCTGCCTGCCAAGTGCTGGGATGACAGGTGTGCACCACCGTGCCCGGCTCCTCCTCTCTCACATCCCCGGACCCCGTGTGCCAGCTCCAGGTGGCCTCCGATGGTGTTGGCAGCACTCCAGCTAGGAGACATGGGGGTGCGATTTGGAGCGTTTTGTATCAGATTTTTGTTGTTGAGTTAACCCGGCTCCCTGCAAGAGATTGCTGATAAGGCTCAGCTGCTTTTGCTGAGACCAGCATAACAATGGGCAGCTGCCCAACTGCCAGGAAGTGACACATGGCACTTTTATAACTCCACAGCCCTAGAAAGTTCTTTCAAAAGAGAGAGAGAGAGAACACCTCGTTCTCCAGGCTCTGCTCCTGAGCTGCCTGGGGCTAAGGCCCAGTCGCCCCCGCTGTGTGGGTGGCACCCTCAGGCAGGCAGGGGGCGCTGATGGCAATGGAGGCGAGGCAGGCTGGGAGGGGCCCCCAGGGGCAGAAGAAAATAAACAAGAACTCAGCTGGAAGGGTAAGGAGGAGCCGGAGATGCTGCGGTGACAGCAGGTGGCTGGTAGGGTGGTCTGCCCTTCCTGAGACCCACCTTCCCTCCTGCGCTGACTGCCCTCAGGCAGAAGAACCTTCTCCCAAGACCATGCCCCAGAAGGCTGCATGTGTTCACCTGCCTGCCCAGGACGTGAAGTCCAGGTGGACTCCTAGTTCCAGCTGGGGACAGCGTGGCCCAGAGTCCCCTCAGGGCCAGCTGAGGCTTCCCTGAGACTGGATCTCAGCCTGGCTTCGCCCCTGCTCCTGCGCCATCTCCCCTCCAGTCCAGGGGTGCTGACTCCAGTCTCTGGTCAGCCTCCTGCAGAGCTACCAGCTCCCTGGGGAGCCTCACCCGAGACCCAGCGGCTGGGGACAGCACATGGGACTGTGGGGTCACCAAGGCATACACAGGCTTTCCTCTGTATACATTTTTTGCCTTTGTCTACCATGTACACGGATTATGGATTTAATACTTAACCTTTTTTTTTTTTTTTTTTTTTGCGGTCCTGGGGGTTGAACCCAGGGCCTTGCACTTGCATGGTCTGCAAGTGCTGGACCACTGAGCTGCACCCCCAGGCCTTTTTTTTTTTTACTTTTTTTTTTTTTTTTTGTGGTACTGGGGGTTGAACCCAAGGCCTTGCACTTGCATGCTTTGCAAGTGCTGGACCACTGAGCTGCGACATCCAGCCCATTTTTTTTACTTTTTGAGACAGGGTCTCGCTATGTTACTCAGACTGCCTCTGGTCTTGAACTTGAGATCCTCCTGCCTCTGCCTTCCCAGACACTGGGATTACAAGCATGCACCTTCACACCGGTTCTTATTTAACATGTTTGAGAAATAAGTTTAGTATATCAGTCTATTATTCAATCCACAATGAACATTATTATTAGGGCAATGTGACAAAATAAAACTCTTTTATTTTTTGAGGTACTGGGGGCTGAACCCAGGGCCTTTAGCATGTTTTGCGAGCGCTCTACCAGTGAGCTGCACCCCAGCCCTCCCCAGCCCTTTCCTTTTTAATCTTGTCTTGCTAAATTACAGAGGATGTCCCTGGGCTGGAACTTGGGATTCTCCTGCCTTCCTTCACCTCCCAAGTCATTGGGATTACAAGTGGGAGCCACTAAGCCCGACAGACAAAATAAAACTTAGAAGGGCAGATCCTAACAAAGAAAAAAAAAATGTGCAATGAGTGGCGGCATTAAGTCTTCCCGATAAAAATCTAGTCCTGCAGAGTCTAATCCAAGACAACAGACATGGTTATGACCATCATAAAATGTAAGTGAGAAAGGATCAAGAATGATTAAAACCAAAAGAATGGAAGTAGAAGAAGAAGATGCAGTGTAGCAGTGTCCTTTTGGAAAGATCGATCAAGAGCTTATTTCAGCACCACGGAGTTTGCTCTGGACAGCATGTCCTGGAAGAAAAATCAGCAGTGTTGGTATGATCAGGTTTAAATGTTTATATTTCAAATGGCCTCAAGGCCAAAACTTTCTATATCTGTTACAGTGAGCTGGTCTTCTTCACACAGCATGAGAGGTTAGCCGAGGGCGTCCACAAAGAATTCCAAAGGGATGGGAGAAGTCTCTAGGAGAATCGGAAGGGAAGACATGGAGAAGGGGGAGCCATTGCAAAGGGACCAGTGGGCTCAGCGAGGTGAGTGCAACCAGAGCTCATGAGTGGCTTGTGGCTCAGAGAAAAGGGAAGACGGGGTAGGGGACAGGCTGAAACCGTCTGTCTGGGAACCCAAGAATCTACTTTCTATCTCTGTGGATTTATCTGCTTCAGACATTTCATGTAAATACAGCCATACAACATGTGGTCCTTGAATCTGGCTTCTTTTCGCACGTTGTTTTCAGGGTTCATGCATGTTGGAGCGTGTATAAGAACTTCGATCCTTTTCGTGGCAGAAGACTATCCCAGTGTATGGATATGCCACTGCTTTCGTTTCAGTGTTCGTGTCACCTCCAATATTTATGTTGCAACTTAATCCCTCGAGCAACTGTATTAAGAGGTAGGGCCTGTAGGAGATTGGCAGGTGAGGGCTGCCCTCCCATGAAAGAGGGCTCCTGGGGATGGGTTTGACCCTTCCCGTCTCTGCAGCCATGTGAGGACACAGCATTTGTCCCCTCTGGAGGACACAGCAACCGAGTGCCATCTTGAAAGCAGAGACCAGGCCTTCGACACGCACTGAACCTGCCAGCACCTTCATCTTGGACTTCCAGCCTCCAGAACTGTAGGCAATAAACTTCTATTGCTTATAAATTACTCTGTCTGTGGTACTTTCCATAATAGTGCACGTGGATTAAAGCAAGCACATTTTATTTATCTGTTCATCAGCTGAAGGACAATTTGGTTGTTTCCAGTTTAGGGGTGTTGGGACTAACACTTGTGCCCAAGTTCTCTCGCGGATGTGTGTTTTCAGTGGTCCTGAGTATGTGCACCTGGGCACATACAAAAAACAATCAGCCACTGAAAACCCTGTGAACAGCAGAGAAGCACTGACAATAGTGTTTCGCCTGTTGTACACAGGGTCACTATGAATCAGATACTGACTCCACGGCACCTAACAACAACAACAATTTCGAGAGAAAACTGGACCCTGGTGGTGGCAGGGACCTCAGCATGGGCTACAGAGATTTTGTTTTTGTTTTTATTTTATTTTATTTTTTTTGCAGTGCTAGGGATTGAACCCAGGGCCTCCGTGGACGCTCAGCAAGCACTCTACCAACTGAGCCGGGTCATGTGGTAACACCGTCTTTGACTTTCAGAGAAACTTCCAGCCCTGTTCCATCGCAGCTGTGAGCGGGGCTCCAGTCTCCCCACCTTCTCGTCACCCCTTCATACTGTGTCTTTTGCTCCTAGACATCCTCGTGTGCGGCAGTGTCTCGTGTGGCTTTGGCTTGTTTTTTCTGGTTGCTGATGATACTGAGCATCTTTGCGCCTGCTCATCGGCCACAGGAGCTGGATTTTAGCCTGGAGGCGATGGGACAGTCCCCGGGGATTGTAGGCAAGGGAGCAATCCAACCTAATCTACTTTTAGGAAGCAGAGGGAAGGGAGTAGAAGGTGCAAGTGTGGCAATTTTCCAGGTGAGATGGGACAAAAGCCAGGATGGAGCAGAGAGAGTGGCGACTGAGCGGAGCCCTCTCCGAGAGCTAGGGGCAGCAGAGTCAGCCTGACTTGGACAGTACGATAGGGAGAAGCCGGGAATCGAGTTCCTCCTGGATCCTCAGCCTCCTGAAGGAGGGCAATAAATCCACGCGTTCCTGTTGTTGTTAGGTGCCACAGAGTCAGGTCTGACTCATAGCGACCCTCATAGGGTTTTCTTTTTTTTTTTTTTTTTTTTTTTTGCGGTCCTGGGAGTTGAACCCAGGGCCTCGTGCCTGCATGCTCTGCAAGTGCTGGACCACTGAGCTGCACCTCAGCCCATTTTTTTTTTTTTTTACTTTTTGAGACAGGGTCTCGCTAAATTACGCAGACTGCCTCTGGTCTCGAACCTGCGATCCTCCCGCCTCCGCCTCCCGAGCCGCTGGGATTACAGGCATGCGCCACCACGCCCGGCCCTCATAGGGTTTTCAATGGCTGACTCTTTGGGGATTGCTTCAAGAATAGATTGCCTCATTTCTTCTGTTTCTGCTATGCTGGGATCGAACCCGGGTCCTCAGAAAGTGAGGAGCAGTGCTCTACCAATTGAGCTAAGTTTACCCCAGCCCTACATGTTCATGTAGCAAGTATTTTTGTGTTCCTACGTGTGCCCGGCATCATTCTGGGAATGCGGGATGCACCGTGGATAAGCCGGACCAAGATCCATGCCCTGGAGAGGTTTGCATTCCCCCTGGAATTGGAAGCTTCCTATTATTGCCAAATAGCCATGGAGCTCGGGAGGTCTGGACCTGTGTGAGCACTTCTCAGGATTTGCCTCATTTGACTCACAGATACCTCATCCTATGTTAGCCTGTGAGGCTCGGAGCAAAGCCCCTGAAGGAGTGAGGTCGGTGTGGAAGCAGGAGGGCTGTGGAAAGCTGCTTGTCTGGCCCCTACACAGGTCACCTATATCTCTAAGCATTTTCCCCATGTATTTAAACCCTGCAGCCATAGCCCTGTGGCATCCGATCCTGTGAGATCTCAGAAGCTAAGCAGGGTCAGGCCTGGTTAGTACTTGGATGGGAGACCGCCTGGGAACACCAGGTGCTGTGGGCTTGGGAGAAGGACCCAGCAACCCACTCCCAAAAAACAATCAGCCATTGAAAACCCTATGAATAGCAGAGAAGCACAGACAATAGTGTTTCTCCTGTTGTATGCAGGGTTGCTATGAGTTGGATACCAACTCCACAGCACCTAACAACAACAATTTCGAGAGAAAACTGGACCCTGGTGGTGGTGGGGACCTCAGTGTGAGCTACAGAGGTTTTGTTTTTGTTTTGATTTTTTTTTTGCAGTGCTGGGGATTGAACCCAGGGCCTCCGTGGATGCTCAGCAAGCACTCTGACAACTGAGCAAAACCCCTGCCCGCCTCAAGAGCTCTTTTTTTTTTTTTTTTTTTTTTGCGGTACTGGGGGTTGAACCCAGGTGCTGGGCCACTGAGCCATACCCCCAGCCCATTTTTTTTTTGAGACGGGGTCTCACTAAATTACACAGACTGCCTCTGGTCTCCAATTTGCGATCCTCCTGCCTCCACCTCACCAGCTGCTGGGATTACAGGTGTGCGCCACCGCGCCCAGCCCCTCTTTATAATCCCATCTGCCACTCACGCTGGCACAAACTCACAGGCCTACCGACACTGCCCTGGTCCCCCTGGTGATCTCGTAAGAATAAAACCCAACTTTCAGACAGCCTTTGCAAAAGGGTGGGTGCTTTTCAAGTTCTTATCAGTGTTTTCTACACATGCTTGCAAATTGTATTTTCACATTTTGTTACTTATAATATGATTTTCAAATATTTATTCATTTCATTCTTGTGGCACTCCCCCCCCCCCCCCACATACCGTAGATACCATTATCGTTCCATTGTACAGACCAGGAACCCAAGCTCACCCAACTCTTATGTGGCCAAGCTGAGATTAAAGGTATTTCTGATCCCCTGCAGCACTTCCTGCCAGAAGAGCTCTGGCACATACTATTTTCTGCACCTCGCTACCCTTTGTAGGTAGTTGGCCCCATTGACCCAGCTCTGACTCCACACGCTGGCTGCTGCTGTAGGCTCATGTGGTAGGAGCAGAACTGAGTCAGGGGGCAAAAGCTTGGATTCTGGACCTGTGGTGACTGCTAACAATTTTCTGCATCTTTGGGCAAAAATCTATCTCCCTGGGTTCCATCTGCCCATCTGGAAAAAAGGGAGCCAAGGAGGCAGCTGCGGAGGACTCTTCCACCCGGTTGGTTAGGCTGGATGGGACGGGGGAGGGGCAGGCTCTGGCCCTCTCTTGGGGTGGAGCGGGGGCAGCTCAGCAGCAGCCAGGCAGTCAGGGAGGTAACACTATGAAGTTGAAGTCTGAGACATGGCCACCTTGTAAGTCAAAAAATGATGGCATAGCAGCAATTTCATTTGGTCCCACCTAAGGCTACCGAGGGCTGGGATTTAGCTCAGTTGATAGAGTGCTGCTCTGCAGTCTCTGAGGTCCCAAGTTCGATTCCCAGCACCGCAAAATGGGAGAAGGACGTGGCAACCCACTCCCAAGGCAATCCCGAAACAATCAGCCACTGAAAACCTTATGAGGGTCACTATGAGTCAGACTCGACTCCACAGCACCTAACAACAAAAACAAGGCTACCGAAAGCAAGGGCTGTTGTCACTTTATAGGTGCCAAGCTCAGAGCCAAGCATCTTGCCAGAGGAAGTTCCCTTCTACACGCACCCCAGCTGGCGTTATCAGTCCCATCCCAGCTGTGGGGAGACTGAGAAGTGGGTCAGAGAGGTTGTAGGTGACTTTGCAGGAGCACACAGCCCGGGGGTGGTGGAGGCAGGTGGATCTGAACCTGGGCCAGCCGCATTCCACAACCCACACACCCAACCACTGGTCTCTCCTGCCAGAGGCCCGCAGCTGGGGCTCTGCAGCCTGCCAATTCCATGCAGCCCCTCCTGAAAGCCACGCAGAGCCGTGGAGGGGCCCTGCCAGCCTCTTCTTCCTCTCCTGCTGGAGCGCAGGGGAGAGTGCGGACCCTGCCTCGCTGGAGGCCTCGGTGCCAATAGTCACTTGCCTGCTTGAGGGAAATGCTTGCCGATGCACAAATCAGGAACCATGACTGGCCACTCCCTGCCCTGCCCTCCAGATCCCACAGAAACCAAGAAGCATGGGTAATTATGGGGATGGAGACAGAGCTGCCCTCTGCTGCTTTTCTCCAAGGAGCAGCCTTTATTCTGAGCCAGTTTCTGGTAGGACATCGTCTGTTGGCTCCAGAACAATGCCATCTCCCCTAGGAGCAGCAGCACCCCGTGTCAGCCATCAGCAGCCAGCTCAGCAGCCCCACGGGGCCACCAGCCCCAAGAAAAACCCATTTCCGGTGGGTTTAACAACTCCGCTTAGACCCAGTGCTTGCTGGGATTCCCAGCCCAGGCTCAGAGGAGCGCCGGAGCGCCATGCTGCCACGGGATCGCAGCGCTTCCTTTCGGACATCGAGACCAGCAATAACTTGAGGGCTGAAGCTGGGCTGCCCCCAGCCGCTGCTGATCTAAGCTCTCTTCCCATGTCCCCATCGGACAAGTCCTTCAGACGTCCAAGAACTAAGCGGGGTGCTCCGCCAGCCAGGGCCGAGGCCCCGCAAGCTCACATGCCCTTTGAAATCCCCGTTTTCGGTGGCTTTCCCTCACGTCGCCCCTCACCTGTCATTACCTGGTAGGAAGAGCTCTGGTTTGTGTCAACAGAGGGACGTGTGTGTCGATTTAGAGATAAGCTGTACCCCAGGGAGCGTTCCAGGCCAGATCAGGGGGCCTGGGGCGTGAAGCCAGGGTGGGTGAGCAGAGGCAGCAGGGTTCCAGCTTCTAGAAGGCCTGTGTGGCTCTGCATTCCGCAGTCCTCACCTCCACCCTCAGGCCCTATATACACCGAGGGGAGGCCCCTTAGATCTGCCTGCCACACAGCTGGCCAGGCACGCTCCAGGGACGATGTCAGCACCCAGGCCCAGCGTGGCCCAATTAGGATGCCGCCTCTCATTAGTCAGGAAGGAAGCTTCCAGCTGTCTCCACAGTCATGCCTGAATCAGACGTGACCCCGGCAACCTGAGTCAATGTCGCCTCTTAAAAATGGACGCATGGCCGGGTGCGGTGGCGCACGCCTGTAATCCCAGCAGCTCGGGAGGAGGAGGCAGGAGGATTACAAATTCGAGACCAGAGGCAGTCTGGGTAATTTAGCAAGACCCTGTCTCAAAAAGTAAAAAAAAAAAAAAAAAATGTGGGCAGGGGGCGCAGCTCAGTGGTCCAGCACTTGCAAAGCATGCAGGTGCGAGGCCCTGGGTTCAACCCCCAGTACCGCAAAACAAACAAACAAACAAACAAAAAACACAATCAAAACCAGAAATGGAACAACCCACATGCACAGCACAGGGTCAGAGAAGAGCAGGCCGGAGCCATGCAGGACTCGGCTGCCCTTCTGAAGGGCCACCAGCTAGCTCAGCGGCCTCTTGGAACCTTACTTTTCTTCCTCTGAGAAATGAAGATAAAAGTCTCCCGGTAGATTCAGCCATGCAAAAGCTGGCAGAGTCAGAGCGGAGTCCCTCTTCCAAACCCTTCCTTGTAACAATAGTAATACTGATCAAACTGGGAGGGAGAAGGTCTCATACACCTGCGGCAGACAACAGTAACTATCACAAAAGCCTCAGATGGAGCCACAACTATGCACAAAGGCCAGTACAGCCTTGCACAGAAAATACTTCTACAAGGACATCTGCCCAGCCACTGCCTGTCCAACTTTGGACTGAGGCCACCCTTGTTATTGATCTTTGTAGCCAAGGATTATTACTTCAAAATAACTTATATCATCCTCCTTATTTGGCCTTTAGAAGTTTCCCTTTACCCCTTTTCCTTTGAGCGTACCCACACATATTCCCATTGCAATGTCGGTTGCCAGCTACATCTCATTAGTCTTTAGAATGCCTCCCTCCCCCAACCCCCCCCCTTCATTTTTTTCAGCCCTTGGGGGTTGAACCCAGGGCCTTGCATATACTTTGCAAGTGATCTACCTGCACCCCCAACTCCTTTTTATTTTTTATTTTGAGTCACTAAATTTCACAGGCTGCCTCTGGCCTTGAGCTTGCAGCCTCCTGCTTCTGCCTCCTGAGTCACTGGGATTGTAGTCCTGAGCCGCTGTGCCGGGTCCTCTCTCTGCTTATTCTTTAAAGCTTGACAGCTGCGGAGATCAGAGACTTGGAATGCCTTCTTTATTCTACAGCCTATATCTAGAACATTCCAGTACATCATTGATGCCCCCATAAGCACTAGGATGAACATTTCCTTTCCAGGAGGGGCCAAGGAGAGAATTCCACTAGCTAATCCATGTAGATCTTTAACCCAGCATGTTACAGGGCAAGAACCCATTAGATGTTAGCGTCTGGGGACAAACTGTATCCAAGGCTCCAAAGCCATTCCCGGGGGACAAGTTATTTGTTGGCATACAGCCAGAAAACATAAACTACCTTATCCCAGTCCACTGCGAGACAGTGTGGATGAGGCTGCAGAAACTGGAAGAGTCAAAAAGCAGTCAAGTTCGGTCAAAATCACACTTCCTTTGTCAGTCTTCAACAGATGAGGAAGAGCACCCTTCTTTGTCCCCTCTCCTCTGCTGGACAAAGTCTTTACATGGTATCAGATTGCCATACTGTGTGGGCTTATGTGTTGCTGTGATGCTGAAAGCTATGCTACGAGTATTACAGATCCCAGCAGGGTCACCCATGGAGGACAGGTTTCAGCTGGGCTTCCAGACTAAGACAGACTACAGAGTAGGACCAGGCAGCCCACTCCCGAAAAAAATTAGCCATTGAAGACTCTATGAATAGCAGAAAAACATTGTCAGATATAGTGCCAGGAAATGAACCCCCAGGTTGGAAGGCACTCAAAAGATGACTGGGAAAGAGCTGCCTCTTCAAAGTGGAGTCTGCCTTAATATTGGGAAAAGAGTAAAGCCCCAGGGACCGCCATTTGCTGATGTGGCATGACTCAAAATGAGGAGGAACAACTGTAAACATCCATTAATAATTGGAACTTAGGATGTATGTAGTATGAATCTGTTTTTCTCAAACTTAAGGAATTAAAGAACAAATTCAAGCCTTGAGTGGCGATAGTGAAGGACTCTACAGGGAAAATATTAAATGATGCAGGAAACATCAAAAGAAGATGGAAGGAATACATAAATTGTACCAACAGGAATTGGCGGATGACCAACTATTTCAAGAGGTTGCATATGATCAGGAACCAATGGTACTGAATGAAGAACTGAAAACTATCTTGAAGGAACTGGTGAAACACAAAGCACCAGGAATTGAGGGAATACCAATAGAGATGTTTCAACAAACAAATGCAGCACTGGAGATGTTAACTCACTTAGGCCAAGAGAATTGGAAAATAGCTACCTGGCCAACTAACTGGAAGAGATACATATTTGTGCCTATTCCCAAGAAAGGGGATCCAACTGAATGTGGAAACTACTGAACAATATCAATAATATCACATGCAAGTAAAATTTTGTTAGAGATCATTCAAAAGTGATTGCAGCAGTATCTAGACAGGGAACTGCCAGAAAATCAAGCCAGATTCAGAAGAGGGCATGGAACCAGGGACATCATTGCTGATGTCATAGATATTAGCTAAAAGCAGAGAATACCAGAAAGATGTCTATCTATGTCTTATTGACTTTGCAAAGGCATTTGACTGTGTGGATCATAACAAATTATGTATAACACTATGAAGAAGGGAAATACCAGAGCACTTATTTGAACTCATGAGGAATCTATACATGGACCAGGAGGCAGTTGTTCGAACAGAACAAGGAAACAGTGCCTGGTTCAAAGTTGACAAATGTGTGCATCAGAGCTGTATCCTTTCACCATATCTCTTCAATCTCTGTGGTGAGCACATAATCCAAGCTAGACTCTATGAAGAACACAACATCATGATTCGAGGAAGACTCATTAACAACCTGAGTTATGCAGATGATGCAACTCTTCTTGCTGAAAGTGAAGAAGATTTGAAACATTTCTTGAGGAAGATCAAAGAACACAGCCTTCAGTATGGATTGCACCTCAACATCAATAAAACAAAAATCCTTACAACTGAGTTAATAAGCAACTTCATGATAAGTAAAGATTGAGGTTTTCCAAGATTTTGCTTTACTTGGTTCTACAATCAACACCTGTGGAAGCAGCAGTCAAGAAATCAAAAGACACATTGCATTGGGAATACTTGTTGTTGTAGACCTTTTTAAAGTGCTGAAAAGTAAAGATGTCACATTAAAGACAAAGGTGTGGCTGACTCATGCCATGGTATTTTCAGTCACATCCTGTGGTTGTGAAAGCTGGATGTTGAATAAGGGAGCCAGGAGAAGAATTGATGCTTTTGAATTATGGTGCTAGAGGTGAATATTAAATATGCCATAGACTGCCAAGAAAACCAACAGATCTATCCTAGAAGAAGTGCAACCAGAGTGCTCCTTGGAAGCAAGGATGGCTAGACTGCATCTTACATATTTCGGACATGTAGCAGGAAGGACCAAGGAGAAGGACATCATATTTGGGAGAGTGGCCGGTCGATGAAAAACAGGAATACTCTCAACTAGATGGATTAACACAATGTCTGCAACAATGGGCTTAAACATAAGTAAGATCATGTGCCTGGCACAGTGTCAGGGATTGTTTTGTTCTGTTGTACATATAGGGTCACTATGAGTCGGACCCTACTCAATGGCACATAACATCAACTGGTTGGCTGCTGTGCTCTAGGTGGCTCCCAGGCTCAGAGCCAAGCAAACATACATCTCGGCTCCTCTCTTCCTGGGGGATCATTGGCCAGTCCTCCAGGTCAAAGTGGCCCTCTGGATGGCCTGTTCTGAGAGATAGCTGAGTCAACCTGACCTTGGGTTTTATACCCAAAGGCCACCCCAGATGACGGCCCCAATAAATCACCTTATCAGGCTCACACCCAGCAGAGATCAGGGGAAACCCTCCAAGTTAATCCTTTTACCCTCTACTTTTTTCCACTAGCTGTTTGATGCCTCCATGGAAGAGCTGTTTTAATGTACATTAAGTGTAGGGTGCTAAAGAAATTGTGACATGTGTGTAAAATGGCTGATTAATTAAAGTTGTACTTTAAATACTAGACAATGCCAAAGCAAATGCTGGGAGGATGTGGATTATGAAAAGTAGGAAACAAGACAGCATATAAGCTAGAGTCTCATTTCTATAAATTTGTTGTTGTTGTTGTTGTTGTTATTAGGTGCCCTCGAGTTGGGTCTGACTCATAGCAACCCTATGTACAACAAAATGAAACATTCCCCGATGCTGTGCCATGCCCAGCACTATGTCAGTGCGTCTCTGCTATTCATATGGTTTTCAATGGCTGATTGTTTCAGGATTGTTTTTTGGGAGTGGGCTGCCACATCCTTCTCCCATTTTTACTGGGGACTGAAACACTACCCAGCACTGTGCAGTCCACCTGATCTTTTTATGTTTGAGCTCAATGTTGCAGCAACAATGTTTCTTTCGTTTTGAGTCATGCCACATCAGCAAAAGGAGGTCCCAGAGGCTTTCCTCCATTCCATTCTTGTCATTAAGGTCAACTCTACTTTGAGGAGGCAAATCTTCTCTAGTCGTATCTTCAATGCCTTCCAGCCTGAGGGGCTCATTTTCTGGCACTATATTTAACAGTGCTTCTCTGCTATTCATAGGGTTTTCAGTAGCTAATTGTTTCGAGAGTGAGTTGCCAGGTCCTTCTCCCTAGTCAGTCTTAGTCTGGAAGCTCAGCTGAAACCCGTCCACCACAGGTGGCCCTGCTGGTATCTGAAATACCAGTGGCATAGCTTTCAGCATCACAGCAACACACAAGCCCTCATAGCAGGACAACCTGACAGATACATGAATATAGAATGAATAAATAACATTATCTGCAATTAATTTTAACTAATAAGATAATGAAAGGTTTCAGATCATGGCTTAAGTGTGACAGTGCCATCTATCCTGGTCAGATCACCAAGCTGGAAAATAAAGTTTCCAAAGGACGTGAAGAGCTCCTACCAATGGGCTTGATCCTCATGCCAACTTAACTTTTTTTTTTTTTTTTTTGGCTCCAAAGGAACGACCGATTGATTACAGGTTCCAAAATATTTATTGAACCCATCCTGTAGCCAACACTGTGCTAACTAGGGAGAAGGAGGTGAGAAAGATCATGGACAAAGTCCCAGAGCTGCCAGAATCTGTTACTTACACAGGGAAAAAGACTGAGTCGTAAGGAACAGAGCTGGTGAAGGCAGGGCCAGCTATTGCAGGGTGAACTCTGATGGTACGGTGATTAAGAGCAAAGGGAATTGAGGGGACAGGTGTGGTCAGGTGGACTTCCTGGGACAGGCGTAAGACCTGGGCAAGGCCAGGAAGAAAAGTCAATGGTGCAGAAGCGAAGACAGAATAGCCCAGTGCAGAGACTCTGCAAGGGAGGAGGAAGCGCACGTTTATCCCCCGGGGTGACTTCACAGTGCCCGGATGGTTCTGACCATCTTTAGTGTAATCGGTTCCTTCTCTTTGAAAGCTTTTAGGATATTCTCTTCATCTTGATATCCCGCGGCTCCACCGTGGTCTCTCTAGGTGGGAGTCCATGCTCATTGACCCCACCTTGGACTCAGCATGCTTTTTCAAACTCGGAACTCTTTCTTCAATTCTGAAAAATCCTCAGTCATTATTTCTTTGACCGTCCCCTCTTCTCTACTTCCAATTCTCTGCCTCACAACAGCCGGTTAAACACCTCCTGGGTTGTCTTGATTTTTCCTGTAGATTTTTTTTTTAAAGCTTCTTTTATGCTTTCTCTCTCTTTACCTCCTAGTGCTTCACTTGGAAGGATTTTCTCAGATGGAGCTTCCAAGTCACTAAATCTCACTCGGTCGAAAGTTGTGCTTAGTTAGAGTTTTCACATGCAATATTTCTTTATTCCTGCCATTTCTACTTAGTTCTTTGAATCTTTATTTTAAAAAAAATTTTAAACCCCATTCTTGTTTTATAGATTTTACTCCTTTACCTCTTTAGGCGTTTTATGTTTATTTTTAAGAGCTTTACATACATTAATTTATTTAATTCTAACAGCAACCCATGAAACAGGTTCTATTTGTCACCCTCATTTTACAAAAGAGGAAATGAGGCAAAGTGCAGTTATGTAACTAGCCCAAGTTCGCACAGTTAGTAACTGGTAGAATCAGATTTAAAAGTAGAAACCAAAGAGTTCGGGCTGTTATGGGCTGAACTGTGTAACCCCCAAATTCCTGAGTTGAACCTCCAAATGTGACTGTATTTGGAGACAGGTCTTTAAATAGGCAAAGCAAAATGAGGTTATGGGGTGGGACTTCATGCAAAATGACTGATGTCCTTATGAGAAAAGGAGATGAGCCACGGATGTCTACACACAGAAGAAAAACTATTTGAAGTCAGAGAGGCCAGCCATATGCCAGACAAGGAGAGAGGAGTTAGAAGTAACCACCCCTGCTGGCACCTTATGATCTTTGGCTTTGAGCCCCCAGGGCCATGAGACAATAAATTTCTGTTATTTAACCCCCCTAACCTGTGGTGCTCCATTATGACGTTGTTGTTGTTAGGTGCCGTTGAGTTGAGCCGGTATCCGATTCATAGTGACCCTCATAGGGTTTTCAACGGCTGACTGTTTTGGGATTGCCTTGGGAGTGGATTGCCAGATCCTTCTCCCATTTTTGCGGTGTTGGGAGTTGATCTCAGGACCTCAGAGACTGCAGCGCAGAGCTCTACCAACTGAGCTAAACTCAGCCCTTCCGTTATGATGTTGTTGTTAGGTGCCATCAAGTCGTGCCCGACTCATAGCAACCCTTATAGGGTTTTCAATGGCTGTCGGTTTCGGGATTGCCTCGGGAGTGGATTGCCAGGTCCTTTTCCCATTTTTGCGGTGCTGGGAATTGAACTCAGGACCTCAGAGACTGCAGCGCAGAGCTCTACCAACTGAGCTAAATCCCGGCCCCTCCATTATGATAGCCTTACCTTATTCACACACAAACATTTCTAGCCTTTCCCTCTAACCAAGCTCAAATATTTGTAGATGACTGGCTTGCGCAGTCTTGATATCATCTGACTGAGATCGTGGCCCTCCATCACCTGGATCGCAGCCCATGAGAAACCCTGAGCAGAGAACCAGCCAAGTTCTGCCCAGATTCCTGACCCACAGAAACCGAGATTACAAGTGCGCATTGCTCCAAGCCACTGTGCTTTGGGTTAATTTGTTACCAGCAATAGGTAGCCAACGGTTCATTTGAGTTTCATATAAAGATGGGTACAGTGTGGCGATTAAACTTGACAAATGGTGGCAGTGGCTACACGTCCAGGTGTTGGTGTCCTGGACCCCCATCTTACTAGCTGTGTGGCTTTGGGCAAGAAGATCAACTTCTGAGAGCCTGTGTTCCTTTAAAATGAATGTAATTCTCTGCTTATAGTGAGAGCTGGGGTTTAGCTCAGGTAGAGCGCTGCTGTGTGGTCTCTGAGGCCCTGGGTTCGATCCCTGGCACGGCAAAAATGGGAGAAGGATGTGGCAATCCACTCCCGAAGCAATCCCGAAACCATTGAAAACCCTGAGTCTGACATGGCTTGACAGCACCTAACAACAACATAGTGAGCGCAAGGACTAACTTAGCCCAGTGCCTCTAGTGCAGTAAGCACTGAATTGAAGGAAGCTGCTAGCAATGATAATCGGTAATTGTTGTTGTTGTTGTTAGGTGCCATCGAGTCAAGTTCGACTCATAGCGACCCTCATAGGGTTTTCAATGGCTGACTGTTTCGGGATTGCCTCGGGAGTGGGTTGCCACGTCCTTTTCCCGTTTTGCAGTGCTGGGAATCGAACTTGGGACCTCAGAGACTTCAGAGCAGTGCTCTACCAACTGAGCTAAATCACAGCCCAAACGGTAATAGTAATCGTAATAATAATAATAACAATTACAACAACAACAAACCAAGATCCCTCATACAGCACCTGGTGTCCCCTGCCTGGAAGCTGAGGCCAGATGGCCACTCGCAAGAAGTGAGTAGGACCCCAAAGCCTTTCTCAGTCTCAGATTGCAGTGCTGTGCTGCTGGCCTTCTGGTGCCGGGGCAGCGGGGCAGGTGTGCTGGGGCTCCTTGAGGTCAGCAGGTCATCGCCTTGCCGCAGCGGGCTGTGTCAGCCATTCCCAGCCTTCCCCTTGATAGTCTCTGGGACAGTTGTACGGCCCCTGCCCTGGCTGGGTCCATGAAACTCAGCAAGGTAAACACCCAGACAGGAAGTGACTGTCACAGGCATGGGGCCAGCTGTGGGCCGAGGTGGGTCTGAAGGTCAGAAATGCTTCCAGGGAGTCTTACCCAGAACACTCAGCTGTGGCTCCGCAGACAAAGACGAGAGCTCGTGCGTGTAGCTGGGGACACGCAGGCCTGTCCTGAGCCTCCTGGACAGGACATCAGTAGGGAGAGGAAGAGCCATCGGGGGACCCCAACACGAAGGAGCTCCTTGGTGGCAGGTGAGCAAACGTCGTTGGCATTTTTTAATGAAAGGAGATAAAAGAAGAGGTGGAATCAAGGCCACTACTGGGTCAGGCAGGGAGCTGAGCACCCCATGCCTGATGAGATCCCCACCGTCTTGGCTTGGCCACTCCTGGTCCTGGGTCTCAGTTTCTCCTTCTGTGAATTGGAGTGACAGTGCCTCCCAGCTCCTTTCCTACCCTGGCTGTGGGGACCAGAGAGATTATAAACAGGAATGCTGCATAACTCACGGGACCCCTGGCAATATAAACACACCGGGCCCTTCGAGGAAAGCTCAGTAAGAATTGCAGAATGAAGGCAGCCCAGCCTGAAAGCACACAAGGAGCTCCGCTGGGCTGGGGCCCCGGGACTGTGCTGCCCGCCCTGGTAATAAACCTCTGCGTCAGGGTGGAGTGCCGTGATTGCTGTGCGCTCTTGCCTCCCAGCTTGGGGCAGGAAGCACCCCTGGGGCACAGAGGCTACAGTGTGCAATGACAGCCTCTGCAATGTGGCCCACAGCCATTGCCCCTCTGCTCAGAGGCCCATTTCAGGACGGAAGACCCCACTCCTCAGGATCTTCCAGATTGGTGTGCCTGGCTGGCATGAAGCCAGAGCATGGGGTGACTCCGCCAGGGACACAGGTATCTGGGGTGTGACAGCAGACGGTTCTTATTTTCTGTCTTGATCTGTATTTGGAATGTTCACACGGCAGCTGGCCGCACAAAGCAGGGACTTGGGACTTGTGCACTTTTGAGGGTTCTGCCCTCTTTGCTGGTTCTGTGTCACTTTGCCTTGCCCCTATTTCCCCCTATTTCTGTTTCCCCCTCTCCTGCATTTTCCCTTTCATCCTCACCCCTGCCCACCCCTTGGGGTGCTCTTTGGGGCTGCCTCGCCTTAGGAAGGGGGAGCCATGTCCTGACAACAGCCCACCCCCTCTCCCCACCTGCCCCTTCCTGAGCCCACAGCAGCTCGGAACTCCCCTGGGCTGGGGTCCCCACAGGAAAGCCAGCAGGTGATGCCAACCAGAGCATAGACCATGGCCCCCAGCCTTGGGGACAATTGCTCTGCGCACTGCTTTGCTTAGGGAGCCTCTGGCCTCAGCCCACACAGCTCACATACCAGTGGACAAACCAGCCCAGGCCTGTGTGTCTGCCCAGGGTTCCCAGGAGGCCAAATATGGGTGCCCAGGCCTGCCGGCTCTGCCAAGGGACACAGGAGCCACTGTTTATCCCAAGAAGCCAGTGCACCTGCCAGCCCTAAGCTAAAGGTCCTGCCTCCCAGGACGGCGCCCTCCCCATCTCTATGAGCCGTAGCCTCCCCAGATGAGGAGCCCCCTCTGACACTCTGGAGGTGCACCCAGCACCCCCATGGCCAAAGCCCTTCGCTCCCTCACCAGGTGATTCCTGAGCATCTGTGCTTGTGAGGCCGGAGGTGGGGCTAGGGCACAGCTGGGCCAATGGCATCACGCACCAGCCTCAGGATCTCCCATGGCTAGAAACTCTGTTCATCCGTCATCTAGAGCCTTAACCAGTTTCAAAATGGGGTGCTGATTCCGTTCTAATTATCGTGCTTTCTATCCCCCATGTGTCCGTCAGCTTGTTGTGCTGTGGGGCTTGTGTGTTGCTGTGGTTCTGAAAGCTATGCCACTGGTATCTCAGATACCAGCAGATACTGTCAGGCCAGGCTGGGGCCCCTCTGGTTGCAGAACACAGGACAAGGCCTTGCTCCAAGGACAGTTACTGAGTCATGCGACAGAGAAGGGATTGGGCCGAGTGAGCAGGGTTCATCTCTGAGCCAGGAGTGTTTGTTTGGGGTCCCCTGGGGCACCTGCAGGGGGTGCTGGGGTGCAGCAGCCAGCCTGGTCCTTGGGAGGAATTTCTCCCTTCTCTTGGCCGTGGATGACTTGCCCGCATTTGGAGGGGTCAGGCCATGGCAGGTGTACTGCCTCTGCGCTGGAGACCCAGGGAGGCCGCCAACCGGCCCCTCTTTCTTTGGGTGGTGGCAGCCTGTGGGGCTCCACTACTCCGAGCGCCATGCTGGGTGTGAGCACTAGCCAGAGGAAGCCGTGGGGCACGCCTGTAATCCCAGCGGCTGGAGAGGCAGAAGCAGGAGGATCACAAGTTCGAGACCAGAAGCAGTCTGCATAATTCAGCGAGACCTCAGCAGGGAAAAGAGCTTGAGTAGTTGGTTAATCGCCTGAGAGCCTAGGTCAGACCATCTGACTATCTTTTTACCTCCACCCCCCCCCACCCCCAGAGTCTTTGGAATGGAGAAAAACCCTCACATTTTCAAATGAGAGTGATGGGTATCATCAAAGGGCCAATCAGGGAGGACTGCATGGAGAAGGCAGCCTTTGAGCTGGGCATTATTAAACTGTATTACATCACTTAGGAATTTACAGGAGGAGGTGAACTGATGGGCACAGCTTTATGCATCATAAGTAAGGCTCTCCAGCTGGAAACCAGGCAGTGATTTCCCACGCTCACCCTAACTGAATGTTGCAAGTTGTTTAAACAGCACTCTTCCTCAGGTGGCGCATACTCAGGGAGAGGAGCCTCGCAGGAGACTCAGAGGCCTAGGGGAAGCATGCTGAGGGGATGGGTGTGTTGGGGCAGAGGGAAGAGAGGCTGCTCCTGCCCGTGATGCCTGGACCCCAGAGGATCACAAACGTCAGAGTGGGCTCAGTAAAGCCAATGCATCTCATGGGAGATTCGATTGTACCCAGCACCAGCTGGCTTTGCCTGGTGGACCTTGCCTTTGGCCAGAGCATCACGCACCAGCCTCAGGATCTCCCATGGCTAGAAACTCTATTCACCCGTCCTCTAGAGCCTTAACCAGTTTCAAAATGGGGTGCTGATTCATTATCTAATTAGCATGCTTTCTATCCCCCACATGTCTGTCAGCTTGTGCTGTGGGGCTTACGTGTTGCTGTGATGCTGAAAGCTATGCCACTGGTATCTCAGATACCAGAAGGGCTTCCCAATGTGGACAGGTTTTAGCTGAGCTTCCAGGCTAAGACAGACTAGGGAGAAGGACCCGGCAGCCCACTCCTGAAACAATTCGCCATTGAAAACCCTACGAATAGCAGAGAAGCACTGTCAAAATACTGCTGGAAAATGAGCCCCTCAGGCTTGAAGGCATCTAAGAAATGACCTGGGAGGAGTTGACTTCTCAAAGTAGTTGTCACTTACTGTGGAGTTGGGTCCAACTCATAGCAACCCTCATAGGGTTTTCCATGGCTGATGTTTTCAGGATTGCTTTGGCAGTAAACTGCTACATCCTTCTTCCGTTTTTGTGGTGCTAGGGATTGAACCCAGGTCCTCAGAGAGTGTGGAGCAGCACTCTACCAACTGAGCTAAACCCCAGTAGAGTTGACCTTAATGATAGGAATGAGGGAAAGCCGATGGGACCTCCATTTGCTTATGTGGCACAACTCAAAATGAGAAGAAACACAGTGGCTGAAACAATGAGCACAAACATGAGAGAGAGAGAGAGAGAGAGAGAGAGAGAGAGAGGGAGGGAGAGAGAGAGAGATCTTGTGCATGGCACAGTGTCAGGGAGTGTTTCATTCTTCTGTAATAGGGTTGTTATAAGTCAGATCCAACTCCATGGCACCCAACAACACCAAAAAACAAACAAACCATGATTTCTACCGAAGACAAGCTTTAAAACATAGGTTGTCCAGAAGGATAAGCAATTTGGATAATGCCCCTAAAAGGGTCAAGAGAAGCTTGGGAATCTCTGGGACAGGGTCCAGCCAGGGTGAAGAAGGAAGACAAGCTTGGGCCCAAGGACCCTGACCCCTGGTCTCATCCTATAGAGGCAAGGATCGATCCAAAAGGGTGGGATTGGGGAGTGTTGCTTGGTCCCACATACAAGTTAATACAACCTGCTCACATCCGTATTTTGGTCCACAGCGACAGTGATCTTCAGAGGACCCTTAGTCACCCAACCAGCAAGTGTGGACCGAGCCTGCTGGCATGTAGCGGGGACAAGATGCTAAAAGCCCCTGACACTATCCCAAGCTCCTCACCTTATTCCAAGTCCCTAGCTGTTTCTTCCTCCTTTCCTGCTATCCAAATAAGTAGAATAAGAAATGCAACGTCCTACTCAGACCTGATTCGCTCAGCATTCCTGCATCCAAACAAATGCCCACTAAATCCTCCTCTTGGGGCAAACATCACCCAAGTATTTCCAGTTTGGGGAGCACTGGCAGATGGGCTCCATCTGTCCTGAGGCTCTCTGGTTGTGAACCCACTCGGAAAGTGTGTACATGTTAGAAAGACGTGTTTTGCTCTCGGCTGAGTGACAAAAGCATTCCCGGACGGATTCTTGGGTGTTGGAGGAAAGCCTTCTTTGCTGCCGAGTTCCTTTTTAGGAAGTTAGCTTTGAACCTTACGATATGTTCAAGTTCTTTGTTTCTGGATTTAAAAGGGCGTCTGGCCCAAGGATGAGTCTTCCTAGCGCCAGAGATATCAGGGCAGCCGTCAGCAGATTTCGCAGGTCGGCTGGCCTCCTTGGGGCCCAGTTCCAAGTCGAAAGGAATGTCCTTTGCAATCGGCTGGGGTGGGTTCCAAGCCAAGAGCAAGAACTGGAGAGTTTCTAGCTCAGGATCAAAATTTCGCTCTTGATGTCGAAAGGGAAAGAGACACCCTAGGCTGTGATTTGGGAGAAGGACATGGCAACCCACTCCCAAGGCAATCCCCAAACAGTCTGCCATTGAAAACCCTATGAGGGTTGCTACGAGTCGGACACGACTCCACGGCACCTAACAACAACAACAGGCTGTGACTGGGCACACACTATGGTAGCTGGCTTGCGTTTTCGTTGGTGAGATATCACAGAAATTGCCAAAATGAAGTGGCATGGCAGGTTGGCCAGAGTCTTACAACGCGAGCTGCGTTAGGGTCCTGCTGGTGAGGTCTCATGCATGTCTGTCTCCCCTTCCGGGCATTCTCAGGGCACCAGTTTGTGCTGCTTGTCTCCCTGACCCATCTACACTGGAGTTCCACGGCCAGCCAGAGCGGGGCCAGGGCACTGGGCTGCCCAGCGGGCACTGCTGTGAAGGCCAACGTGGTCATCCCATACCCTGGGGCTCATTGTCTACCTTTGCTCCCTCTCTGACTTCTTCATCACCTTTCCTCTCTATTTCCTTGGGAAAAGCTGTTATCAGCCAGGATGTTTTAAATGAAAGGCTACAAGAAACATTTCAGAAGTCATCCTCTGAACCTGTTCTGCAGAGCGGGGCGGCCTGTGTTTGGACGCTGCCCCCACCACTAACTGGCTGCGTGACCTGAACGACTCAGTTCACAACCTCTCTAAGCCTCCAGGACCTTTTCTGGAAAAATGGGGGAAGTGGGGTGGGGCAGTTATAATCCATTACCCAAGGTCACCCTGAGTGGTCAGCGAGATGATGCCTATGCAGTGCTTGGCACTCGTCAGATGTTGGCTATGGTTTTCTTGATTTGCTTGAGAGAGAAAACAGATCCTTTATTCAGCAAGAAAGTTGACTTTAAGCAGCAGGGAGAGCACCTATCAGCTCATAGTGACTAGAGGACTAAACAGGAATTTGTGCACAAGAACCCTGCAGAAAAACGAGAACAGGAATGCCTTGGGAGGCTTTGCTGACCTGCTCTGAGGTCCTGAGCGTGGCCGATGTTGAGAAGCCCCCTCCGTCCTGTGATGACACTCAAGCCCATGAGCCCAGGAGCCCCCAGCTCTCTCTTGAGGAGAACATTGGAACCAGAGATTGCTTCCTCTAGAGACGAATATTTCTTTTTTTTCTTTTTCTTTTTACAGTAGTGGGGGACTGAACCCAGGGCCTCATGCAACCCTATGTACAACAGGCGAAACACTATTGTCAGTGCTCCTCTGTTGTTCATAGGGCTCTCAATGGCGGATTCATTTTTGGGAGTGGGCTGCCAGGTCCGTCTCCCAAGCCTACAGCACCTGGTGGTCTCCCATCGAAGTACTAACCACGCCCCACCCTGCTTGGCTTCTGAGATCTGACGGGGTCAGATGCCACAGGGCTATGACTACAGGCCCATCTTTAGGGTTGGGGGGACATTATTCACCCTACCACTAGGAGATACTAGTGTTTTCTAGTATAATATATCTTTGACTTGTTTGAAAGCAATGGATAATCCTTTGAAAAATTTAAAATTCATCAAAACCACATAACAGTTGGCAAGAAACTTGTTTATACAGATATCTGTTTCTAACTTTGGTCCACTCATGCTGGACCAATGGCAGCTGCTACTTTGGTTAAACCCTTGGTTTTATACCCGAGACCTGCTGCTTCTGCCATCAGAACATGCCCAGGGTGTTTCCAACCCAATCCTCAGCCTTCCAAGGCCTGGAGAGGTTGCTTGGTGGCTCCTCTAGGGCTTAGTCCTGAGAAGGAGTGTGGTATGAGCACCTAGGCGCTTCAGCCTGAAGAGGCAGGCCCAGTGAGGACCTGGAAGGGTGCATGTGGGGGAGGTTTACTTCCTGCTAAGCTTGGGGCCTGTGTTTTTGAGGAATGGACACAGCCCTGGGGCCACAGCTCCCTCACTCCATGCCCCAAGCAAAGACCTATCTGAGGAGTTGCCCTGCCACTTCCAGCCCTTCCCATTGAAACCACAGAACACTTGGAGCCCGGGGACCACTAAGTAGTTATGGTTAGGTGCTGTCGAGTCCAACTCATAGCGACCCTATGTACAACAAAATGAAATACTCCCTGACTCTGTGCCAGGCACATGATCTTTTTTAAGTTTAAGCCAATTGTTGCAGCGACTGTGTCAATCCGTCTAGTTGAGGTTTTCCTTTTTTTGTTGTTGTTGACCCATCACTTTGCCAAACATGATGTCCTTCTCCAGGGATTGACCGCTCCTGACAACATGTCCAAAATATATAAGAAGCAGTCTAGCCATCCTTGCTTCCAAGGAGCACTCTGGTTGCATTTCTAGGACAGATCTGTTGGTTCTTTTGGCAGTCCATGGTATATTAAGGATTCGTCTCCAGCACCATAATTCAGAAGCATCACTTCTTCTCCAACTCTCTTATTCAGTGTCCAACTTTCAAAAGTACATGATGCAACTGAAAATACCATGGTGTGAGTCACACACACCTTCAGTCTTAGACCAGGCTGAAGTCTTTGCACATTAGCTTAGAAGAAGGTGAGGAAATCGAGGGGGAGTCTCCAGCAGCCCAGAGGCCAGTCAGTTTCCTGGTCAGTCTCCCAGAATGGTAACTAGGAGTCCACCGGCGTGTGAGCTCTGATCTCTGCCAATGGCTGCGTGGAGGATCTGTCATGGACAACAAGCCCAGGGCCACGACCGAGCAGCCCTGTCTGCCATGGCAAAGGCCTGGGGAACGATGGTCTGGGCACACCTGCCCTGCCGGCGGGAGGAAGGGCAGGGAGTCTACGTGCAGACAGATGCTCGGGGTCCTGGGAGCAAAGCCACATCTTATCTGTGTGACCTTTGAGCAGGTCAGCTGGAGGCATCTGCTTCCTCATCTCTACATGAGGGAGCCCGGGGGAGCCCTTTCCAGACCCTGAGTGGACCGTGGGATGTGGGTGGGAAGGGAGGCCCCCTGCCACAACCTGCCTGAGCCTGCCACCCTGGGGCAGGGGTTCGAGGCCATGTCTGTGAGGCACTCTGTGGGTGGTCAGTCTTGCTGCGGTGAGCGGTCAGGGAGTTCCCTGGCCTGGTGCAGGTCTGAGCCTACGTGGCCCCCTGTACCCTCAGCCTGCCTGGAGGAGACTCATCCACTCCATGCGCAGGGGAGGGGAAGGCTTGGAGAAAGGGCGGGGGCAGGAAAGACACAGCAGTAGCTGCTGGGGGCAGGTGCTAGGGTCAGGCAGAGCCTCTGGGATGAGGGCCAGCCATCCAGGTTCTAGGGTTGTGGGTCGTGCACCTCCCTGTCAGGCCCGGATGTTTGGACAGGCGGTGCTGCCATGCACACAGACACTAAACACAATTCACTTGGGACCCTCAGGTGAGGGGCGTGGACTCCTATGACCCTCAGGATGCCAGCGGAGATGGGAGAAAGGAAAAACCTCGGGCGCTTTTGCCTTCCAGGAGCAAACACCCATGTTGGTGGTCTCGGTGGTCATGAGGAGAGAGTTCTTGCTTCGTTGGTGATTTGACCGAGAGTAGGTTCTTTCCTTGTTGATGGTCACGGCGGGGAGAGCGTTCTTTCCTTTCCGAAGGTCCAGGCGAGAGAGCGGGGAAAGCTGTTTCCTCATCAGTGGTCTGGCCAAGAATGGGGTCTTTCTTTGTTGGTGGTCGAAGATCCGGGCCAAAAGGGGTTGAGCTGCCGCATTGCAGCTCCTTATATAGCTCGCCCACGGAATGGCCTGAGCCAATCAGCTTTGAGTCCTATTGTCCAATCAGGTTCGGGGATTTGTGAAGGGTTTTGTACAAACGTCCAACCAAGTTACTTTCATTTTCCCTAGATTTAGCCGTTTTCCCCATTTGGGGGTTTTTGCCAATTTCCTCTCAATTTCTCCCTACATGGGGTCAGGGGCTGCTGTTGGCAGGACCCCAGGCCCCATCACCAGGGGAACTAATGCCCCAGCACCCAGCACCCAGTAAGGCTGAGTCAGGGGCATCATGAGTGTGAGGCCAGAGGCAGCCTGTGGGACTTAGCAAGACCTTGTCTCACAATAAAAAATTAAAAAGGGGGCTGGGGGGTGCAGCTCAGCAGTGGAGGGCTTGCTTCAAGCCACCAATACCTTCCCCCCTCAAAAAATCACTTAACAATTGGCTCCAGGAAGAGGCTGGGAGAAAGCCTCTATCCACCCTAGTACCCACAAAGCCGTGGTGAGAGGCCCAGGCAGAGTTGTCCCCCAGGCAGCGCCCAGCCTAGCAGACAGCACAGGGACCAGGGAGACAAGGAGGAGGAAAGAGAAGGAGCCGCAGAGCATTTGGGCTCCAGTCTGAGCACTTTTAAAGTTATAAGCAGGGGCTGGACATGATTCCATGTATGTTAGTGGACTTCGGTGGGGCAGGGGACAACAGAGGGGTCTGTGAGTCAAGGGGCTGCTCAGGCCTCCCAGGAGCAAATAAATAGGACTGGGTCCCCCGGGGGTTGACTTAGAGGACATTAATGAGGAGGCACTGATGTGAACCCGAGACTCAACCAAAGCAGAAAGCCATTGGCAGAACCCTCGGGAGAGGGGACGGGACAGAGAGCAAGGACTCAGGGAGACTCCCACGTAGGCCAGGATGGAGGTGACAGGCAGAGAGTGTCCAGGGCGAAGGCTGGCTCAGGAGCAAGTGCCTGTGGCCTGGAGGTGGGGCAGGCACCACATGGGTCCCTGAGAGTCTCCTGGGGGTCCTCAGAGCTGCTTTGTGCACAGAACATCTGCCCCGACAACCTCCCAGAAGGGCTTGGGTTATCTGTGACTTAAGTGGGCACGGGCAGCTGCTGTCAGGTACAGTGGACAGGCGGGGCCGGAGAGAAGGCAGCTCTCAGAGCTCCTGGGGCTGGCGGAAGCTGTGCCTGGCCACCTGCAAACCCTCTGCACGCGCTTTCTGGAGGAGCTTGGGTTGGCCTCACTGAGGACCATGTAAGAATGATGGAGGCCCAGGAAGGGCTCCCTAGAATCCCAGGGCCCTTTTGTAGCTGGGGCCTCCCCACCCCAGGACCCTGAGGCTGGGCCCAAGAATCTGCTCTCTGTGAGGGGTGTGAGGGTCCCAGCTGCTGCTCAAAGCCAACCCTGGGCAGGAGGAAGGGGCGGCCAGGCTCGGGTCAGGAGCAGCTCGGGCCAGCGTCTGCTGAGGCTCTGCCCAGGTTTCCTGCCCACAAAACCCAGAGGCTGCAAAAGTAAAAAGGCTTTCTTTGGGGCTGTTGGAACTGCAATTTGGGAGCCATGGGTTTAGACATCTCTGCTTTAGCGTTCCGAGGAAGGCAGGGAGAGAGGACCTAGTGTGTTCAGGAGGAACAGGGACTGTGTGACCAAGAGACGCAAAAGAAAAGAAGGTATCAACAGAATGCAAGTGCCTACGAGGTAAAAGCCGCATAGCCTCTGGATATGCGCACTAAGCCTCTGGGTGCTGCACATTTGTCTAGTGTAGGTCATTCCAGATGCCTGGATCAAAGGGTGGAGGCGAGCAAAGTTCACATTCCAGCAAGCACAGGGCCTCACGTCTCCTCTAGAAGCTCTTCCTAGGTTGCTTTCATTTTGATTTTCCTTTTATTTTCAAATGCATATACAATTTTGAACATATCTGTGCGCCACCTGAACCGTTAACACTTAGCCACAGACTAAATTCCTGCTTTATTTATTTTCATCCTGAACAGTAATATCTGCAAACTCCCAGGTTGGATTTTTTTCTAGAACATTTAAATATGTAACTACGATTTTTTTTTTTTTTTTTTTGACTGTTTGACTGTTGTACCTCTTAAAATCACCTTGCAGCTGTGGGTCCAAATCCCGTGCTCCTAGAAGGAGAACCAGGGCTAGGATTTAGCTCAGTTGGTAGAGTGCTGCTCTGCAGTCTCTGAGGTCCCAAGTTCGATTCCCAGCACCACAAAAATGGGAGAAGGACGTGGCAATCCACTCCCAAGACAACCCCAAAACAATCAGCCATTGAAAACCCTATGAGGGTCACTATGAATTGGATACCGACTTGACAGCACCTAACAACAACAACAAGAAGAACCAAGGACCATCTGTTGTTGTGAGGTGCTGCCAAGGCAGGTCCGACTCATAGCAACCCTCACAGAGTTTTCAATGGCTGTTTCGGGACTGCTTCAGGAGTGCATGGCCACGGCTTTCTCCCCATTTTTATGGTGCTGGAGATTGAACCTGGGTCCTCAGAGAGTGCAGAGCAGGCTCTTTAACAACTGAGCTAAACCCCAGCCCCAAGGACCATCTGCTGTTGTTGTGTGCCATCGAGTCAGTATCCGACTCATAGCAACCCTCATAAGGTTTTCAATGGCTGACTGTTTCAGGATTGCCTTGGGAGTAGATTGCCAGGTCCTTCTCCCATTTTTGCGGTGCTGGGAATTGAACTCAGGACCTCAGAGACTGCAGCGCAGCGCTCTACCAACTGAGCTAAATCCCAGCCATTCCAAGGACCATCTAGCATTTGTCCAAATCCTGTTCCTATTTTAGATGAGAGACAATGGAAGGAAATCATAGCCCCTCTGTGCATCTGCCAGTTTGCTTTTTTTATTTTTATTTTTATTTTTTTGGCTCCCTTGTGAACAAGTTGCTCACTCAAACCAAAATAGAAATCCTGGCCTCTCTTTCCCTCCACGATTCCATGGCTTCTGCCTCCTCCCAGCATTCTGCATCCATAGCTGGTCCTTCCTCTCCTCTCTGCCCACATCCAGGCCCAGGCACCCCTTAGAGGTCCCAACCCCTCCGGCCCACAGATGTTGGGCATGAAATTCAATGAACCTCCCTCAGGGCCTGAGTCACTCCCTCCTACTGTGGGCCTGCCAGAGACTCAGAGGGTGAGGCGGGAAGCTTAGAACGCTTGCAGCTCGGCAGATGAGAGAAAGTTCCAGAAGGAGAGGCCAGAGGGGCATGAAAGGAAGTGGCCTCCAGCCTGCTCTGCTGGGCCCCGAGGGAGGGTCTGTCCCACCCTAGGACCTATCGTGGTACTCGAGAGCATCCTGACCCTCAACTCTGGCACAGGGAACCTGCCAGGCTCAGCCCAGCTTCTGGCTGGTTCCTCCAGGGTCAAATGTCCACTCTGCTCTGGTCAGCAGCGGCCCCCTTCCAGGGGTAAGGAGGCACAAATTCCCAAGGAAGGGGTTTGGGACCAGGAAAGAAGGATGTGTACCTCTGGTACAAATATGGTTTCCCAGTGCCATTTTGACAAGTCAGGTTGTATGGGGTATGAGGAGCCCCTCATTCCGTTTCCAATGTTCATGAACTGAATGTTTGTGTCTCTTAGAAATTCATAAGTCGAAGCCCTAACCCCCCAACTCGATGGTATTTGGAGATGGGCCTATGGGAGGTATTGAGGGTTACAGGAGATCATAGGGCTGGGGCTACCATGATGGGGTAGCACCTTTGTAAGAAGAGGAAAAGAAAGAGAGCTGCCTCCTTCCTTTTTCCCCCTTGCACACATTGAGGAAGGGCCATGGAGAGACACAGGGAGAATGTGGCCATTGGGAAGCCAGGAGGGGGCCTCCCCAGAGCTGGACCATGCTGGCTTCCTGAGCTCAGACTCCCACCTCCAGATGTGGGACAATACATTCCTGTCATTCCAGCCCCAAGTCCTGTGGCATGTTGTTATGGCAGCCCTAGCGGGCCCTGTCACTTGGAGCAGGCCATTTTACACAGCCCCTTGAATATGTGTTGGTAGAGGAGCTCACGGCGGCGCTGACAAGTGACCAGTCCATTTCTAGAATCCAACAAAGACTCAGTGTAGGGCCTGTAGGCCCTGCACGTACCTAGCCCCACTTGGCTATGGAAGTGCCACCTCCCACCGTCACAGTGACTGTTTTCACGGTGACTGGGCACTCTGCAGGCCCGGCCCTCCTCCCTGTGGTGGGGACAGGCAGACCTTGCCCACAGGCGGGCACAGCGATTGCCAAGGGCTGCGGCCGGAGCTGGCCCGCCCTAGGAGTGGTCCTTGTCCTCAGCTCACTCCTCCTGGGTCTCACACCCTGTCTGAGGGCGGGGAGCTGGGAAGAGGCCCAGTAAATGCTGCTGTAGCCCGAGACTTGGCTTTAAGAAAGCAGGTTGAGCTGGGAGTGATGGTGCATGCCTGTCATCGCACGGCTGGGGAGGCAGAGGTGGGAGGATCGCAAGTTTGAGACCAGAGGCAGTCTGCGGAACTTAGCGAGATCCTGTCTCAAAAAGTAAAAAAAAAAAAAAAAAAAAAAAAAAGGGCTGGGGACTCAGCCCAGTGGTCCAGCACTTGCAGAGCATGCAGGCACGAGGCCCTGGGTTCAACCCCCAGTGCAGGGAAAAAAAAAAAGAAAAGAAAGCAGGTTGAGTCTCCCTTCTCCTTCCCTCTCCCCCAGCTCAGAGTGGCCGATGTCACCAACAGGCCCAGAGGGGCAGTGCTCCACAGCCCCGCCAGCCAGTCCCCTGGGACAAGGCATAGATTTTGTTCCCTGGGACACGGCTTGGGGTGGCTGTGATGGACCCTTAACTTATTTATTCTCAAACTCTGTACCTGCTTTTTGTGTTGTTGTTGTTAGGCACCGAAAACCTGCTTTTTATAGTGACCGCATGATATACATTTTATAACGTTTGGCTCTTTAGACACCCAAAGGGTAAAAGCAATTTGAGCAAGTGGAACATTCCCGGTAGTCACAAAGAGGAAGGAGCAGTGGGAGAATTGTTTGTGGTTTGGCTATGCCGTACCAGGCACCATCATCTCAGTCCTTATTCTGTCGCGGCACAGACAGAAGCTTCCAGAAAGGAACGAGGCCAGAGGAAGGCACGCTCGTGCTGGGGATGATGGAGGTCAGGTGTTTCCCTCCACCAGCTCTGCTGAGGTCCTGAGAGAAGGGGCCAGGTTGGTCTCAGCGTGGGACACAGTGGTGCTCAGTGTGAAGGGACAGAGCCCACTCACGGAGAAACTATACCAAACCTCATATTGTGAACTAGGCGGGAGGTGCCACCCAACGGATGGACACAGGGCTCTAGGAGCCTGTTGAGGCCCATCCTCAAGGCCCAACAGTATGTGCTGAGGGGATACACCTTCTCGCCCAATCTGATCTCGGGGTCCCCCGGCTGCAGCCCATCTTAGACATCTGAGGAAGGGGGCAGAGCCACGCCCACCAGCTGGGGTGCACAGGAGACCTACCGCCCTCCCACCCATCCCTCACTAAGTACAGAAGGGTCTGTCCACAGCCACACTGGGGGGACATCTGCACCTGCCCAGGGCTCCCCTTGTGGAAGGCTCCCCCTAGTGTGGGCTGCCCAGCAGAGGAGGCCAGGCAGCCTGATCTCTCCTCTGGGCCTCTGGCTGTGGCCCCTCCTGCGTTCACTGCCCCGATCTGCCTCATTGGTGAGGGCAGCTGTGCTTCCTCAGCCAGAGGAGTGTCTACCTCTCCTGCGAGGCTGGTGGCCCCATTCCTTTCTGCTGGGACCTGGAAGACCACAGTTCAAATCCTGCCTCACTCACTTACCAGTGGTGTGGTCCTGGGCAAGTTCCAGGGGGTCTTTCCCAGTCCTGGGGTTGTAGTGAGGAGCGAAGAAGTTCAGTGGAAGTGCTGGCATGGGGGCCATTAACAAGATGGCGCCTGCTTCCCTCCAGAAGGGCAGGAGGAACACAGTCTCTGCAGCTCAGGGCGTTTCCTGTCCAGGAGGGTCTGTTCCCACCTGGCCTACATCAGCCTTGTTCCCCAAGCTGATGACAGTGTTGTTGGTGGGGGTGGGGAAGGAGTTGGTGCTGTGTGGGGTGGGACGCTGGAGACTTCTGGCCAGGTCTGATCAGAGAATATTCCGGAAATCACCACCATGGGCCCAGGGACAGGTCCCGAAGGGACCAGAAGGCACTGGCTTGAGTGCCCTGTGCGTGAGGCCACTGGGACTCAAGCCACAGGGGTTCTGTCAGGTGCAGGAGTATGAGAGGGAGTTGCCTTCATTCTGGCCTAAATGCAGAGGCCAGTGGCACTTCCGGTCCCTGGTCTGGTCTTCCACACAATGGAATATTAGTCATCTATAAAAAATTAAATGTTCCTCCTGGGCACCATGGCACACACCTACAATCCTAGTAACTCAAGACACTGAGGCAGGAAGATCACAAGGGATTCCAGGGCCTCCAAAGCTCCCCGTCTCTCCAACACCTGCTGCCCCTGACCAAGGTCTGCAGGCAGCAGTGGCAACCAGGCCAGGTCCCTTTCAAAGAAAAAGGGGGCTTTCAAGGCGTGGTCTCAGGCCGCCAGCAGCCACTGAGACCCCGCTGGACATGTCCATTCTTAGGTTGTAGGGCCAGGCCTCTGAACGGGTTAACTCTGTAGGGGACTCTGAGGCCACCCAGGGGAGAGCCACCACCACAGAGGATGAGGATCAACTACAGCGATGCAAGTACAACAACACAGCCAGATCTCACACGCATAATGTCAGGGAGAGGAGTGGGGCCCAAAGAGAACATTCTGAATGACCCTGTTACTTAAACTGCCCCTGCTGACAGAACCAACCCATGCTGTCAGCAGTGAGTCAGCCTTGGGGGCAGAAAGGGGCCCTGGGGAGCTTTCTGAATGGCCATCATGGTCTCTTAATCTGGTTCTGATTACACAAGCGAGTCCATTTTGTAAATATTCAGCAGGCTGTACCCTTGCTATGGGCACTTTCTGTACCCTTGTTGTTGTTAGGTGTTGACGAGTCGGTATCCGACTCATAGAGACCCTCACAGGGTTTTCAATGGCTGACTGTTTCGGGATTGCCTTGGGAGTGGATTGCCAGGCCCTTCTCCCATTTTTGCGGTGCTGGGAATTGAACTCGGGACCTCAGAGACTGCAGCACAGCGCTCTACCCACTGAGCCAAATCCCAGCCCTTCTGTACCCTACTGAAATTTATATCAATGTTAAAAATACGAAAGAGCAAACTCGTGATGCTACCAAGCCCTTTGTGGTGCACCCTAATATAACTGGCTGACATCACCTGGGGAGAAAGACCTAGGGGTCTTCCCCGGGCTCCAGAGAGCAAAAAGTTGGGCACTGTTCTAGTTTTGGTTAAAAAGATTTCATGAATTCAACCTAAAAACGGCCTCAACAGACGACAGGCCAAGCTGGCTAATTAAAACCAGAGAGAAGACACTGTTGATCCACTCAGCTAAAACTGACGGCTGTTTTTGGTAAACGCGGCTGCTCCCACATTTTCCCTGGATCGCAGATACTATTTCCAGAAAACAAGCTGCCTTGTTCAATTGCCTAGGTGGGTACTTCCCGAAGACTCCACCTTGGATGGGTACCAGGAAGTCGCTGCACAAGGCAAGACCTTCTGTGCATGTTTTATTCCTGTGTAGCGGGAGAGCTGGAGGCCAGAGAAGAACCTGGTGTCACCTAACAGGGAATTTTCAGGGCCTAGACAGCATGGAATGGAGCTCTGTGGCTCTGTCACCCATCTGCCTGTAGGTGGGAGCAGCTTCAGATCTGCTTAACTGCTGGGGATACAGTTCAGGGGCTGGAGCCCCTGCCTCGTATGCACGAGGCCCCGGGTTCAACAAAACAGACAGATCTACTCAAGGACTCAGTAGGCGGCTAATGTTGGCCCTACTGAAGGATACTATTGCCTCCTTTTCTCCTGGTCCACTGAGTCGTGGTTAACAAACCACACAGATGAGTCACCTCTGTGTGCTTACCAAGGAGCTACGTGGCAAGATGATTGCCACCAAGCATTGGTCAAACGCTCCACCACAAGGCAGAGGGACCACTGTCCATCTCTCTTCTACAACTCCTCTAAGATTGTCCCTGGATTGGGCAGAAGCCATTGCGTGTGCTCTTAATCCTAGAATTTGGGATCCTTGCTACATGACAGTGGAGGAGCAGGAGGCCCCAAAGGAAAGCCACGTGCAAGCAGTGAGGGGAGAGGCCACGCCAAGATGACAAGCCAGGCTTGCTGGCCCCACGCCCTGGCTCTGAATGCCTGCACTGTGTTGAGCAGCAAGATTCGGGAGCCACTGAATTCTTTTTCAAAATATTTGATGGTTTGAAGAAAACATTTAATGCTTTAATTCCGTTGGGGTTTATTTGAGCGGATTTATTTTGACCGTCTAGACTGATATTTACCCTCAACTCTTTCTTAACCATCGTTTCAAACTTTTATTGGCAACCTCCTTTTTTAAAACAATAACTTAATATTGACATAC
The DNA here is from genome assembly GCA_007922755.1 of Pedetes capensis. Lineage (NCBI taxonomy): Eukaryota > Metazoa > Chordata > Mammalia > Rodentia > Pedetidae > Pedetes > Pedetes capensis. Next base: position 119,288 of record VMDO01001861.1, read on the forward strand.
AGTTCACACTGCATACAATTCACCCACTTACAATGTACACTTCAATGGTTTTTAGTATGTTCATAGAGCTGTGCAGTCATCAAATCAATTCCAGAGCATGTTCTCATCATCCCGGAAGAAATCCTGTACCTATTAGCAGCCACCCACTCCCCATTTCCCACAGCCTTCCCAGCACTGGGCAGCCTCGACCCTGTTTTCTCTCAGTATGGATTCTCCTACTCTCATCTCAACCAAATACAATCATACAATGCATGGTCCTTTATGAGTGGCTTCTTTCACTTAGCAAAGTGTTTTCTAGGTTCATGCATATTGTAGAGTATGTCAATACTTGTTTTAAAACTGGAGGGCCGAACCCAGGGTCTTGCTCATGTTAGGTAACTGCTCTACCACTGAGCTGCATCCCCGCTCCTTTTTAACTTACATTTTCAGATAGAGTCTCTCTAAGTTGTACAGGCTGCCTCTGGCCTTGAACTTGTGATCTTCCTGCCTCAGCATCTTGAGTCATTAGGATTGTAAGTGTGTGCCATGGTGCCCAGGAGGAACACTTAATTTTTTATAGATGACTAATATTCCATTGTGTGGGCATACCACATTTTACTCACCCATTCATCACTTGACAGACATTTGTGGTATTTCTAGCTTTTGCCAATTATGACTCATATAGCTATAAACATTAGCATAAAATTTGTGTGAATGTCCCTAATACCTAAACCAGGAAAAGATTCATCTAAGATAGAGAATTACAGACCCATCTCCCTTATGAATCTAGATGCAAAAATATTTAACAAAATCCTGGCAAACAGAATCCAGCAGCATATCAAAAAGATTATCCACCATGACCAAGTGGGATTTATACCACAGATGCAAGGCTGGTTTAACATACAGAAATCAATTAATGTAATCCAGCATATCAAGAAACTGGCAAACAAAAACCACATGATTATCTCAATTGATGCTGAAAAGGCCTTCGACAAAGAGCAACACCTTTTCATGATAAAAACATCGGAGAAGATAGGTATAACAGGCAAATACCTTAATTTCATAAAAGCCATTTATGACAACCTACAGCCAACATTATATTAAATGGAGAAAAACTGAAACCATTTCCTCTTAGATCTGGAACAAGACAAGGATGTCCTCTCTCTCCTATTCTATTTAACATAGTAATTGAAGTCCTGGCCAGGGCAATCAGACAAGAGACAGAAATCAAAGGGATACAGATTGGCAAGGAAGAGGTCAAATTATCCTTATTTGCAGATGATATGATCTTGTACCTGAAAGACCCCAAAACCTCAACCAGAAAACTTCTGGATCTAATTAACTCCTTCAGCAAAGTGGCCGGCTACAAAATTAACACACAAAAATCAATAGCTTTTCTTTACACCAATTCCAAACAGGAAGAGAAGGAAATTTCAGGAAAAATACCATTCATGATAGCCCACCAGAAAATTAAATACCTTGGAATCAATCTAACCAAAGACCCTTCAGATTTCTACAAACAAAATTTCCAAACACTAAAGAAAGAAATAGCAGAGGACACTGAAAAATGGAAAGACCTCCCCTGCTCCTGGATAGGGAGAATTAATATAGTTAAAATGGCTATCCTGCCAAAAGCAATCTATAGATTTAATGCAATACCCATTAAAATTCCACTGACTGACTTTACAGAAATAGAAAAAATGATCCAAAAATTCATCTGGAACCATAAAAGACCACGTATAGCCAAAACACTTTTAAGCTGCAAATCTAATGCAGGTGGAATCACAATCCCTGACTTCAAACTATACTACAGGGCAGTGGTTGCAAAAACAGCTTGGTACTGGCACAAAAATAGGCCCGAAGACATCTGGAACAGAATAGAAGACCCAGATATACCTCAACACACCTATAGCCACCTGATTTTCGACAAAGGAGCAAAGCAAGTAAACTAGAAAAAGGACAGCCTCTTCAACAAATGGTGCTGGGAAACATGGTCATCCACATGCAGAAAAATGAAAGTGGACCTGCATCTCTCAATATACATGGGAGTTAACTCAAAACGGATAAAAGATCTCAACATAAAACCAGAAACTTTAAAACTTATAGAAGGCAAGATAGGCAATACACTCCATCATATAGGCATAGGAAAGTATTTCCTTAATAAGACTCCAATTGCTCAAGAAATCGCAACAAGAATAGATAAATGGGATCACATGAAATTAAAAAGCTTCTGCACAGCAAAAGAAACAATCAACAGAGTCAAGGAAACCCCCACGGAATGGGAAAAAATCTTCGCATTTTATATATCAGATAAAGGTCTAATTACTAGAATTTATAAAGAACTCAAGAAAAAAACTCCCAAAAAACCAAATAACCCAATACACAAATGGGCAAAGGAACTGAGTAGACAGTTCTCAAATGAAGAGGTCCATAAAGCCATGAAACACATGAAAGAATGCTCAGTATCCCTAGCCATTAGGGAAATGCAAATCAAAACAACGCTGAGATTTCATCTTACACCAGTAAGAATGGCCAAGATCAATAAAACAAACAACAACAAATGCTGGCGAGGCTGCGGGGAAAAGGGAACACTTTTACATTGTTGGTGGAGCTGTCAATTGGTCCAGCCACTGTGGAAATCAATATGGGGATATCTTAAAAAACTGAAAATAGATCTACCGTATGACCCAGCTATAACACTACTGGGAATTTACCCAAAGGAAGATGGGTCATCATACCACTGAGACACCTGCATCTCCATGTTCAATGCTGCACTTTTCACAATAGCAAGGATATGGAATCAACCAAAGTGCCCTTCAACAGAAGAATGGATAAAAAAACTATGGTACATATACACGATGGAATACTACTCAGCAATCAAGAAAAATGAAATAAGGTCATTTGTAGAAAAATGAATGGAATTAGAGAAAATTATTTTAAGTGAACGAACCCAAGCTCAGAAAGAGAAACACCACATGTTCTCACTCATATGTGGGAGTCAAATCAAAATTATAAGGAGGAAACATCCTATTCAAAGGTCAGGTCAAAATAAAATGGGGGAGAAAAAAAAGAAAGCTAAGAATGGTGTCAATATAAATGGTCTAGAAAATGCATGCAATTTTTCTGACAAGATAATAACAAAGTTCGCTACAGGAAAAATTTCGTAATTTAACAGATCTTAACAGAACTGGGACTCAAGTACATATAGAAAATTATTACCTAGTAAATGATAGAGAAGACTTGGATGGGGAGGGTGTGGGGGAAGGCATACAAGAGGGTAAGGGGGAACCTATATGAATAATGTACATCAAAATGCATATATGTAAATGCCACAATGAAAAACATGTCAGAATGAATCACATTAAGGTGTACATTAAAAATGTCCAATAAAAAATTTTTTTAAAAATACCCAAATAAAAACTGGAATAGCTATACTAATATCAGACAAAAAAAAATTGTGTGAATGTATACTTTTTTTTTTTTTAGTTACCTCCACATTCTTTTACATTTCCACCAATATAGTATAAGGATTCCCTTCACTCAATATCTTCACCAACACTTGTTATCTTTTGCCTTTTTGGTGACAACCATACTAACTGGGGTAATTATGGACAGCATTGCAAAGAATGGGAACCCCAGAGCATGTAACAGTACTCATGAGGAATCTGCACATGAACCAAGAGGTAGGCATTTGAAAACAATAAGGAAAAAACACTTGGTTGAAAGTCTGGAAAGGTGTGCACCAGGGATGTATCATTTCACCGTACCTCTTCAATCTCTATGAAGAGCAAATAATCTGAGAAGCTGAACTTTATGAAGAAGAATCTGGCATCAGGATTGGAGGAAAATTCATTAACAACCTGTGTTATGCAGATGACACAACTCTGCTTGCTGGAACTGAAGAGGATTTGAAACATTTACTGATGAAGATCAAAGAACACAGCCTTCAGTATGGATTGTGCCGCAACATCAACAAAACAAAAATAATTACAGCTGGGTCAATATGCAACTTCATTATAAATGGAGAAAAGATTGAGCTAGTCCAAGATTTTGCTTTACTTTGTTCTACAATCAACACCCATTGAAGCTCTTGTTGTTCATAGGTGCCATTGAGTGGAGTCTGACTCATAGCAACCCTATGTACAACAGAATGAAACACTCCCCAATTCTGTGCCAGGTACATGATCTTTTTTATGTTTAAGCCCATTGGGCAGACACTGTATAAATCCATCTAGTTGAGGGTCTTTCTTTTTTTTTTGTTGACCTGCCAGTCCCCCAAACATGATGTCCTTATGAAGGGATTGGTCTCCTCTGACTACATGTCCAAAGTACATCAGACACAATCTAGCCATCCTTGCTTCCAAAGAGCACTCTGTTTGCACTTCTTCTAGGACAAATCTGTTGGTTCTTTTGACAGTCAATGGTATATTCCATATTTGTCTCCAGCACAGTAATTCAAAAGCATCAATTCTTCTTCTGTCTCCCTTGTTCAACGTCCAATTTTCACAACCATATGATGCAACTGAAAATACCATGGCATGAGTCAGGCACACCTTCACCTTCAATGTGACATCTTTACCTTTCAACACTTTAAAGAAGTCTTTTGCAACAGTTTTTCCCCAGTGCAATGCAGCTTTTGATTTCCTAACTGCTATTTCTACAGATGTTGATTGCAGAATCAAGTAAATCAAAATCTTGGACAACCTCAATCTTTTCTACAATTATCATGAAGCCACATATTGACCCAGTAGTAAGGGTTTTTGTTTTCCTGATGTTGAGGCACAATCCACACAGAAGGCTGTGTTCCTTGATCTTCATCAATAAGTGTTTCCAATCCTCCTCACTTTCAGCAAGCAGAGTTGTGTCATCTGCATAACTCAGGTTGTTAATGAGTCTTCCTGCAATCATGATGCCATGTTCTTCTTCACAAAGTCCAACTTTTCAGATTATTTGCTCTGCATAGAGATTGAAGAGGTACAGTGTAAGGATAAGCCTTGACACACTTCATTCCTGACTTTAAACCACTCAGTATCTCCTTGTTCTTTTCGAATGAGTGTCTACTGTCCATGTACTGATTCCTCATGAGAACAATTAAGTGTTCTGGTATCCCCATTCTTCACAGTGTTATCCATAATTTGTTATGATCTACACAGTCAAACGCCTTTTAAAGTCAATAAAACATAGACAGACATCTGTCTGATATTCTCTGCTTTTGGCTAATATCCATTGGACATCAGCAATGATGTCCCTGTTTCCACGCTCTTTTCTGAATCCAGCTTGATTTTCCCTCAATTCCCTGTCTAGATACTGCTGCAGTCACTTTTGAATGATCTTTAGCAAAATTTTACTTGTGTATGATATTAATGATATTTGATAATTTCCACATTTGGTTGAATCCCCTTTCTTGGGAATAGGCACAAATATGGATCTCTTCTAGTTAGTTGGCCAAGTAACTATTTTCCAATTCTCTGGGCACAAATAAATTAGCACCTTCAGTGTTGCATCTATTGAAACATCTCTATTGGTATTCCATTAATTCCTGGAGCCTAGTGTTTTCCCAATGATTTCAAGGAAGCTTCCACTTCATCTTTCAGTACCCTTGGTTCCTGGTCATATGCAACCTCTGGAAATGGTTGGTCATCCACCAATTCTTTTTGGAATAATGACTCCCTGTATTTATTCCATCTTCTTTTGATGTTTAATATTTTCTCTGTAGAATCCCTCACTATTGCCATTCAAGGCTTGAATTTTTTTCTTCAATTCCTTAAGCTTGAGAAAAACAGAGGATGTTCTTCTCTTTTGGTTTTCTATCACTAGCTCTTTGCATGTGTCATTATAATATTTGATTTTGTCTTCTCAAGCGGCCTTTTGAAGTTTTCTGTTTAGTTCTTTACCTTCATCACGTCTTCCTTTTACTTTAGCTGCTCAACAATCAAGGGCAAGTTTCAGCGTCTCTTTTTCATAACCTTTTGCTTTCCTCATGAATGATATCTTTGATGCCATGCCACAACTTGTCTGGTCTTCTCTTGTTAGTGTCTAGTGCATAAAAACTGTTCTTGATGTGGTCTCTGAACTCACGTGACATACACTCAAGGTCATACCTTGGCTTGTGTACACTTGTTCTAATATTCTCAGCTTCATTTTGAACCTGCATATGAGCAGCTGATGGTCTGATCCACTATCGGTACGTGGTCTTGTTCTGACTTTTGATATTGAGCTTTTTCATCGTCTCTTTCCACAAATATAGTCAATTTGGTTCCTGTATGTTCCATCTGGTGACTTCCAGGTGTATAGTCATTGTTTATGTTGGTAACAAAATGTATTTTCAATTAAAAGGTCATTGGTTTGACAAAATTCCATCATGCGATCTCCAGCATTGTTTCTGTTACTAAGATCATACTTTCCAACTACGGAGCCTTCTTTGTTTCCAACTTTTGCACTCCAGTCCCCAATAATTGTCAGTACATTGCATGTTCAATCTATTTCAGATTACAGAAGCTGGTAAAAATTTTCCCTATCTTCATTTGTGGCCTTAGTGGTGGTTGCATAAATCTGAATAATAATCATATTAGTTGCTCTTGTTGGTATATGGATATTATTCTATTACTGACAGCATTTTACTTCAGGACAGATCTTGAGATGTCTTTTTTGATGATGAATCCAACCCCATCACTCTTTAATCTATCATTGCTGCCATAGTAGACCATATGATGATCTGATTCAAAATGGCCCATGCCAGTCCATTTGAGTTCACTGATGCCCAGAATGTTGATGTTCATGTGCTCCATTTCTCTTTTGATAGTTTCTAATTTTCCTAAACTCATGCTACATACATTCCATGTTCCAATTATTAATGGGTGTTTACAGTTGTTCCTTTTCCTTTTGAGTTGTGCCACTTCAACAAATGGAGGTCCCTGGGGCTTTACTCCATTTCTGCCATTAAGGTAGATTCTACTTTGGGGAGACAACTCTTCCCCAGTTATCTTTTGAGTGCCTTACAACTTGGGGGGGCCCATTTTCCAGCACTATATCTGACAGGGTTTCTCTGTTATTCATAGGGTTTTCAATAGTTAATTGTTTGGGGAGTGGGTTCACAATTTCCTTCTTCCTAGTCTATCTTACGGGCTGGGATTTAGCTCAGTGGGTAGAGCGCTGCGCTGCAGTCTCTAAGGCCCCGAGTTCAATTCCCAGCACCTCAAAAATGGGAGAAGGGCCTGGCAACCTACTCCCAAGGTAATCCAGAAACAGCCAGCCATTGAAAACCCTATGAGGGTTGCTATGAGTCGGATACCGACTCAACGGCACCTAACAACAACAACAAGTCTATCTTACTCTAGTAGCTCAGCTGAAACCTGTCCACCATGGGTGACTCTGCTCATAACTGTAATACCAGTAGCATAGCTTTCAGCATCACAGCAACACTCAAGCCCTCACAGTACTGCAAACTGATAGACATATGGAGGCCCATGGACGCAGCAGTCAAAAAAGCAAAAGACGCATTGCATTGGGAAAAGCTGTTGCAAAAGACCTCTTTAAAGTGTTGGAAAGTAAAGATGTCACATTGAAGATGAAGGTGTGCCTGGCTCATGCCACAGTATTTGCAGTTGCAGCATATGCTTTGAAAGCTGGGCAGCAAATAAGGGAAACAGGAGGATTGATGCTCTTGATTATGGTTCTGAAGACAAACACAGACTGCCAAAAGAACCAACAGATCTGTCCTAGAAGAAATGTAACCAGAGTGCTCTTTGGAAGCAAGGATGATTAGACAGTATCTTAATGTATTTTGGACACATTGCCAGGAGGGACCAATCCCTGGAGAAGGACATAATGTTTGGGAGAGTGGCGGATCAACAACAAAAAAAGATGACTCTCAAGTAGAGGGATTTAACACAGTGCCTTGCAAAGAATGAGCTTAGACATAAAAATGATCATGTACATGGGAAAATGTCATGTAGTGTTTCATTCTATTGTACATAGGGTCTCTATGATTCTGACCTGACTCGACAGCACCTAACAACAATAACAACTGGGATGAGGCAATATCTTGTTGTGATTTCAACTCTCATTTTTTTTTTTTGATAATTGACAATTTTGAGTATTTTTTCAGATATTCATTGGCCATTTATATGGCTTCTTTTGAGAAATGTCTATTCAGGTTATTTGCCCACTTTAAATTGGGTTATTTGCCTTTTTGCTATATACTTGTTTGAATTCTTTATATGCTTTGGATATTAACTCCTTTTCAGCTGCATAGCTTACAGATATTTTCTCCTTTTCTGTAAGCTCTCTCTTTACTCTGTTGATTGTTTCCTTCAATGTGCATAGGCTTTGGATGAAATCTCATTTGTATATTTTTGCTTTTGTTGCTTCTGCTTTTGAGATCTTAGTCATAAAGTCCTTGCCCAGAACAATGTCACAAATCATTTTTCCTGTATTTTCTTCTAGTAGTTTCATAGCTTCATGTCTTATAGTTTTAAATCCATGTTTAGTTGATATTTCCGTATATAGTGAGAGGTAAGGTCTAATTTCCTTCTTTTGCTCGTGGCCATCCTGTTTCTCCAACATCATTTATTAAAAGGACTTTCTTTCCATGGGTGTTCTTAACACCTTTGTCAAAAATCAGAGGCTGTAAATTCTAGATTTAGTTCTTTTCTTCCTAAACTGTTCCATTCATCTGTTTGGCTGTTTATATACCAGCACCATGTTGTTTGGGTTACTATGGTTTTTTCCTCAATTTTGAAGTCAGATTGTGCAATGTCTCGAGTTTTGTTCTTCTTGCTCAAGGTTGCTTTAGCTATTTGGGGTCTTTATGGTTCCATATAAACTTTAGGACTTTTTTCCTATTTGTGTGAAGGGTATCCATGGTATTTTGGTAGGGATTATTGAATCTGTAGATTGCTTTGGGTAGTATGGTCATTTTGACAGTTTAATTCTTTTAATCTATGAACATGGGATAGCTTTCCACTTATTTATGTGTTATTCAATTTCTTTCACCAATGTTTATTGTTTCCGTGGTAGAGGTATTTTATCTCCTTGGTTAATTTACCCTTGTTGAATATTTTTGTAGCTATTGTAAATGAGATTGTTTTCTTAATTTCTCTTTTAGATATTTAACTGTTAGTATATAGACATGTTGCTGACTTTATATGTCAATTTTGCATCCTGTAACTTTATCAAAATAATTTATTACTTCTAACAATTTTTTGGGTGGAGTCTTCAGGGTTTTCTGTATACAAGATTCTATAATCTACAAATAGGGACAATTTGACTTTCTCCTTTTCAATTTGGATGCCCTCATTTCTTTCTATCTCTTAATCGCTTTGGCTAAGACTTCCAGTACTATGTTGAGTAGAAGTGGTGAAAATGGACATCCTTGTCTTATTGCATATCTTAAAGGAAAAGATTTCAACTCAAAAAATAAACAATAGAACTACCATATGATCCAATAACCTTACCACTGGGTATATACCCAAAAGAAATGAAAAAAGTGTGTCAAAGAATTATCTGCACTGCCATGCTTAGCGCCCAGACTATTATAACACTGCAACAGCCAAGATATGGAATCACTCTCAATACCTACCAACAGATGAATGGATATAGAAAATGTGGGATATATGCATGGTGAAATACTATCCAACCATAAAAAGAAGGAATTATTGCCATTTTTGACAACAAATGAATTATCTAGATATACAAATCAAATCACCTGAAATTTACGATTATTTCCTCTTTCTTTCTGATAACTTACTTGTTTTATGTCTCATGGTGTGAACCCAAACTACAAGAAGCATATTATCAATGATTATAGCAGGAACCCTGCTTTGGGGAAGAACAACTGATTTTTCACCATCCCAGTGTTTGTGATGTACGCAGACTCTATCATGATGAGTATTTCTTCTTGTCTCATTTTCAAAGGACTTTACTGGGGATTAGTATTTAATTTTGCTAACTAACCAGTGGATGTGCTGTAGTATATTAAGACTTTCTAATAATTATGAGTCTGCAGCCATAGCACCCTGGCATCCAATCCCACCTGATCTCAGAAGCTAATCAGGGTTGGCCTGGTTAGTCTTGGATGGGAGACTGCCTGGGAATACTAGGTGCTGCAGTCTAGGGAGAAGGACCTGGCAGTCCACTCCCAACACAATCCACCATTTAAAACCCTATGAATAGTGAGAAGCACTGACATAGAGCCGGGCATGGCACAGTGTCGGGGAGTGTTTCATTTTGTTGTACACAGGGTTACTGTCAGTCAGACCTGCCTTGAGGGCACCTAACAACAACAACAACACGATTGCTAAGGTGGCACTCAGCAAGTTGCCAATGTAATTAATATTTAACCTTCTAGGTCACTTTTTGGTTATTTCCAATCCTAGACCCTGTCACAGTGGAGCATTTTCAATTCCAGCTTCTGGCCAAATGTGCCATGGCCACCGCTCTCTGTCATCTCAGGCAGACGCTGCACTCAGAGTTTTGCTTCCTTCTCCAGAGCCCCAGTGCACAGCCTTAAGGAGACCCAGTGCTCATCCTCACTTCCCCCAGCAGGAGCCCAGAGCGAGCCAGCAGCCCGCCTTGCAAAGCTGTGCCTCTCTCCATCCTGGACGGCTTCCTTGGGTCTCTGCTCAGCCCCAGAGGGGCCCTCCGGACAGCCACAGCCCAGCCATTCCGCCCCAAATGCTAGCCCCTACCTGCCCCAGGGACTTCCAGGGAGACTCTCCCTCTTCCTTTTGGCTCTCTTCTGTGCCCCCTTCAGCTTTACACCCTTGCTTCCATTCCAAAGCTCCCCATTTCCTCCCTTTGCAGCTCTGAGTAGCCTCCCCGCCTCCCCTCCCGACCTCCCCAGCTGCACCTGCATGGCCAAAGGGACTTTACCTCTAGGGACCTTGCTGTCCCTCTGCCCCTTTCTGTTCCCTCCCGTCCCTTCTGCTGGCTCCCCAGTTTCTGCATTTCTACTCTCAATTTTCCCTGGATCTTTCTCTCCTCCCCTTGGTATTTCTTCCCCTGCCACTTCCAGGGAGGCGCCGCCCCTCCACCCTTTCCCCAGCCTGGCGGTTCTGCTTGTGATTGCAGGACACAGGGCCACTGCTACAAAGCACGGCCCCTCGGCAGCTTCCTCAGCTCCTTCCCCTGCAGGGGCTTTTCTGCCACACCAGAAACCCCATCTGCTTTTATCTCTGCTGCCTAAAATCCTCCTCCCACCACCACGTGGGACCCAAAAAGAAAAGTGTTGACCGCCCAGGGCAAGCCCTGCCTTTTACCTGGGAGGTTGTTGTTGTTAGGTGCTGTCAAGTTGGTATCCGACTCATAGCGACCCTCATAGGGTTTTCAATGGCTGACTGTTTCAGGATTGCCTTGGGAGTGGATTGCCAGGTCCTTCTCCCATTTTTGCCGTGCTGGGAATTGAACTTGGGACCTCAGAGACTGTAGCGCAGAGCTCTACCAACTGAGCTAAATCCCAGCCCCTTTACCTGGGAGGAGGCTAAACTAAACTCAAGGCCCCAAAATGACTTTGAAATGACACAGATGCCAAGGGGCTGTCCCCCTGGAGAGGCTGGGGGGGGGGGCACCTTGCCTCTATGGCGCCATCTTCCTGGGCTTCCCCTGCCTCCCCCTCAGGGGGGCACTTTCAAGCCCTCCTGGTGCCCCTGCATCACCCTCACACTCACCCTCTCAGGCCACTTGTCCCACTCAATGGTCACCCAGCACACAGTCACCACACCGCATCCTGGGTCTCCTCCTTGAGGAGACAGGTGAGGTCTCAGGGTTGCTTCCTGGCCTGCACCCATGGGCCCCCACTGGACAACCCATGCTCCCTGCAGGCCAGCTCCACGAACTGACCTCACAGAAGTGCCCCCACTTGGGTTCACCCCTGCACTATGGCCTCCCTGGGACCTTCCTTGCAAAGGACCCTCCTCGCGGTCCTTCTCTCTGCCTGTGATTGTTGCTAGCCGCGGACGGGAGGCTGGGCCTCTGGCTTCCAAGCCACCGCTCCGATGCCTCGTGTGGATCTGCGGGAGGCCCGCAGCCCTGGGAGGCCTCTTTCCCACCTCCTCAGTCCCTGGAGGAGAGGCAGAAGGGCACAGCGAGGCCAGCCCCGTCCTCCAACTCCCACCTCTTCTCCTGTCCCCTCCCTCCTGCCCCAGCTCTCACCCCATGCTGTTGGGACTTTCATTTGCCTCTGACCTGGCAGATGCTCCCTAGACCCAGGCAGAGTGATAGGTAGTGGGGGGAGCTCGCCCAGGTGTCTTCTCCCCTCCACATCTGCCACAGACGCTGGGCTGCCGTCCTCTAGGGCGGGGCTTCAGGGTGCTCCGTGGCTGGCAGCACAGGCGTCCTCCCAGGGCCTGCTGGAAATGGAATCCCAGCCCCTCCCAGGCCTCCTGAGTCAGAATCGGGGTGATTTTTGCACTTGAAGGGCTGAGAAGCACCGGTCTGGGAGCCTCCTCTGCCCACGGTGCCTCCCCACCCAGAGGCTGGCTTCCGATGCGGCAGCTGGGCCTGTAGCTGGCATCCTTGCCTCTACGTCCCAGGCCACTGACTTACATGGGGGGCCCCTGGCCCCCGGCCCAGGCCTGGGAGCTTAACCATCACTCTTGGCTCATGTCACCAAGCCCCATGGCAAGCAACAAGGATGCCAAGGACAGGGCCACTCCCGCCTCTGACTCAGCTGTGCCCATCCTCAGTGCCTTTTGGGAGCATCTTCAGACCACACCCCCCAACAGTGAGTCAGACAGATGGGGGCTGATCCTGGCTGCACCGTTTACCGGCCGTGTGGCCTTGGTCACGTCAACGATGCTCTCTGGCCAGAGCGTGCTGTCTACACAGTGAGGTGAATTATTGTATGGACCTCCCACAGGCGCTGTGGCCTTAACTTAGGTCACCCATCCACCCATTCACCACTGTAAACCACAGAGGTTTACACAGCGCTGCTCTGTGTCCAGCATCGGGGACAGCAGCAAACCAAAGAGACCGAGTCCTGCCCTAAGGAGCAGGACTTAAAGATGTGTGCTGCATGCCATTGGGTGCCTGGTGAATGCCTGACAAGTGGGTGGGTGACAGATGGGCACGCTGCAGGTATATCTTCACCCCCATCTCCCGTCACAAAGCTGTCCCCATGCACCTCCACCTGAAGTCACCTCTGGCTCAGAAAACTCAGGGCTTCAAGCTACTGAGGATTTTTAAGGGAATCTGAGATGATGGGGTTGGGGGATGAGGGGCTGCTGGCCTTTCCAGTAGTCAGTGGATAGACAGCAATCCACACGATTAAAAAAGTACCACAGCCTTAGAACAAATTTGCCTGAAAGAGTCAACTATTGAGGTGGAATTAAAGTTGTTTTTCAAATAGCTTCCCAAGTTCTTCCTCTGTGTGTGTGTGTGTGTGTGTAATGGTCCTTTTTTTTATGCAGTATGAACTTAGGCAATCTGCTCTTTCTCTGGTTTATAATTTTCTTATTTCATTTTTTTCATTTTTAATTTTTTTAATTGGAAATTTTGAATGTACACCTTAAAGTGATTCATTCTGACTGTGTAATGATCTTAAAGTGGTAAGATTTGGCAGTACATTTTCTCAGGGCTCCAAGCTTCCTCATGTAAAGTAAATGGGTGGGATGGCTTGAGATCAAGCCCCTGGCTCTTGTTATACCACAAACATCCCTGAGGGTTCCCTGATCCTCTCTAGGTCATGGAACTTGACAGCCATAAGGAGCCACAGAGCACAAACCCCACCCACTGGATCCTGGGCAGGAACCTGAGGCCTGACTTGTCTGATGCTATAGGCAGTTGGGGCTTGCAGCTGTAGCCCTGTGGCATCTGATCCTGTCAGATCTGGGAAGCTAAGCAGGGTCAGGCCTGGTTAGTCCTTGGATGGGAGACCGCCTGGGAACACCAGGTGTTGTAGGCTTGGGAGACAGACCCGGCAACCCACTCCCAAATATCAATCCACCATTGAAAACCCTATGAACAGCAGAGAAGCACTGACAATAGTGTTTCACCTGTTGTACATAGGGTCAATATGAGTCAGATACCAACTTGACAGCACCTAACAACAACAGCGACAACATAGGCAGTTGGCAGTGGAAATTTGAACCCAGGTCCCAAGGCCTGGCCCAGAGCCGTTGGCAGTATGTCCTGAGGACTTCAGCACTGTCTGGTGAAAGCTGATGTCCAGCACTGAGCAGGCCATGGTGGGCAGACTGGCAGACACAGCACACCAAGCTGAAGGGGCCACCTGCCTCCCCAGTCCACCCGCCTCCACCATCGGGAAAGGCAACTGGGACGGAACCCGCAGGGACCAGTGGTCACTGGGGGCTGGAGCAGGGCAAGGCTGACTACAGGGGCACCAGGAAGCTGTCTAGTGTGGGGAAACTGTGTCGGGATGGGGGGCATCCCAGGAACCACATGCATTTATCCAAACTCACAGAGTGGCACCATAAAAAGGGTATGTCTGCTGGGTGCAGTGGCGCACGCCTGTAATCCCAGCAGCTTGGGAGGCAGAGGCAGGAGGATCACAAGTTCGAGACCAGAGGCAGTCTGTGTAACTTAGCAAGACCCTGTCTCAAAAAGTAAAAAATGGGCTGGGGGTGCGGCTCAGTGGTCCAGCACTTGCAGAGCATGCAGGCGCGAGGCCCTGGGTTCAACCCCTAGTATCACAAAAAAAAAAAAAAAAAAGAAAGAAAAGAAAGGAAAACAAAAGAAAGAAAGAAAGGGTATGTCTTACTCTATGTAAATATGACTTCGATTTTTTAATTAAAAATTATTTTATTTTATTCATTTATTTTCCAGTACTTGGAGGTTGAACCCAGCAGCTCCCACATACTTTGCAAGCGCCCTACCACTGAGCTGTACCCCCAGCCCATTTTTCTATTTTTTTGTTTGAGACAGGGTCTTGCTAAGTTATACAGACTGCCTCTGGCCTCCAACTCACCATCCTCCTGCCTCTGCCTCTAGCGTTGCTGGGATGACAGGCGTGCGACATCGCACCCCGCTTCGGTTAGGATTCTCTGAGTGCAGACTTTCTGGCCTCGCAGGTAGTTCCTCCACTTGACACCCCCAAACCAGTGTGCTCTATCCCCAAACTGGCCTCGCTCCCACCTCCCTGAGAGCACTGGCCTCACTTCCTGGTCTCCCTGACCCATCACCAGCCAGCCTCCCTGGCCAGTCTCCCCAAACCACCTTGAGATCCTCACCTGCCCTGCCTTGGTCCAGGTGCCCACCTGCCACACAGTGTGACAATCGCCCTCCACAAGGTCACTGTGCCCCCAGACCTCCCTGCCCAAGGCTTCCTGGGCCCCTGCCGCCTGCTCTCTGTCTTCAGAGGCCTCCCCACACTGGCCCCAAAGCACATGAAGTCCTACAGCCTCCACACTCCCCCACACCCCAGGGCCCCCGTTCTCTTGCCGTCCCAGATCCCACCCCAACCTGAGAACAGCCTTGGCATAAGACGTGGGCTGAGGTGGGAGGCAGCGCAGGCAGGGGAAAGAAGAGGAGGCGATGTCAGGGTAGATGGGCGTCACTGCGCCCTAAAATCTCAGCCTCCATCTGAACCTGCAGAGACAGCGAATTCAGCCTCCATGCAGCGGCCCTGAGGACGGCCCCTGAGGTCCAAAGTCTGCCTTATGTGGAGCTGAAGTCCATCCTCACCCTTGGTCTTCATTCCAGACCTTCCTCCCATCCCTCTCCCTGGGTCTGCAGAGGACAGATGGTAACATCAGTGATTGCATTTTTCCTGAGTCCTCTCTGGCTGTCCCTGTAGCCACTTTTCAGCTGGTCCCCACTAGACAGTGAGGGCAGGGTCTCTGTTCATCTGGCCAGGACAGAAGCATCTCTCACTCTCTTGTTCTCTTGTATGGCTCGGGAACAACTTAGCTTGTATTACAACTTTGTCTCCTTATTGACTCAGGCTAAACTTGCTGTGAATGAAGACCGTCCCATGATGTTGCAGGCATGAGTTAGGGCTCCAGGACATGTTTATGACAAGCATTGTCCCTCTAGGCACTCCAGGGAGGAATGTTGCATTAATTATCCTACCTAAATGTGACTTCTTGGGCTGGGATTTAGCTCAGTTGGTAGAGCATTGTGCTGCAATCTCTGAGGTCCCAAGTGCAATTCCCAGCACCACAAAAATGGGAGAAGGACCTGGCAATCCACTCACAAGGCAATCCCGAAACAGTCAGCCATTGAAAACCCTATGAGGGTCGCTATGAGTCGGATACCGACTCGACAGCACCTAACAACAACAACAACAACAACAAATGTGACTTCTTAATGGCAGCACAACCCTCTTGGCCACCTAAGGTAGCAGTGCTGTCCTCTGGCTGGACTGGACTTTGTGGCTCCCAGAGCGCATGCCCCAGCTGTGATGAATCTGGAACCAGAGGTCGAGATGAGAAGGGGAGCTGCCCTGGCCCCACAGGTCAGGTAGTGCTCCTGTGCCTAGCCACATGGTTCCAAGGCAGCCCCTTTCTTGGCATGCCTCTACCTCCTCAGACCTAACACTCACCCCTTCTTGGCTGACTGGGCTGGAATAAGGTCATTAGTAGAATGTAGACAGATCTGCGCAGGTGGGAAGGAAGTTGTTATCCCAGGTGTGCCCCCTGTTTGTGTCATAGGTAGCTGGTTCTGGGAAGCAGCGTGGGCTTCGGTGTGCAAATTCCCTACCCAGAAAGCTCTGCTTCCTGACTTAGGTGAACAAAACTGTTCTCCACCTCCAGAGGAATTGCAGCTCCTCCTTGGGCTCCTAGCTGCCTTGAAGTCCTGAGATCAAGGTGTACGGCTGGGCAGGGCTGGGCTGGAGGAAGGGGCTGGGCAAGACAAGCAGTGCATGCAGGGAAAAGGAGTCTTGCCCTGGCTTACACATGAAGAAGAGTCCAAAAAAGCTGCTTCTGAAGTTTTCTGGAGTCTTTGACCCACTCAAGAGTATGACTGATGCTCTGGACCCATAACCCAGGAAGCCAACACACTCCCACACTTACAGCCTTTGTGTGCCATTTCTGTTCCCCTGAAACACTTGTGGAGTCCACGAGACCCAAAGTTGCAACCCATCAGGTATGCAGGGGACCTCTGAGAATCCCTGGCTGGCTTTTATTTCTGTCACAGTGTTCCACCAGCTTAGAATTCACTCACATGGTCCACCAGGTCCCTCCCCACCCTGAAACCCCTGCCTTGGAAGACGGTCTGTGTTGGGAGGCAGCTGGGTTTGCCTGGACAGTCTTGGGTTGTTCCTATCATTCTCTGTTTCCCTGTAACACGTGTCCCAGGTCAGATAATGTTGGTCACCAGAGAGGATAGTCGCCATCTGTGATTCCATTCCATAGGGGCAGCATGGGGTGGGGGTCTTTGTTATCCCCCAGTTGTTGCACATGGCGCTATCAGAGAGCTCACCAATCCACCGACTAGATGTGGCCACCAGCTGACGGCAAGAGGTTTTCCTCATGGGCTTCAATTTTGTACCGGATCGAGACCTGTCCCTGGTTAATGTCCCTCGCTTGTCTTTCTGAAGCTCTTTCTTTCTGTGTCCACGTATGAGTGCTCCCTGAGCCTGCTTTGCTGGAGCCCTTCCACTACTTTGGTTACTCTTTTGCTCTAGAATTATTCAGGAAATGTTCACTTGAAAGTTAGTTATATAAATCACTTGAAGCGTTTTCCCCAAAGTGCGTCCTATGAATAGTATAAACAAGCCTCAATTATAAAATGATACATGAATGCATCCAAATTACAGTGGTAAAGCTGTAATTTCCATTGACAAAGACGTGGTTGGCAGGATGTGCAGATTATCCCAAATGGGAGTGGAATCCCATACTCTGAATGGAATGTTTAGCCTGATAACTCTTAACTGAAAACTGTCCTCTTTCTATTCTAAAGCCCTGGAAACTGATGAAGCCTGGGGATGTCGGTGACCCCAGCCATTCTGCTGAGAAACCATTAGATCTATTGCCATGGAGACCAAGGGACCTGAAGATTTGGAAAAGCCCCAGAGGGAATTAGTGAGTGGTTCATGGAAAATCAATGACGAGCCAGCCAAGGTGAGTCTTGAGTTATTCTCAGAAAACAAGGAGACTCCCCAGGATGACGAGGAGACCCAGGACAGAGAACCTCACTACCACATCCCCATCCAGAGAAACTCCATCTTCAATCGCGCCATGAGACACAGAAGCAAAGCCAAGGCCAGGGGCACCCCCGAACGGAGCGCCAGCTGCTTGGCAGGTACGTACCGGAAGCAGCTGTCGTGACTTGTCTTTACATCCTGTGAGATATTAGTGCCGAGTTTGTCATTAATTGAAAGGAGCATACAAGGCATTGAAAATGATCAGGGACAGGTCCGACGTGGTGGAATACCTTGGAGATGTTATCTAAAGAATTCAGCTCTCCCAGTAAGCTAATGGGCTGGGATTTAGCTCAGTTGGTAGAGCACTGCTCTGCAGTCTCTGAGGTCCCAGGTTCAATTCCCAGCACCACAAAATGGGAGAAGGACATGGCAACCCACTCCCAAGGCAATCCCGAAACAGTCAGCCATTGAAAACCCTATGAGGGTCGCTATGAGTCCTACTCGACTCGATGGCACCTAACAACAACAACAGTAAGCTAATGCACCCGTTTCAGGAGAAAGAAACCGGCCTTACACAAACACACGAGCTTCTAGGTAAAGACTCAACAGAATTCTCCCAGATGCATGTACATTTCAGGAGGGAGACCCAGAGCTGTCTGCATTTGGGTTCCCCCAGGAATGGGAATTTCCTCAGCATACAATTCCCATTCTACCCTGTCCTTTCTTGGTCACTGTAAGGGTCAGAGTTTCTGCCGTCCCCAACACAGTGAGATGAAAACCTTGGGGTACTTGGCGGCAGGACCCCTTGGTCTCCCCAGACCAGTTCCTGTTGTTGTCAGGTGTCGTCAAGTTGGTGTCTGACTCATAGCAACCCTACACACAACAGGTGAAACACTATTGTCAGTCCTCTGTTGTTCATAGGGTTTTCAATGGCTGATTGATTTTTGGGAGAGGGTTTCCAGGTCCTTCTCCCAAGCCTACAGCACCTGGTATTCCCAGGCGGTCTCCCATCCAAGGACTAACCAGGCCCAACCCTGTTTAGCTTCCGAGATCTGACGGGATCAGACACCACAGGGCTATGGCTGCAGGCAGACCAGTTCCTAGCACATTTTGTCTGCTCAAAAATGTATGTTGAGCAGAATAAAGCTCAGAAGCCTTCACCAGTGGGGAGTGGAAACACTGTGGACTCTGTTCCTAGTGGCCTCCCACAGGGCTGAGTGGGCAGCGTGCTGGGGCTGCAGGGCATGGGATGGTTTCCCAGGCCCTAGGACATGGCAGGTGCCACCAGACACCGCTTCCCTGAAGGTGCCGGAAGGTGCCACCCCTGTTTCAGGTCCAGGGGGTTCATTAATTCACTCAAAAATGACCCCAGAGTGCAAACTCATTAGGCCCTGTAGCAGGTAGCTTGTGTGTGTGTGTGCATGCCTGCATGTGTGGTGTGTGCGTGTGTGTGTGCATGCCTGCATGTGTGTGTGTGTGTGCGTGTGCATGCGTGCATGTGCGTGTGCATGCTCCGTGTGAGGATTGAATTCAGGGCCTAGCTAGGCAAGTGCTGTCCCACTGAGTCTCACCCTCAGATCTTGGCTTTTTTTTTTTTTTTTTTTTTGTGGTACAGGGGATTGAACCCCGGGCCTGGCGCCTGAATACTTTGCAAGTGCTGGACCACTGAGCTGCACCCCCAGCCCCATTTTTTTTTACTTTTTGAGACAAGGTCTTGCTAAGTTACGCAAACTGCCCCTGGTCTCAAACTTGCCATCCTCCTGCCTCTGCCTCCCAAACCGCTGGGATTAGAGGTGTGCACCACTGCAGATCTTGGCTGTTTGAGGCAAGGTCTTGCTATGTAGTCCCAGCTGGCCCTGTGCTTCCTGTGGCGCCCAGGCTGGCCTCAGATCCTCCTGTCTCAGCCTCCCGACTGCTAGGATTACAGACATGCACCCCGACACTCGGGCTCTGGTAGGTTTTTGCCTCAAGTTAACGCTCAAAACCACCTGGCAACAACAATATGTATTATTTCTCGTGGTTCTGGGGTTGCTTGTGTGGTCCCCTGTCTGGGCCAGATTCTCTGACCTCTATGGTCACCTGGTGGCTCCTCCAGGGCTGGGAAATGGGGGGGGGTAGCCTTGCTCCGCCCTAGGGGGCCTCAGCAGGCACGGCACTGCTCTGCACTGCCTCCTGTGGTGTCTCAGCCCCCAGCAAGCTGGCCTGGACTTGTCACTGGGCCAGGGTCCCAAAGAGCCCGGGCAGGAGCTGCTGGGCCTCTTGAGGCTGAGAACTCAGAGCTTCGTGGTCACTTAGAGCTTAGGGCTTTGTGGTCATCACAGCTCACAGGGCCAGCCCAGGGGAAGGGGAGGGGACGGTGACTTCACCACACGATGACAGCAGCACCTGTGTTCGCAATCCACCACAAACACCAATAGAGTCCCGTGTCTAGATCAGAGAGAAGTAAGAGAAAGGCAGTCGTGGAGGGTGAGGACAGGGACCAGGGAATACTCTCTCCACTTCTGCCTGTGTTTGAAAGTTTCCATAAATGGAAAGTGAAAAGCACCCCCTCACACACCAAGGAAGGTGGAGCCTCTGCCCTCGCAGAACCCACAAAATCATGACGATATCAGTGTACTGCAAGCTGTGTGTCAAAGTCCCGAGGTAATCTCCAACCAGCCATTGAAAAGCCTATGAGGGTCACTATGAGTTGGACCCGACTAGACGGCACCTCACAAAGTGTGTCAGAGCGGCAAACACAAAGGGCGAGACTGCTCTGGTGGGGTCACCAGAGGCGGCTCCGAGGAGATGGTATTTCAGATGAATCTCGAAGGATGAAGAAAGGTGTGCCTGACTGGGTAGAGCACACTGAGGTACCTGTAACTGTGATAGGCATCATTTCAAGAATATTATCAGATTCATTTTCCAGATTAAAAAAAAAAAAAAAAAAAACAAGACCAAAGCCCAGAGAGGTGGAGCCACTTACCCCAAATCACACAGCTAGCGCGTGGTGCATCTTTGAACCACAGTTCAGATCCTCTAGTTCCAAAGCCTGTGTAGATAGCAAAGTAGGTTAGAACAGTGTTGCCCTACAGAATTATAATGCAGGCCAGCCACATATGTCATTTAAATTTTTCCAATGGCCACATTATAAATGACAAAGAATGCTGAATGCTGTGGTGCACAGGAATAATTCCAGCAACTCAGGACGCTAGGCAGGAGGATTGCAAGTTCAAGGCCAAAGGCAGGCTGTGGAACTTAGTGAAGCCCTGTCTCAAAATAAAAATTTAAAAAGGGGTTGGGGTGCATCTCAGTGGTAGAGCATTTGTCTAGCATATGAAAGGACCTGGGTTCAACCTCCAATACTAGAAAGAAAAAAAACTACAAAGAAATTGTTGTTGTTAAGTGCCGTCGAGTTGGTATCCAACTCATAACGACCCAATGTACAACAGGCGAAACACTATTGTCAGTGCTTC
The DNA here is from genome assembly GCA_007922755.1 of Pedetes capensis. Classification (NCBI taxonomy): domain Eukaryota; kingdom Metazoa; phylum Chordata; class Mammalia; order Rodentia; family Pedetidae; genus Pedetes; species Pedetes capensis. The sequence continues at coordinate 140,765 of VMDO01001861.1, forward strand.
TCTGCTGTTCATAGCATTTTCAATGGCGGATTGATTTTTGGGAGTGGGTTGCCAGGTCCGTCTCCCAAGCCTACAGCACCTGGTGTTCCCAGGCAGTCTCCCATCCAAGTACTAACCAGGCGTGACCCTGCTTATCTTCCGAGATCTGATGGGATTGGATGCCACAGGGCTACAGCTGCAGGTACAAAGAAATAGGTGAAGCTAATTTTAACAATGCATTTTGTTTAACCCAATAATATATCCAAAAATATTGTTATTGTATCCTGTAGTTAATAATCAATATTAGAGTTATCAATGAAATATCTATACCCATTTTATACTAAATCATTGAAATTTTTTAAGTATTTCATATTGTTGCCCTTCCTGATTTGCATGCCAAATTTTCCTCGAAAACACTTGCTCTGGATTTAGATTTCATAAAATGTACAGTCAGAAAAGTAAATTTACATACTCAACTTCTTCCAAATATCCTTAGAAGTTTTCCAATCACTGAATCATGGATCAGTTTTTACTTTTTTTTTTTTTTTTTTTTGCAGTACTGGGTGTTGGACCCAGGGCCTCGCGCTTGCATGCTCTGCAAGTGCTGGACCATCGAGCTACACCCTCAGCCCAGTTTTTTACTTTTTGAGACAGGGTCTCGCTAAATTCCGCAGACTGCCTCTGGTCTCGAACTTGTGATCCTCCCTCCTCCGCCTCCGGAGCCGCTGGGATTACAGGTGTGCGCCACCGCGCCCGGCGGATCAGTTTTCACATTTAAGTTTCAGTCTAATGAAATGGAAAAGGCACCACCTCGGTCACATTAGCCAAGGGGCGAAAGGGTGCAAGAGCCGCACTGGGCGGCAGGGAGGTGTTTCTGCTGCGGTGTGTCAGTCACCTTTCTGTTACCGTGACGAAACGCTGCAGAGAGCGCAACGTGAAGGAGGACAGGTGGATCTCGGCTCACAGCGCCAGAGATTTCATTACTAGCGTGGCTTGGCTCCCTGGCTGTGGGCCTGAGGCGAGGCGGGATATCATGGCGGCAGCGTGTGGGGCGGAGGAGGTGGCTCACTTCCTGGCTGCCAGGAACCAGAAAGAGAGAGTGAGGGGGCTCTGGAGGAGGTCCACCCTTCCAGGACACGTCCTGGTGATCCACTTCCTCCACCAGGTACCAGCCCTTCACATTTCCACCACCTCCCCATAGCACAAAGGCTGGGATTTAGCTCAGTTGGTAAAGCACCGCTCTGCAGTCTCTGAGGCCCTGAGTTTGATTCCCAGCATGGCAAAAATGGGAAAAGGGCCTGGCAATCCACTCCCAAGGCAATCCGGAAGCAGTCAGCCATTGAAAACCCTATGAGGGTCGCTATGAGTCTGACATGACTTGACGGCACCTAACAACAACAACAGCAACAACTAAAAACAACAACAGCAAAACTTTCCCCAAGAGGAAACTTTTGGGCTGGGATTTAGCTCAGTTGGTCCAGCACTGCACTGCAGTCTCTGAGGTCCTGAGTTTAATTCCCAGCACCGCAAAAATGGGAGAAGGATCTGGCAATCCACTCCCAAGGCAATCCCAAAACAGTCAGCCATTGAAAACCCTATGAGCGTCGCTATGAGTCTACCAACTCCATGGCACCTAACAACAACCCCATAGCACCACCAGCTGGGGACGGGGCCTTTAATATGAAAGCCTCTGGGGACATTCCAAGACTAACCACGACAGAGTGGGCAGGGGCTGTGTCTGAGCTGAGGGTGGAGAGGGAAGCAGGGTCCATGAGGAAGGAGCCTCTGCTATGTGGTCTCCGAGCCAAGCCAAGAATGGGAACACTAGGGTCAGCCTCCTGCCACCCCCAATGGAGCCATCAGCGTCCAAAGTAAGCATTTTCACCAGACACACAGCCTTGTGGTTAAGGGTCTCCCTCCTTCCTCCTCCCTGGGGTGACTCCCCATGACTGCCCAAGATGTCCTGACTCCAAGTCCCGGGAGAAAATGCTCTGCCCTGCATCGCTGATGAGAAACGGCACAGGAAGGGGGAGTGGGCTGCCTTGTCATCAGACCTCTGACCCACTCTGTAAGGACAGAAGCCTCACCCTCTGTGTTCACCTCGTGCAGCTTGGCCCGGAGGGCGTGGGACATTCCCTTCCATCTGCTGAAAGGGTGACTTTCAAAACCCTACTGGAGCATTGCGCAACCATCTCAGCAGGGGGACGTGACATTCCAGAGGACGGACACTGGACTTATTATTTAATATCGATTAGGACACCGATGTTGTAAGACTGGACGTGGAGAGAATGACAGGTTGCGAAGGATTTTTGTCCCGTAGAAAGGCTAATACCAATGGTTATGGTTTTGCTGTCCTTTAAGACACAACCAGAGGTCTATGTAAGTTGGCAAACATATTTCCAATATTCTTGCTTTCCATGTTGTTGTTGTTGTTAGGTGCCGTCGAGTCGGTATCCAACTCATAGCGACCCTCTGTACAACAGGGGAAACACCACTTTCAGTGCTTCTCTGATGTTCATAGGGTTTTCAATGGCAGATTGATTTTGGGAGGGGGTTGCCACGTCCTTCTCCCAATTGCTTTCCATACATGACGTTTTTTGCATCATAATTATAATTTCCATAGAGATAGCATCCCAGGTCACGCAGACAGCCCTAAGTGTGGCAAATGCCTTTTCAGGGAGCAAGAGGAGGAAGACCCCTCCTCACACCACCTCATTGTCTTTCCTGTGACAGTCATCAGGCCCCTAGGGAAGAGAGAGGTGTCTGTAAAGGGGGAGACGAGTGTTTTCTAACTCCCTCCCTTTCTCAAATGCCGCAGATGCCCAGGGAAATGGAAACCCTATAAACAAGTCCCTGAGCTCGAATCTCCCCCAGGACAGAGAGTCTCCTTGGAGAAAACTGGCACAGATGGACACAGGAACCCAGAAAATGAGGTAAGCCACACAAGGGACGAGGCAAAGCCAGCTCACGCAAAGATGTGGTGGGCATTGGCGCTGCGAGGTCTTGATGAGGTGATAAGGGCATCATGGTTTTTTTTTTTTAAAGTAACTTAGTTGCTTATTTTTTTTAAATCCCATGATTTCTCTTTTAAAAAAAAAATCCCTATTGTTATTCTTCTGCCACAAAATAGGAAATTTGAGGTATTATATGCATTGAGAAACAGGAGAGAAAAATCAGCCTACTACCACTGCCCAGAGAAGTTTGAATGTTGTAAATGTGTTTCAAGTCCTTTCTCGGTCCTATGCACACTCTCTCTTCAGAAGATGAATCTTGCTGTACATCCTGTCTTGCCGCCTACGAAACCATTTATTGAAAGCACCTCTCTGTGTTACTAAATCCTTTTCTACATGATTACTGCATTGCTGTAAAATATTCTGTAGTGTGACTGGATCGTGACTTATTGTGTTCCTACTATTGGATGTTTGGGTATTACATCAGTTAAAAATGAATTTAGCTGCTTGAGACAGGCACGGTGTCGCATGCCTGTAATCCCAGAGGCTCCGGAGGCGGAGCAGGAGGATCGCAAGTTCGAGACCAGAGGCAGTCTGCGTAATTTAGCGAGACCTTGTCTCAAAAAGTTAAAAAAATGGGCTGGAGGCGCAGCAGAGCATGCAGTCACGAGGCCCTGGGTTCAACCCCTAGTACCGCAAAATAAATAAATAAATAAATAAAAATAATTTAGGCTGCTTTTAACAACAACAACAACAACAACAAAAAAACAAATAACACAGCTTATCATGATAGAAGTCAATTTGGCTCTTTAAAAAAAAAAAGTCTGAAGGGTTGTGACCTAGGCTCCTTCTTAACTTCCCACTCTGCTATCCATCAGTATGACTGCCAGAGCTCCAGCCATCACAGCTACAGTTCAGAAAAGAGAAAGGCTAGGGGTAAAGAGTACAGGCCAGCTAAATCTGCACTTTTCTAAGGAGTTTCCTTGAAGCCCATCCAAACATTGCTGCTTGCATCTCATTGGCTAACACCATGAGACTGACACTTTTCACCTGCAAGAGGTGCTAGGAAATGGCTTTCCCAAGCCAGGTCCGTTTCTGCCCCCAGGAAATTGGTTTGGGAAGGAAGAAGGGAGAATGGACACAGAGGAGGCAACAACAATCCCTGACCCATAGCAGCTTCCAAGTTCTACCGTTTTGCAAGCCACACGACAATATAAATAAATCCTACCGTGAGACCCTGATGCCCAGCCCCCAACATTTCTTTAAGTGAAATTCCTGGTGAGACCACAATCTCTGCAAGTCCCAGGGCGTTGTGAGAAATGGTGTTTTTGTTGTTGTTGTTGTTGTTTTTTCTGGGCTAGTTGGTTGGTTGGTTGGTTTTGTTCTGTGGTGCCAGGGATCAAACCCAGGGCTTCAGTGCATGCTAAGCAAGCGCTCTACCAACTGAGCTAAACTCCCAGCCCATTTAATGTCATTAGTTACACTCTGGGTTTCACATACAAGCGAATGCCAAAGTGGACTGCACAGGGGAAGCATGGGCAAGGCAACCTGGCCAAGATCCCGGAAGAGTCAGGGCAGCCTCTGTTCCCGCAGGTTAAGGCTCATTGGGCCTTACCCACACACGCACACATGCACACACACCCATGCACATGCACACACACATATGCACAAACCCATGCATGCGCACACACGCATGCACACACACATCCACTCACACATATACGCACGGACATGCTCACACATGAGCACACACCTCCCTACGGTACTCACATGTCCTTGGATAGTAAGGGCAACTATTTCCTGTGGCCTCTGCCTCTGATTTGGCTTAAGCCCCAAGAGCTAAACATGATGCCGTAGATGTCTGACCACGCATGAGGGACAGCAAAGCCACCCTCAGCTTACACCACATCAAAGATATCAGCGGGAATGATAGTAAAAGTGATTGACAGCCACGACACAGCTCTGGGGCCAGAGTCCCACACAGGCAGAGGACAGGCCCCAGGCGGAGGGAGAAGAGAGGACTCAGGGCAGGTGACTTGCCAGCTGGTACAGAAATGTCCTCATGTGTCGACCATCAATAAAGAAGGGCCAGCTGGGCGTGGGGGCGCACACCTGTAACCCCAGCATCTCCGGAGGCGGAGGCAGGAGGATCGCAAGTTCGAGACCAGAGGCAGTCTGCGTAATTTAGCGAGACCCTGTCTCAAACAGTAAAAAAACGGGCTGAGGCGCAGCTCAGTGGTCCAGCACTTGCAGAGCATGCAAGCGTGAGGCCCTGGGTTCAACCCCCAGGACCACAAAAAAAAAAAAAAAAAGGGCCTGGAGCCTGGGTTTGGTTTGGAGGAAACTGTCAGGGGCTGAGTTTCTCCCTCTGCCCCGTGAGGTCTGGGGCGACAGGGACAGGATCTGGAAGCCCCAGAGCTGGGGATGCAGTCAGCCTGGGAGGTGGGGGCCGTCTGCCCTGTAGTGGAGGCAGAGCTGGCTGATTCCTCAGGGCTACTGGGGCCCCCAGGAAGAGCCAGCTATGAACCACTTTGGAAAGGACTCCACCCAAGAGTGCTTCCTACCAGGGGCTGGGCACCCAGGCAGAGAGGGACTGGCTTAAGAACTCCACACATGATGCACAATTGCAGCCCAAGGTATCTCTGATAAGCCCCCCAAGTCCCCATCTTTGAGGACTCAAATAGCAACTGAGGGGACTGGAGAGCGTGGAGCAAGAGGCCCAAGTCCCAGCTAAAGAGACCACTTGTTGCTGCTGCCCTGCAAGGGCCCAAAGAGCTCTGTCTGTGCTCTGCCTGTGATGCCACACTAGGCTCAGCAGGAAGTGCAGGACCCAGAGCAGGCTGGAGGGGGTCAGGAGGAGGAACCCAGCTCCTCCCATCCTGTTTGCACCGCATCAAGTCCAGTTTGCCCACTAGCATCAACTGGGCCTCCTCCTGCCCTGCAGCTTGGTAAGGATGGGTGGTTTTGTGAGTATCTAGGTCTGCCTTGACTGCCCCCCTTACCATCTGTCTCCATTGCATTCCCTGACCTGGTGGGTGTGATATACTTGGGTATCGATGCCTTAAAAAAAGCCTCCTGATGGGTTCAGGGTTCCCAAGCTGCGAGCTCCTCTGGACAGTGATAACACTGCCTTCCTGTTGAGCAGAGAAGTGGGCGGGGGTCTACCCTTTCTCTTCCTGTTTCTCCTGCCTGCTTTGGACTTCAGAGGCATCACAGCACTCAGATCTATTACCTGTGTAGGGTAATTCAGTCTCAGCTCTCACTCACACCCCTGTGTCCTAGTCTTTTTGTACTTGGCCCCTGATACCAAACGTCTTGATTGACTTTGATCATCTCTGGTCCACCTCCCGGAGCCACTTTCCCCATACTTTTAACAATCAGTTCCTCTAGAAGTCCCCTGGTTCTAAGCCAAGAAGTTATTCTCTGCCTGTATATTAGTCAGCTTCCCATCAATGTAACAAAATACTTGAGGTTGTCGTTGTTGTTAGGTGCCTCGAGTCGGTATCCGACTCATAGCGACCTTCATAGGGTTTTCAATGGCTGACTGTTTCGGGATTGCCTTGGGAGTGGATTGCCAGGTCCTTCTCCCATTTTTGCCGTGCTGGGAATTGAACTTGGGACCTCAGAGACTGCAGTGCAGCACTCCGCCAACGGAGCTAAATCCCAGCCCAATACTTGAGGTAATCAACTTAAAAAGTGGAAAGGCTTATTTTGGCTCATGGTTCCATGGTTAGTTGGCTCTGTGGCTTTTGGGCAGCATCATCATGGGAGTGTGTGGTGGAGGCAGCTCATTCATCCCATGGCTGGAACAACAGAGGAGGAGAGGAGGGGTCAGGGTTCCAGTCATCCCTGTCAAGATCATGTCCTCTTACGACTGGACGTCTTCCAACTTTGCTCTACTTCTTAAAGGCCCCATCACCTCCCAATTATGTCATGGCTGGGGACCAAACTTTTAACACATGGGCTTTTGAGGAATACTCCTGCAATCAATAGCAGTCTCTTTGCTTGATCTGGGCATGTGAGTGTGGTTTTCATGGTCTGAATTTGACAGACAAAAAAATACTACCAACAACAACAGCAAAAACCCTACATGGCATAAAGATCAGTAACAAGAAGATCTGGCATGCTGGGGGCGGTGGTGCACGCCTGTAATCCCAGCAATGTGGGAGGAGGAGAGAGAAGGATTGCAAGTTCAAGACCAGAGGCAACTGGCGTAATTTAACAAGACCCTGTCGCAAGATAAAATTTTTTAAAAAAGAGGTTGGGGTGCATCTCAGTGGTTAGAGTGCTTGCAAAGTATGTGCAAAGATCTAGGTTCAGACAACCAGTACTGCAAAACAAACAAAACACAAAACAAAACTAAGACATTCATCTCAAGCAGAGCCCCAAATGTTTTATCTCCCTGTTTTGTTGTAACTGCCACTAGATGTTTTCATAAAGACAATTTTAATAGTATTTTATGGAAGGCCATTTTACATTACAAAAAAAGGTTTATATATTGGATCTACAGCTGGGTGGATTTTTACACACATATATACCTCCTTGACCATCAAGCAGTCCAAATATAGACCATTTCTATTTACTAAGAGAGTCCCCCACCAAGTGTGTCAGTTTGCTGTACTGTGAGGGCATGCTTGATGCTGTAATGCCGAAAACTATGCCACCAGTATTACAGATATCAGCAGGCTTACCCATAGTAGACAGGTTTCAGCTGAGCTTCCAGACTAAGACCGACGAGGGAGAAAGACCTGAAACAATTAGTCATTGAAAACTCTATGAATAACCAAGAAACACTGTCAAATATAGTGTTAGGAAATGAGCCCCCCAGGTTGGAAGGCATGCAAAAAATAACTGGGGAGCCGGGCGCAGTGGCGCACATCTAAAATATGAGCATTTTGGGAAATTATCAGATATTGTTATTGATATCACATGCAAGTAAAATTTTGCTAAAATCATTAAAAAATGACAGCCGCAGTATCTAGATAGGGAACTACCAGAAAATCAAGCCAGATTCAGAAGAGGGTATGGAACCAAGGACATCATTGCTGATGTCACATGGTTATTAGCTGAAAGCAGAGAATACCAGAAAGATGTCTATCTATGGTTTATTGACCATGCAAAAGCATTTGACTTTGTGGATCATAACAGATTAGGGATAACATTACGAAGAATGGGAATTCCAGAGTACTTAATTGTTCTCATGAGGAATCTGTGCATGGATCTGGAGGCAGCCATTTGAAAAGAACAAGGAAACACTGCCTTGATTTAAAGTCAAGAAAGGTGTGTATCAGGGCTATATCTTTTTGCCGTGCCTCTTCAATCTCTATGCAGAGCAAATAATCCAAGAAGCTGGACTTTATGAAGAAGAACACAGCATCTTGATAGGAGGAAGACTCATTAACAACCTGCACTATACAGATTACACAACTCTGAAAGTGAAGAGGATTTGAAACATTTATTGATGAAGATCAAGGGACACAGCCCTCAGTATGGGTTGCACACCAACATCAACGAAACGAAATTCTTAAACTGAGTCTGTACACCACTTCATGATAAACTGAGAAAAGGCTGAGGTTGTCCAAAGCTTTCCTTTCTTGGTTCTACAATCAGCACCTGTGGAAACAGCAGTCAAGAAATCAAAAGACTAATTGCATTGAGAAAAGCTATTGCAAAAGACCTCTTTAAAGTATTGAAAAGTAAAGATGTTACATTGACAGAGGAAGGTGTGCCTGACTCATGCCATGGTATTTTCAGTTGCATCACACAGTTGTGAATGCTGGACAGTGAATAAGGAAGACAGGAGAAGAATTGATGCTTTTGAATTATGGTGCTGCAGACAAATATTGAATATACCATGGACTGCCAAGAGAACCAACAGATCTGTCCTAGAAGTACAAGCAGAGTGCCCCTTGGAAGCAAGGATGGCTACACTGTGTCTCAGATATTTTGGACATGTAGTCAGCAGGGACCAATCCCTGGAGAAGGACATCATGTTTGGGAGAGTGGCAGGTAAAAAAAAAAAAAAAAAGGACTACCCTCAACTAGATGGGCTGACACAGTGTCTCCAACAATGGACTTAACCATAAAATAGATCGTATCTCTGGCACTGAATTGGGGAGTGTTTCATTCTGTCATACATAGGGTTGCTATGAGTTGGACCCGACTTGACGGCACCTAGCAACAACAAAAAGGTAGTCCCTGTACCCCTTTCTCCAGCTCATGCCAAATCCTCTCAGATATACCCACTTTCTGCTCTCTATCACCGCTAGATTAGTGTTGCTGGTTCTCGAATTGCATCCAAATGCAGTCACAGTGTGTAGTACTGCATGGTACTCTGACTTACTGTGCTCAACCGAATTTTTTTAAATTCATCAATATATGTGTATCAAACTGTTCTTTTTTACGGCCAGGAAGTATTTCCACAATCTGTTTTACCTGTCCTTCTCTTGATGGATATTTGGGTTGTTTCCATTTTTCTTTCTTTCTTTTTTTTATAATAATCTTCATTAGCCTTATTTTCAATTCTAGAATTGGGTGACACTTCATTCCATAACATAGAATAAGTGTTCCTTCCGTTTCCCACTATTATGAACACAATGGCAATGAACATCCTTTGGCAAATCTTTTTGTGGGTGCATACACTCCTTTTTCTAAAGTGCTTCCGCAGGAGTAGAATTGCCTGGTTTTACTTGGGGTAGGAGTATATTTAACTTTGTTAGAACAGTGAAATAATTTCCTAAGATGATTGAACACTCCCACTAGCAAGATGTCAAAAGTCCAGTTGCCCCTGACCCTTGTCAACACTGGGTATTGTCAGTCTCTGTAATTGTGTCCATTTTTAACTGTTGTGATTTCTCAGTGTGGTTGTGATTTGTATTTCCTTGATGACCAACAACGTGGAGCACATATCCTGTACTGGTCTGCCATGTATCTTTTTTGTGTGGTGCTTGTTGAAATAATTTACCCATTATTCATTTACTGGTAAATCTGACCAGGTTTAGACCTTTACCAGGGTCAGATCATTTACCCATTGTTCATTTCCAGTACTGGTCTGCCATGTATCTTTTTTGTGTGGTGCTTGTTGAAATAATTTTCCCATTGTGTGGTGCTTGTTGAAATAATTTTCCCATTATTCATTTACTGGTAAATCTGACCAGGTTTAGACCTTTACCAGGGTCAGATCATTTACCCATTATTCATTTCCTGTACTGGTCTGCCACGTATCTTTTTTGTGTGGTGCTTGTTCAGATCATTTTCCCATTATTCATTTATTTATTTTTAAATTTTTAGTTCTTTATATATCAAACAAGAGTTCTTGGCCACACATGTGTATTGCAAATATTGTCTATCAGTCTGTGGCTTTTCCTTTAATTTTCCTGTCTTTTAGTTAGCAGAAAAATTTAGTTTTGATGAACATTAATTTATCAATCTTTTCCTTTGACCATTTTTCATTTTCTGTGCTATCTAGGAAGTATTCAACTACTTCAAAGGCATGAAGATATTCCTGTAGGTTTTCTTATAGGAGTTGAATGTTTAGCTTCACATTTATATCTTTATGGCCCATATGGACGACCAGTTGCTCTAGCACCACTTATTAAAAGGACCTTCTGTTCCCTTGAGGAATTGCATTGGTGTTTGTATTTTTTTTTTAATCCACTGAATGCAAACCCATGTGTCTATTTCCGGACTTTTATTTGGTTTCATTGATCTAGTTGTCTATTCCGCACTTATGCCAATCCCACAATATCTTAAATTCTGCAGCTTTATGCAAAGTCTTAAAATCTGGCAGTGTAGGCCCTCCTACTTTGTTCTTTTTAAAGATAGCCTTGACTATTTTAAGGCTTTTATGTTCCCATACAAATTTTAGAATCAATGTGCTGATTTCAACCTCCCAAAAAATGTTTGCTAAGATTTTAGTGAAAATTTCCTTATCTTTTTAATATGAATTTGGGGATCCTTGGCACCTGAATATTGACATCTTAAATTGTTCAACCTATAAACGCGTCCCAACTTTCCATTTACTTAGATATTTTTAAAATTAATCCAGCAATGATTTTTGGATTTTAAAGATTTTATACATATTTTTATCACAATTATTCCTGGGTATTACATGCTTTTTGATCCTCTTGTAAACACCAGTATTTTGCAATTTCATTTCTCAGTTATTTATCGGTGAACAAAATACATTGGTAATATGTAAAAATGTAATTAATTTGACAATATGTAGAAATATAATTAATTTTGCATGTTTACCTGGTATTCTGTGATCTTGATAAATTTATGTGTGTGTTCTCATTGTCCATCTCTTTGGACTTTTTTTTTTTTTTTTTTGGTACTGGGGGTTGAACCCAGGCCTTGCGCCTGCATGCTCTGCAAGTGCTGGACCACTGAGCTGCACCTCAGCCCATTTTTTTACCTTTTGAGACAGGGTCTCGCTAAGTTACACAGACTGCCTCTGGTCTCGAATTTGTGATCCTCCCGCCTCCGCCTCCTGAGCCGCTGGGATTACAGGCGTGCGCCACCACGCCCGGCCTATCTCTTTGGACTTTTTATGCACAGAATCCTGCTACCTGTGAATATAGTTTTATTTCTTTATTTCTAGTTTTCATGCCTTCCATTTGTGTTGCTTGTCTTTTTGCTCTGGCAAAAACTTCTCTTAGTAATCTATGTTGAATAGAAGTAGTCATAGTAGACATTTTTCTTTTATTCCTTGGTCAAAGCTGTTTTGATTGCAAAGAGCTATGTAAGTCATTCAGGCAAAAGAGGGATGTTGTAAGCATGCTGGAATCCCAAAGAATCCCAGCATAAGCTATGAAGCCCATCTGCACAGGAACGGAAAAGGCATCAGGAACCAGGGCCACTTTATCGTTTGTTCTGGGGCCATAGGACCCACTTGCCCCTGTATCTCTTCTGGGCTGCTCCGTTCTCCTGCTTCTGTCCACAGACCAGCTTCCTCTCCTTCCTCGCACATAACCCAAGAGCCGCCATTGTGAATAGGACCTTTCATCTTGGCCCTCCACAGCCAGGGGGATCTTCTTTTGTGTCTCTTAGGTAAAAAAGAATTTCTAAGGGAGAGAGGTTGGTTAATTATCCTTCGGTCAGGTATTTCTCTCTGAGCAAATGTTATAAGAACAGAGGGCAGGATTGCTGGGGTCGTTCCCACTTCATCTGCAGGAGCTGTGTCTGGGAGAACCAGGCTGAGCCAGGCAATTCCAAAAGTATCTAAGGTCTTGAGGTTTTGTTTTTGTGGGTTTTTGGTTGTTGTTGTTGTTGTTGTTGTTGTGTATTGTTTGTTTTTTTGTTTTTGTTGTTGTGTTTTTTTTTTTTTTGGTTGGTTGGTTGGTTGTTTTTGTTCTGTGGTGCCAGGGATCAAACCCAGGGCTTCAGTGCATGCTAAGCAAACACTCTACCAACTGAGCTAAACTCCCAGCCCAAATAGTGCCATTAGTTACATTCCAGGTTTCACATACAACCAAATGCCAAAGTGGACCTGTGTGAGGTGGGAAGCCCCTGATGGAGACAAGACCAGGAGGGACTACAGACAGTAGATTAGAAGATTGGGGTCTTCAGAGACCCAGAATGGGGGCAGGAACCAATCCTCAATGTTTTGAGAAGGTTGAGTGGTGCAGATGTGGGGCATGTGATGTTCTTCTTAGGGGTCAATGCCTATCCCAGAGGTTCTAGAATTGACTGGAGCTCATCCAAGAGTATTCTGCAAGTCTTCTGTATACCATCAAACATGGGAGCTATGGTGTTGCTGGGTAAGGCAGCAGGAAGGAGGCGCAATCACAGTAGAAAGTGTTCTTTGGAGAAGGATAGAGAAGGGGACTTGCGTTTGTTGAGAATCATTACAGACATCATCTCCTTAAAGTTTCACAAATAAGAAAACCAAGACTCAACGAAATTTAGTGCCTACCCTGAGGATGCACAGCTAGTGAGAGCCAGACCAGGAACTCAGAGACTTCTGACTCCACACCCTAAGATCTCCTACTCCTCAGGCTGCCCCATGGAAGTATGGCCAGGGTCATCTTCACTGGAAGAAGGAGCGTGTTTCTGCTCACCTGCTCATAGGGTCAAAGGTTAATGGCACATGGAGTCCATTCTTCCCCAGCCCAGCACTGTGATTGGTCCTCAGGGGTCCCTGAAAGTCAAGGTATCTATTGTAAGTTGAATTTTTATTTATATGGGTGCAGTGTCATGAGGCAGGGTTCTGGCCCTCCAAATCATCTCATGCCACAAAAGCATCAAATTTATCACATAGTTGAGTGAGACTCTAGTCTGTGCTTTTGTAAACTGATACTTAGTATATAAACTAAATGATATCATAAAACTTCCCCTGGGGAAATTATTCTGCATCCACTGAGTGTTGGCTTTCTTAAAGTCTTGGTCACGCAATATAAAGAGCAGAAAGAAGGAGGGAGGGCAGGAGCAGAGGGAAATGAAGACTGAGGAAGGTGGGATAAAGAGGAGGGTCAATGTAGACGGATACAGGGAGCGGGGATAACCTCAGTGTGAACAGTGCAACTTCATGAGTATATGGAAAAATAGGGGAATACAACCCAAATATGCATATGTTTTACTACATATTAGCCATGTTGTTGTTGTTGTTAGGTGCCGTTGAGTCAGTATCCGACTCATAGCGACCCTCTGTACAACAGGGGAAACACTATTGTCAGTGCTTCTCTGCCGTTCATAGGGTTTTCAATGGCAGATTAATTTTTGGGAGGGGGTTGCCAGGTCCTTCTCCCAAGCCTACAGCTTCTGGTGTTCCCAGGCGGTCTCCCATCCAAGTACTAACCAGGCCCGACCCTGCTTAGCTTCTGAGATCTGATGGGATCGGATGCCACAGGGCTACAGCTGCAGGCCATATTAGCCATAGGCTCCATAAAACTTGTGGGCTGGTGGAGGTGTAGGCAGAAGTGATGTAATGGGTGCATAATGGAAAAGGCCAATGCGGTATTACTCTGCACCCCACCATCATTTGCTAATAAAGGGAGAAAAAAATCTTGGTCCCTGACATCCTTGTTCTCCTGGCAGAGCTCCAGGGGAACTGCAGCCCCTCACCCCCAGTCCCCCCAGCAGGCAGGAAACCTTAGAGTCACCCCAGGGGTGCACTCAACAGCTCTGCACTAGCAGTCCGGAGCCACATTTCCTGGTTATCAAATACTGTGCCCCTCATCCCTGAAGCCACCTAAAAAACAGTCATTGCTATGAATTCCCCTCTTTCCACCCAAGACTCATGCCTGGCACGGTGAGTCTTTAAATGCTAACACTGGGCAAGGACCCGTTTCCATATTGGAAACCATATGCGTTTCTATGGAAACGGACACGTGGTACCCACAGCTACCCTGGGGGCAGCTTGTCAGCTGTTCATCAACGCTAGTTAGGTTGTTACTACAAGAGTCGTACTGTAAGAGAGTTTGTAAACAGCAGGAAGCAATGTTGAGTCACTGCCAAGTTGGGGCACGCTTCTGCTTTTCAAGGAAGCCGTTTGGGAGTTATGTCATTAACAGTCATTTGGGGCAATAGAGTGGCTGAGGACATGCAACCTGGCTTCAGTCAGGCTCTAGGTCTAAGTACCCATGTGCAGGAAACACAGGAGAGAGGAATGGGTTAAACAGCACTGTGCAGATGTGATCAGCAAGATCTAAATAGGACACACACTCCAATTTCTCAATGAGCAAACTCCAAAGGAAAAAAAAAGAGAGAGAGGAAGTGATTTAAAAAGGCAAAAGAAATGCCAACTGATTGCGATGTATAGACTTTATTTGAATCCTTTTTTTCAGACAAGTACCCTATAAGGGGAGGTATAAAAGACAGTGAGGGAAGTTTGCACACAGACCAAATACTTGATGATGTTAATCAATGTTAATTTCTTTGGGCAGGCTAATGATGTGATAGTTATTATCACTTTGGATCTTTTAGAGATACATTCTGAAATATTTTGGATGAGATGATAGGATGTCTGGCATTTGCTTCAAAATAATCCAGACCCAGAAAGAGTGAGTGGGAGGGAAGAGGAGAGAGAGACCATGGGTGGAGAAGGGTTGGAGTTGGCTGGTGTCTGGGGAGTTCATTATACTTTTCAGTAGACTTGAATAGATGTTTGGAAATTTCCATGATAGGAGCCTGGTGCGGTGGCACATGCCTGTCATCCCAGCAGCTCAGGAGGCGGAGGCAGGAGGATCGCAAGTTCAAGACCAGAGGCAGTCTGCGTAACTTAGTGAGACCCTGTCTCATAAAGTTAAAAAAAATGGGCTGGGGTGCAGCTCAGTGGTTCAGCACTTGCAGAGAATGCAGGCGCCAGGCCCTGGGTTCAACCCCCAGTTGTTGTTGTTAGGTGCCGTCGAGTCGGTATCCAAGTCAGAGCGACCCTCATATAGAGTTTTCAATGGCTGACTGTTTTGGGATTGCCTTGGGAGTGGATTGCCAGGCCCTTCTCCCATCAGCCTCCAGTACTGGAAAAAAAAAAAAAATCCATGATACAAAGTCTAATTCTTACCAGGTTTATTTTTTAAAGCTTATTTTATGTTTTTAGTCATTCATTTTTGCAGCGCTAGGGATGGAACCCAAGCTGGGATTTAGCTCATTTGGTAGAGCGCTGCTCTGCAGTCTCTGATGTCCTGAGTTCGATTCCCAGCACCGCAAAAAATGGGAGAAGGACATGGCAAGCCACTCCCAAGGCAATCCCTAAACAATCTGCCATAGAAAACCCTATGAGGGTCGCTATGAGTCGGACACCTAATGACAACAACAACAGGGGTGGAACCCAGGGCCTCACATATGTTAAGTACTCTGCCACTGAGCTACATCTCAAACTTGAAATCTCATAAAAAAAAAATGAATGAATGAATGAAAAAGTAAAAGATAGGAGCTTTAGGGAAGTGATTCTGCATCCTGACCCCCGAGACCGTGTCACCTTTTCCAGGAGGTTGGCAGAGCCGTCAGCAGTTCCTGTGGACCATGGTGGCCCAGGAAGCATTTCATAGGCTCCCAGTGGCCTGCTCTGCCCTCCTGAGCACCTTGCACCTGTCTGACACATGCTTGCGGGGCTCCACGCTTGCAAAGGATCACCGAATGCACGCGTGTGGTCTCCCAGGCAGAGGACACTCGGCCTCTGGCCCCACCAACGCCCCCATGTAGACTGCTCCAGGAGCGGCCCAGGGCTGTGCACACCAAGGCTCTTGCAAAGCCTGGCCAGTGTCACCAGGACAGGTGAAGGCTTCCCTGATTCAAAAGGGCTTGGTGGCCACGGCCTTCCAGAGAAAGGCCTGGCTTCCACCTCCCCATTGAGACAGCAAACCAAGCACCTCAGCCGTGGATAGACACAGGGAGCCCCAGGAACGAATTTCCTCTCTGGCACACCTCCACCTGGGTGCTAGCCACAGTGCCCATATGGCCCACCCAGTGCTAGAGCGTTGGACGATCTCAGGTCTCAGACATGGAGACCACAGAGAGGGTGGTGGGTTTCTATTTTTACACTGTCTCGGAACACATAACTGTGACTTAGGTTTCACAGTTTATGCAGCTAATTTCATATACCCTTGACAGCTCTATCTTATTTTCAGCAGTTCTAAACATTTCCCCCTTCCGGAAATTGAAAGGGCACAGTCTCCTTTTCCAAAAGGCCTTGTGGACGTAGGCTGCAGAGCACGTGGCTCTCTCAGGTGTGGCCCTGGAGATGGACGTGGTGCTCCAGCTGGCCCTGTCCTCAGCCAGGCACAGCCCTGCTGGTCCGACACCCAGGCCCAGAGGTGACGAGACACAGGCTCAAGCACTGGCAAGGAGCTGAGGTGGGAAGGGTTCTAACGGGCAGTCCGTGGGCACGCTCATTCCTTTGCCACTGAATAATAATAACACAGGCTGGGATGTGGTTCCGTGACAGAGTGCTTGCTGAGCACGTGAGAAGCCCTGGGCCCTGCCCCCAGCACTGCAAAAATAAGTGGATGAATAAAACAACAACAACAACAATAATAGCAGCACGAATAGGGTTTGGGGGCCTGAGCTAGAAGAATGGATTTTACCACCTTGTAATTACATCTTTACTGTTTAAACCATTGACATCTTCTTACTTGTTAAATGGTCCATTTAGGTAGATTTTGCCTTATTTTGGTTTTTCTAGCTCATTTTACCTGTCATCCTTTCCATTTTTTAATTTCTTTACTTTGTCCTTTAACTTCCTTCTTATTTCCCCTCAGTTTTAGTCACCTTTTAAGTGTCTTTCTTTTGTGACTTAGTTTATAATAGTTGTTGTTGTTGCTATTGTTAGGCGACCCTACATACAACAGGGGAAACACTATTGTCAGTGCTTCTCTGCTGTTCATGGGGTTTTCAGTAGCAGATTGACTTTTGGGAGTGGGTTGCCAGGTCCTTCTCCCAAGCTTACAGCACCTGGTGTTCCCAGGCAGTCTCCCATCCAAGTACTAACCAGGCCCGACCCTGCTTAGCTTCCCAGATCTGATGGGATTGAATGCCACAGGGCTACGGCTACAGGCCTTATAATTATCACCATTAAAATTCAGTCCTTCTGGCTTTACTCTAATGCTAAGTCCTTTTTTCCCCTTGTTTTTTGGCTTTGTTTTATTATTTAAATGCCTAAGCTTTGGGCAGGTAGGGTTTTGTGTTTTTCTGGTTTTGTTTTTATTGTTCCCTCTTTTTAATTGCAATCTCTGTGTACCTTTTATTTTGTTTATTTGACTAATTATAACTAACTTTTCAGTAACCTAAGTTTGGTGAACTTAAGCCAAACTTAACTCCTACGTGAATGGTTTTATCCATCTTTCATGCATAACACTGCTTGCTCCGCTGCTTCTGTGAGCCACAAGTTTATATCACATTGGCTGGACATTTTTCTAATTTTCTTGAATTCTTAATTGAAGTTCCTTGCCTAAGGGGTGGGCTCAAGAAGCAGGAGTGGTGGAGTGGACTCATACACCTGTCTCTGTCAGCCTCCGAAGCTTAGGAGGCCCATCCAGGTGCTTAGAGGAGGTGCAGGGGCTAGTACAGGTAAGATAACAGAGTGGATCATCCTAATACTGTGTCTTTGTGTGTGTGTGTGTGTGTGTGTGTGTGTGTGTGTGTGTGTGGTACTGGAGTTGAATCCATGGCCTCGTGCTTTCATGCTTTGCAAGTGCTGGAGTACTGGGGTGTACTGGGAGTACTGGCCAGGCTTTGCAAGAGCCTTGTTGTGCACAGCCCTGGGCCGCTCCTGGAGCAGTCTACACAGGGGTGTTGGTGGGGCCAGAGGCCGAGTGTCCTCTGCCTGGGAGACCACATGCGTGCATTCGGTGATCCTTCGCAAGCGTGTGTCATACAGGTGCAAGGTGCTCAGAAGGGCAGAGCAGGCCACTGGGAGCACCCCAGCCCATTTTTTTTTATTTTTTTGAGACAGGGTCTTGCTAAATTATGCGGAATGCCTCTGGTCTTGAACTTGCGATCCTCCTGCCTCCAACTCCCAAGCTGCTGGGATTACAGGCGTGCGCCACCGTGCCCGGCTCCTACTACTGTGTCTTAGTCCATTTTCTACTGCTATAACAAAATAGCTTGTTGTTGTTGTTGTTAGGTGCCATCGAGTCGGTATCTGACTCATAGCGATCCTCATAGGGTTTTCAATGGCTGATTGTTTCGAGATTGCCTTGGGAGTGGATTGCCAGGTCCTTCTCCCATTTTTGCGGTGCTAGGAATTGAACTCGGGACCTCAGAGACTGCAGTGCAGCGCTCTACCAACTGAGCTAAATCCCAGTCCAACAAAATAGCTAGAGAAAAGAAATTCATTTCTCATAGTTCTAGGGGCTGAGAAGTCCAAGATCATGGCACTGGCATCGTGCCACGACAGAAGACCCCACGGCAAGACAGAGCAAGCGTGCCAGCTCAGTACTCTCTTCCTCTTCTTATAAAGCCACGCATACCATCATGGAGACCCCAGCCTGAGGATCTCACCTAATCCTAATTACCCCTCAAAGGCCCCACCTCCAGACACTATGAAAGTATGAGTTGGGGGACTAAGTGGCCTCTCTGTTCTCCCCAAGCTTCATTCTAAAAAAGGAGGCGCTGAGCCTGACACCAGAAAACAGATGGGTCAGGCCCACATGGAAAAGCAGGATAAACTGTAGCCGTGCTGGGGGCAGTGTGTAGGAAATACAGTATGGCTCCATCTTCATAAAATGCTAAAACATTCCGAACTAAACAGGGCAGCCTGCCCCAAGTGCGAAACTGAAGTGTCATCATAGAAAACACCAGCCGAGCCCAAATCAAGAAATATTCTCTGAAATAATTGGACTGAAATCTTCATGCGCGTCAAGAATACAAGAGTCAAGGAACTGAAGGGAGGCAGAGAGGCCGGCGAGCGACCGCTGGGAGAGACTCTGGATGGCATCTGTTTGCAGTAAAGGACTTCGCTGTGATAACAGCAGGAATCTGAATGGAGGATTATTGGTGATGATGTATCCACATGAACTTCCTGGTTTTCATAGTTGTATTTTGGTTATATGAGAGCTGGTTCTCAGTTTTAGAAAATACACACTGATGTATCCTACTGGCATATGGATAACGGAACAGAGTCTAGTGACTGCAGGAAAGGAAATATCTACAAATACATTAACTTTTAAAAAACCCCAAAAAACATAATATTATACACGTAACTTACAACTGTTGAGAGTCTTTAAAATGTAAAATATAATAGTATCTTGAGAGAAAAACAACTGCAGTCTCTGGATCTGGCCTTCTGGGATGGACCTGAGGCAAGTTACTTAGACTTTCTTTGGCTCGGTTTCCTCATCTTTAATTTGGGGATAAATAATAATACTTTGGGCTGCGTTTTAGCTCAGTTGGCAGAGTGCAGCGCTGTACTCTCTGAGGACCCAGGTTCAATCCCCAGCACTGCAAAAATGGGAGAAGGACGTGGCAACCCACTCCCAAATATATTCCCAAAAAACAATTAGCCATTGAAAACTCTGTGAGGGTCACTATGAGTCAGACCCTACTTGACAGCACCTAACAACAATAATACTTAACTCACAGGGGCCTGGCGTGGTGGCACACGCCTATAATCCCAGCAACTTGGAAGGCTGAGGCAGGAGGATCTTGAGTTTCAGGCCAGAATCCACCTGCATAATTTAGTGATACCCTGACTCAAAATAAAAAGTAAAAAGTGGACTGGCAGTGCAGCTCAGTGGTAGAGCACTTGCAAAGCATGCATGAGGCTGTGGGTTCAACTCCATTGTATCCCCCCAGAAATTAAATAAACAATTGCAAAAATATGACATAAACAACTCACAGGGGCATGATGGAGAAAAAATAAGTTACTATCTGTACAGTGGCTGGGATTTACCTCAGTTGGTAGAGTGCTGCTCTGCAGTCTCTGAGGTCCTGAGTTCAATTCCCGGCACGGCAAAAATGGGAGAAGGACCTGACAATCCACTCCCAAGGCAATCCCGAAACAGTCAGCCATTGAAAACCCTATGAGGGTTGCTATGAGTCAGATACTGACCCAATGGCACCTAACAACAACAACAACAACATCTGTACAGTGCAGAGGAGGATGGTTGATACTCAACACGTTACCTGATGTTATGCCTCGATGACTCGCCTTAGCACCTGCTGCGCCACCCCACACGCAAGGTTTCCTGGGTTACTTTCCATTTCCCCTTAGTTCTCACTTAACTTCTTCCACAAAGCCTTCCCTGACCGGCCACCATCTCCCGCAGGCTCATGCTCCCTTCAGGACCAGGAGCCTCGGCTGCGTGAAAGGGCCCTCCCTAAAGCTCCATCCATCCCATAGACTGATATCTAACTTCTAGCGACTTAGCTGACTTTCTCATCAGGCAGTAACTCCAGGGCTAGACTGGTGGGCATTTGCTGTCTTATTCTCAGGCTGGGGAAAGCTGACGAATGAATGAACGGCCTGAATGTGCACCTCCCCGGCAGAGAGTAGAGGATGAAGTTCTGCCCTTTGAGTGGAGGGTGTAACCCCAAGGCCCAGCTCTTGAGGGCTCCATCCATCCTATCCCCTGTGTAAAAGAGTCCCCCGGAGTTGGGCAGTGCACAACCTGAGCTCCCTTACACCGTCGCCCTGACCATACGTGAGCAGTTGTCTCCACAGGCTCAGTTCTGTTACCCACACATCAACAGGAAGAGCGGATGGCTAATGGCTCTGTGGTTAATGGCTCTGAAACAAAGATCATTATCTTTGGCAGGTGCTTTACTGCTGCCAACGTGAGGTATCTGTTCATTTATGTGCTCATTTGTTTCACAAGTGTTCAGCGAGTAGGTTCCTGTCAGAAAATTCCTGATTTGATGACTCAGCGGGGACATTTAGCCACCACTTCCCTGGCAGCTTCACAGGAAGCCCTCAGACCTTAAAGCGGATGATCCAGGAGACGGAGCCCCTTGTGGGGCCTGTGTGGCGTGGCTCCTGTATGTTCCTGCTCGGAAATATTCCCAGGCCCCACTCATCTCAAAGGCCCCATCAAAGGAACTGTGTATGTCCTAGGGAGAAGGTCCTGGCCTGGGCAGATCCCGCTAGGCAGGGAGTGGGAATACTGAGGACTTTGGCCCTACTTGTTAGGTTTTATAAAGTGATGTATGATATATGTCAGGGTCAACAATAATGTGTCTTATACTTAAAAACAAGATGGCTATCACTCAACTCATGCTCTGGCTTCACTTATTGTTGTTATTGTTGTTGTTGTTGTTGTTGTTAATGTTTTGTTGTCACAGCATGTTGGTAGTATAGGAACAGCCATCTCAAACTAAAGCTATTGTCAGCTGCCATCAAGTCAGGTCCAACTCATAGTGACCCTATGTACAACAGGTGAAATGCCACCCAACACGGTGCCATGCCCAGCACTATTGTCAGTGCCTCTCTGCTATTCATAGGGTTTTCAATGGCTGATTGTTTTTTGGGAGTGGGTTGCCAGGTCCTTCTCCCAAGTCTACAGCACCTGGTGTTCCCAGGTGGTCTCCCATCCAAAGACTCACCAGGCCTGACCGTGCTTAGCTTCTGAGATCTGATGGGATTGGACACCAGGGTGGCATGGCTGCAGGCAAACTGAAGGTATTTGGACCGCATCAAGAGGCAGTACCCTAATCACTCGTCAAAGGTAGATTGATCAAGGAATCTGTCCTGGTTCTCAGACTTCCCAGCAAGAAGATGGCAGAGTCAAAAAACAGAAACCCCCAAATGCTGAGCGGTGATAACAGCAATTCCGAATGGAGATTGCCACGTCGCGTTAACAGACGGAAGATTAGAAAGTGTCGCTGCCCCTGACGGAGAAATCCTTGTCTCTATTCAGAGGGACTAGCTTCTCTTACACGTTGACACTGGGAACCCTGGAGCCTAAGTCCCCTGGGAGAGAAAGCAACGATCAACAAAGTAAAATGGACGCCATTGATCAAAAATGTTTGTAACTTTAGCTGGGCATGGTGGCACACACCTGTAATCCCAGCATCTGGGGAGGCAGACGCAGTAGGATTGTGAGTTCGAGGCCAGAGGCAGCCTATGTAACTTAGTGAGACCCTGACTCAGAATAAAAACGAAAGGGGCTAAGGGTGCAGTTCAAGGATGCAGCACCTGCCTTGCGTGCGCAACAGCGCCTGCTCACAAGCCTTACCACAGCATGATTCTCAGGTGTGGCCCTCGGAGTGTCTTCACGGAGCTCCAGGTCTCCTTGGCATTCCTCTGGCTTTATATGTCAAGACGCACCTTTATCTCCAGGCACGGCACATCCATTCCAGTTCTTTGCCCGAGGCTTTGCCCTAACAGGTGCTTCCCACAGAGCCCTGCTGAAGCCACCCACCCTAAGCCTTCATGGCCCACTCATCCCCTGAAGATTCTGGGTTTATCTCCGCGCTGCAGCCCGCGGTGTCAGGCTGTTGCTGGGACTGATCGTTCGTACTTTCTCTCTGGCAGCGACGTCAGCACTGAACTGCATTTTGCCATCACCTCCCTGGCTTGCGTTGGTGGTTGTTGTCAGGTGCCCTTGAGTCAGGTCTGACTCACAGTAACCAACTGGGGTTTTCAATGGCTGGCTGTTTGAAATGGGTTGCCATGTCCTTCTCCCGTGTTCGTGGGGCTGGGGATGGAACCCAAGTCCTCACCGAGTGCGGCAGGGCACTCTACCAACTGAGCTCAACGCAGCCCCTGGCTGGCGTTTTTGTTATTGTTAGGTGCCGTCGAGTCGAGTCTGACTCATAGCGACCTTATTACAGCAGATCAAAACACTTCTCGATTCTGTGCCAGGCAAACGATCTTATTTATATTTAAGCCCATTGTTGCAGACACTGTGTTAATCCATCTGGTGCAGGGTTTTCCTTTTTTTGTTGTTGACCTGCTACTCTCCCAAACATGATGCCTTTCTCCAGGGATTGATCTCTCCTGACTACATGTCCAAAATATGTAAGACGCAGTCTGGCCATTCTTGCTTCCAAGGAGCACTCTGACTGCACTTCTTCTAGGACAGATCTGTTCTTTTGGCAGGCCATGGTATATTCAATAGACGTCTCCAGCACTATAATTTAAAAGCATCAATTCTTTTTCTGTCTCCCTTAGGAGACTGGAAAATGCCACCACTCAAAATTCCCTGCTACACAGCCTCTGGCAGTACCCTGAGCGCGTCATTCTTCATACAGTCCAAGGACCCGTGAGAGATGCGGTTTGCCGCTAAACAACGCACTGAGATTGCCATCATGCATGGGACCGGGGCAGGGGTTGCATTCTGCAGAGGTTGAAAAGAATGGCTGATGTGGCCCTTGGCCCCCTTGGCGGCTCCCAAGTGCAGCCTGAATGCAGAGCCCTGGGAAGGCGCATGAGCCCTCTCGCTTTCTTTTCTCTCTCTCTCCAACGTGGGTAATCGGTGCTGTTGGCCCTGAATCCTCATGCTGCCCGCCACGCAACTGTACAACCTCCAAATTAAGACCTCGACTCCAGGGTGGAGAATAATTGCATGCTCTATTTCAGCCAAGTTTAAAGACAATGCTGGGACTCAGGTCTTCCCAGGTTGCAAAGTCACACATGTACCAGGAAGGCCATCCTGCCCTGGGCTGGAGAGAGTCGAGAACTGTGCCTGAGCAGAAGAAATGAGATAAGGCTCCACTCAAGGCTGACCTTCAAACAGTAGCTGATTTGTTGCAGAGGCCAAGGGCAGGGTCGGGGAGGAGGCCTGCGTGCACGGGGCCACTCATGGCCCTCTGGAGAGGGATGAAGGGACAGCCTGCTCGGCAAAGGCCGACACAAAATGAGACCATGGCATGAGTGGTCCTCATAACTTTTCTGATAAAAACCTCAAGACCAGGGGCAGCCTGCATAATTTAGCAAGACCTTGCCTCAAGATAAAAATTGCTGGGCACGGTGGCACATGCCTGGAATCCCAGCGGCTCAGGAGGCAGAGGCAGGAGGATCGCAAGTTCGAGACCAGAGGGAGTCTGTGTAACTTAGTGAGACCCTCAAAAAGGAAAAAAAAAGGGGGGGGGTTGGGGGTGCAGCTCAGTGCTCCAGCACTTGCAAAGCATGCAAGCTCGAGGCCCTGGGTTCAACCCCCAGTACCGCAAGAAGTGATAAAAATTTTAAAATGGGCAGAGGGTAGGACTCAGTGGCAGAGCACTTGAAAAGTATGTGTGAAGCCCTGGGATCAGTTCCCTAAGTACCACAGGAAAAAAAAAAAGCTCAAGGAACGTGCCATCGCCCACCTCCAAGCTGCCCCGAGGGGCCCCACAATGTTCACCCCCTCCCCATGAGTGTGGACAGGGCTTGGTGACTGTCCTAACTGACAGATGGACTTAATGGTGTGGGAATCCGAGGCCAGGTCCAAAAGACAGTGAGGCATCAATCCCTCTCAGTTCACTCACCCTGCACAGGCAGCTCCCTTGTCCTTTCATGGTGTAGGGACATTCGGTAGCCCAGGGCAAGGACCACATTGTGAGGAACGGAGGCTTCCTCCCCACAAGCAGGTGCAGGAGCCTAAAATTTCAGCCTCTAGGCCTGACCAGCAGCTTGACGACAGCCTCAAGAGAGAGTCCAAGGCAGGACCTGCTAAAGCTGGGGGAGAGAGTGGATGTTGCAGTAAATTGCAAAGTCTTGGGCCTATTTGTTACACAGCGATAAAAAACCAGTACACTGGGAGGATTAGAGAAACCAGCAGTAGAAGCTAACTCTATCTACATACATCCCAGGCTGGGAAGCACATTGGCACTAAGTCCCTCTGAGCCTGCTTGCTCCTGTGCCCCACAGCTGGGAGTTGGCTGCCCCCCATTCCCAGCCCTTAGGCTGGGAATACTGGGATTGCTGGGATTGCTGCTACAGTAGCAGATCCCAGATTCCCCAAGGCGAGCGGGGAGTCATCTTGGAGGCATTTTATGCTCCCAGGGGAGCAGCTGGAGCCAGGATGTGGAGATTGCACTTTGCTCAGCTTCTCCCTCACCCCGTCCTGCCTCCGCCCCCTCACTCACTTCTCCCAGGAGCTCTGCCTTAATAAGTCACTTATGCTCAGACCTCAAGGGAACCTGACTGGAGCCTCCCATGTTGACATCCAGCTTCCTTGAGAAAAGACAAGATGTCACATCTTACCAAACTTTCCCTTGACAGTTACCAGATGCTTAAAGAAAGACTTCCAGTCCTATAGTTAATGAGGTCAACTTTTGAACAAAGAAAATATAGGTTCACAACTTTAAATATGTAATTTATCTAAGCATGTTTCAAAAATTATTTACTAGGCCTCTGCTATGTGAAAGAATATAAAACAAGTAGAGAATGTGAAGAGGCTGTGATGTGCCCCAAAGAGCACAGGATGTGCCTGGATGAAATGAGCAGCATCTCACCATCTGATGCTTTTGGGCTTTTGAGGTCAATAGTAGACAGCCACGGGGGCTGAGGCATAGGCTTTTGCTGAGGTTTCCTAAATTAAGGATATTCAACAGTCACTTGGCAAATAATAAATTAGTTACGAAAAGTTGGCAGGGAGTATAAACTCATCAGCTCCTCTTCCTTCCATGTTTTTTCCTGAAGCACGTGAAGTCATTCACATGTTAGTGAAAAATAGCCTGAACTGTCAGGCAATGTGAGTCTGGTTTTGATGGTGGCAGTCTCCAACAAAGGCAAAAGGACAGACAATGGTGACAGGAGCTCTTAGAAGTGACCTGCCACGGTAGCAACCGTTCAGGACTGAGAAGCCTCCCATGCCTCTACCCCCACCACGTGGACCAGCAATGGTGTAAGCTCAAGCGGGGTCTTGCTGCCTTTGTTGCATTTTCTAGAAAATAGAAATTCTGCTGTCATGCTAGCATGAAGGAAAAGGGTGGACCAAAAGAGCTGGGGGTTCCCCTCAGCCCCCCACCTCATCTCCAGGTTGAGTGAGAGTAATGGAGGGGTCAGTGCTGCAGAGCTGGCCCCTCCCCCACACTCACCACCCTCACGTGCCCTTTAGAGGTGAATTCCTGTCCTAGGAAGTTGTTGTTGTTGTTAGGTGCTGTCCAGTTGGGTCCGACTCATAGCGACCCTTATAGGGTTTTCAATGGCAGATTGTTTCGGGATTGCCTCGGGAGTGGATTGCAACGTCCTTCTCCCATTTTTGTGGTGCTGGGAATCGAACTCAGGACCTCAGAGACTGCAGAGCGGCGCTCTACCCACTGAGGTAAATCCCAGCCTCCTAGGAAGTAGATCATGTTAAATATATATATATATATATATATATATATATATATATATGTATATGTGTATGTATATATGTATATATATATGTATATATGTATATTTATACATATATATATTATTCATAGAAGCAACAGAGCACACTATTTACAAATCAGTTGGAAAATGTAAACATCCTAAAATTGAGACCAGCAAAAGCTGTGAAGAGAGCATTCACAAATGATGAACAGAAAGACGTCACTAAAAATCAACTTTGCTAGTAAAGGAAAATGTAAACTAAAACAAGACATCATTTTTACCTATCAAAATAGCACTTTTGAAAAGAATTCCTAGTACTGGAAAGACAGCCTGGGGTTTAGCTCAGTTGGCAGAGCACCACTCCACACTCTCTGAGGACCCAGGTTCAATCCCCAGCATCGCAAAAACGGGAGGTGGAGGTGGCCATCCACTCCCGAAGTAATCCCAAAACACCTGGCTATTGAAAACCCTATGAGGGTCGCTATGAGTCACACCGACTCCATGACCTAATGACCAATGGACCTAACGACCACAAAGTACTGGAAAGAGTGCAGAGAACACACGGGCTGGACACAAACAGGTCGAACCTTCTGTAAAGTCGTAACGTGGGAGAAAAGCAGTAAAAAATGCTGTCATCTTTGACCAAAAATCTATCTGGACAAAACACTCTGACACCAGACAACGAGGCTTGTCACTGAGCTGTTTACGGTTCAGCGAGTCAGATGATAAGTGCTTATTGATTGCCTCCTATGATCCAGGCTTTGTTCCGGCACTGGCGACTTGGCAGTGAATAAAAGAGCTAGACAGCCCTGCTTTGTGGGGCTCCTGTTCCAGCGGGGCTTGGCGCCCAGAACTCTGGAGCTCGGCAAGGTGACCGGCAAAGCTCCGCCCTCCCCTGGCCTCTTTGCCATCCACCCTCAGTGTTTTACACTTCATACCTCACAGCTTCAACGCCACTGCCAACACATTCCTTCCAGGCGGGTGTGCCACCGCCCCACTTTATTCCTCTCCTCCCACATGGTTTGTTTGTTTGTTTGTTTGTTGAAGTAATGGGGTTGAACCCAGGACCTAGCACACGCTAGGCAAGTGCTCTATCACTGAGCTGCACCCCAGTTGCATTATTTATTTATTTACTTATTTATTTGTTTGTTTGTTTAGGTACTTAGGAGTTGGACCCAGGACTTGGCATGTATTTTGCAAGTGCTCTACCACTGGGCTGCCCCCTCAGCCCATATTTTAATTTTTGTCTTGAGACAGAGTTTGGCTAAGTTACACAGGCTGCCTCTGGCCTCAGAGCTGCTTTCCTCCTGCCTTAGCCTCCAGAGTCGCTGGGATTAGAGGCGTGAGCTTCTGTGCCTGGCTGGTGTTTTAGTTGTTGTTGCTGTTTGTTTGTTTTTGTTTTTGTTTTGTGGTGTTTTATTTTTTGGTTTTTGTTGTTGTTGTTGTTGTTATTGGTTTTGGTTTTGGTTTTTTGATTGTTGTATTTTAGACAAAGTCTCTCTAAGTTGCTCAGGCTGCCTCCAGCCTAGAATTCTCCGTACTCCTGCCTCAGCCTCCAGAGTCTCTGGGATTGCAGACCTATGCCACAGTGCCTGGCTTCCTCCTCCAACTTTTTATTTTTATAAAGGAAACTTTTAAGCATATAGAGAAATTGAAAGGATAGTGGAATGAATTCCTGTATATCCTCAATCTTGACTCAAAGGGTTACTGGGCCCTTGCATATTTGGACCCTCTCTTTGTCTCAATCCCTTATTTCCCCTCAACCATGAGAAGGTAAATTACAGACCTCCTCTTCCACCTCCCTCTCCTCTCCTCCTCCTCTTCTTTCTTCTTTTAGAAAAGTGAGAGCAGTATTTTTGAAGAGAGTAGGAAAAACAAGGGCTGGGATTTAGCTCAATGGGTAGAGCGCTGCGCTGCAGTCTCTGAGGTCCCGAGTTCAATTCCCAGCACCCCAAAAATGGGAGAAGGGCCTGGCAATCCACTCCCAACGCAATCCCGAAACAGTCAGCCACTGAAAACCCTATGAGGGTCGCTATGAGTCGGATACCGACTCGATGGCACCTAACAACAACAACAACAACAACAACAACAAGGAAAAACGACGGAATAGTGAAAGAGGGAAGAAAGTAAGGGGGAAAGAGCAAGAGCCTCTGAATACATGGAGGGGATCCCCAGAGAGAGAGTTAGGGGACCCCCAGTTGTAGGTGTTCTAAGCCAGCTTTGTGCCAAATACATTCTTTATAGATGCATATGCGGTTGTAGGGGCTGGGACTTAGCTCAGTTGGTAGAGCACTGCTTTGCAGTCTCTGAGGTCCTGGGTTTGATTCCTAGCACCGCAAAAATGGGAGAAGGACGTGGCAATCACTCCCAAGGCAATCTCGAAACAAGCAGCCATTGAAAACCCTATGAGGGTCGCTATGAGTCAGACACATCAGACTTGATGGCACCTAACAACAACAAAAAAGATAGAGTACTATGCTTTAAAATTACTTGAATTGATTTTATTTATTTGTCTTGGTGCTTGGCATCAAATCCATGGCCTAGGGCACGCACGGTTTCTCTGAGCTTCACTCTCAGGTCTATTTGAGTTGATTTTCTTCTGGGTAATTATGCTATCAGTTTGATAATCACTGAGATCAATTTTTTGGTTTGGTTTTTTCCATACTTTTAGATTTTCTTGATGTGAATACATAAAACATCTACATTGTTTATGAGTTAAAACTGCATGGAAGGCTACGTTGAAAAAGGTTGTAGCTTCGATTCCTACCCTGGAAGTGGCCATTTTTATTCGTTATTTTTTCCTTTCCTGTGAGGCTCTTTTTAACAACTCTCCCCATTCTTCTGAGACAGGATCTCCCCATGTAGCGCAAACTAGCTTTGAACTCCCAATACTCCTGCCTCCACCTCCCGAGGGCTGGGATTACGGGTGTACGCCACCCCACCCGGCTAAGTTCCCCCTTTCAGTTCACAGAGGTAGCACGCTACCTACACTCTGTCATGCCTCCCTTGGTTCACTTAACACTAGAAATCTCTTCAGCTCAGAGCCGCCTTCCTTCTGCTTATTTCTATTTCGTTTGTGTCGAACCCCACCGTAGTTTATCCAACCGTTCTCCTTATAATGGGGACTCAGGTTGTTTCCAACACAATGCTCAACAAGGAGGCCACAGCGAAATGACATGTGCCTGTCTTGCTTCATACCTCAAGGCTGTGTCCTTAGAGTCCATTTTTAGACATGGAATTATTGGGGCAAAGGGTAAATGCATGCACAGTTCTTTTTTTTTTTTTTTTGTACTGGGGGTTGAACCCAGGGCCTCGCACCTGCATGCTCTGCAAGTGCTGGACCACTGAGCTGCACCCCCAGCCCATTTTTTTATTTTTGAGACAGGGTCTCACTAGGTGACGCAGACGGGCTCTGGTCTCGAACTTGCGATCCTCCTGCCTCCGCCTCCTGAGACACTGGGATTACAGATTGGGGACAAATGATTTTGTCCTCCCAGCAGCCCAGAATGCCAGGGCCACTGCGTGTCACCCTGACGTGTAGTTCAGTGATTATAATGGATTTCAATCCAGAAAAGCCAGCACGCTCTATCTTTACGACACAAGAGCAATCAATCGCAAAGCACAGCGTGTGCGGTGCTGAGACGGAGGGCTTGGTGCAGGGCAGGGACAGGGTGCGCTGGGAGGTGCTCTGCAGGGGACGGGATTTTTCCATTCTCTTCTGTCATGTCTCTGACTCACGCCTGTGGAGCAGGCTCACCCCTCTCCTGGTAGGAATCCATCACTTCTCATGGGAAACGCCGCTGGTGACAGGTTGGAGCCCTTTCTTCTTTAAGAACAAAAGTCAATTTCACACGGAAGCCCGTGGTCCTGGCAAGCCAAAGACCCTCCTATGAGACCCCCACAAGAAAGAAAGAAAGGAGAGACCTCTCAAAAAGCCACCTTTTTAGCCTGAGCCAAACAGAGAAACAGCCTGGGAGATGCCATTGACTGTGACAAATAGAAGCCACTCCAAGGGCTGAGCAACATTTGAGAAATAGCACTGACTTCACACGCGATCTTCGCTGCATGGAAAAAGCGAACCATGGCTTTAAAATTAGGAAAAGCAGCCGCCACTGGTCAGCGAAGGGAGGGGTAAACAGTGTTGTTGTTAGGTGACATTGAGCCGTGTCCAACTCATAGTCGATTCATAGAGACCCTCATAGGGTTTTCAATGGCTGACTGTTTTGCTATTGCCTCTAGAGTGGATTGCCACATCCTTCTCCTATTTTTGTGGTGCTGGGAATCGTACCCAGGACCTCAGAGACTGCAGAGCGGCACTTTAACAACTGAGCTAAATCCCAGCCCAGGGTAAACAGTAGAAAGGTAAACCACAGAAAGGCAGCTTCCCTTATTGGCTGGCAGACAGACTCATTTTCTCCCTGGAACATAATGACACTTTAGCTAAAGGTGCACCCACCTTTCAAGGAGTAGGAGGGGGAGGAGATTGATATTGACAATGCTTTTGTGGCTGTAGTTTGCTGA
Source organism: Pedetes capensis (assembly GCA_007922755.1). NCBI lineage: Eukaryota > Metazoa > Chordata > Mammalia > Rodentia > Pedetidae > Pedetes > Pedetes capensis. The sequence continues at coordinate 171,875 of VMDO01001861.1, forward strand.
GGGGCACATGGAGGGTCCCCCTACCTCAGATGCACCTCATTCAGCAGATACATACGGAGCCTCAGAGTATGCCAGGTTCCTGTCTGACACCAGGAGGGGACAGGAGCAGTCAGTCCAGGAGGGCAGAGAATTAACTTTCCAATAAGGTGATCAGAAGCTTAAGAGAGCCCTAGCCAGCAAGATGAGAAGAAGGAAGGCAGGGCGAGGAAGAGGAGGAGGAAGAGAAGAATAAGGAGGAAGAGGAGGAGGAGAACGAGGAAGAGGAGGAGAGAGTGGGAAAGAGGAGAAGGAGGTGGAGGAAGAGGAGGAAAGGGAGGAGGAAGAGGAGGAAGGAGAGGGAGGAAACGGAGGAGAGGGAAGAGGTAGAGGAAGAGGAGGTGAGGAAGGAGGAGGAGAGCGAGGAAGAGAGGGAGAAGGAGAAGGAGGAAGAGGTAGAGAGCGAGGAGGAGGAGAAGGAGGGGAACAGGGAAGGGGAGGAGGAGGTGGAGGAGGAGGAGGTAAGAGGGAGGAGGGGGAGGAGGAAGAGGAAGAGTGGAGGCATTTGTAGTCCAGGTGGGACAGAGCTGAGGGGTGGTGCTGGGGAGGCCAGCGTTTGACCAGCAGTAGTGACTGGTCTCTGGGACCATGGCTTCCGTTGAAATGGAAGAAGCCTTCTGGTTAGGACTCGTACATGTAGATGCAGGGAAGAAAAAGAGGAATTTCTGCAAAAGGGACTATTTTCATAACCAGGCAGATTAGAACATTGGGGTAAGTGCTTTAATATGAATGATGCCAGGAAGTAACTTACTGTAAAATTTGAATTCGTGATTCTCTGGAAACTGAAGAACTTTTCTAGCGGTTGATTTACGTAACCAGTTGAGGTGTTTTTCCTCCGAGTAAATTGAGAGAATGCAAAAGGGCCCTGCCCCCCTTCCAGGTTCATCAGGATCCCCCATGGTTACTGAACACTTTCAACGCGCGCTCTGAGTTGATGCACAGGGAGAGATGGATGTTGTTGTTAAAGTAACTTTTTTCCCTTATTACGTAAGTGACACATTTATTGTAGAAAAAAATTTTCAAACACATATGAGTAAAAAGAGGAAAATTCTCTCAGAATCCAGCCAACCAGCTACAAGTACTGTGAAATATTTTTAGGGATCGTTCTACCAGTCCTTTTAAAAGTGTATATTCATGCAGAAAAGTCTACTTATAACAAAATAAGACCATACTACCATCCAGTTTGGGAATGTGCTTTTTTATTTAAAATATGAACATCCTTCCAGATTATTAAATATTCTCCTAAAATCATTTTGATGGTACAATATTCCCTAGGAGAGATATGTTGTCTTTTAAACAGCCAATCTTCTGTTATTGGACATTTGTTGTTGTTAGGGGCTGCAGAGTCAGGTCCGACTCACAGCAACCCTATGTACAACAGAATGAAACATGCCCTGTGCTGCTCTGCTATTCATAGGGTTTTCAATGGCTGATTGTTTCGGGATTGTTTTCAGGAGTGGGCTGACAGATGCTTCTCCAATTTTACTGTGCTGGGGATGGAACCCAGGGCCTCAGAGAGCTCAGAGCAGCACTCTACCAACTGAGCTAAACCTCCACCCGTTGGACATTTAGATGGCTCCAAATATGGCACTGTTATAAATAACACTATGATAAACATCCTTGCAGCTATTTTTTCCCACACACTTAATAGTCCTTTAGGATCTGTTCCTAGAAGTAGAATCTTTTCACAGCAGAGCATGCACATTCACAGATACGTGTTGCCAAGTCGAAGTCCAGAAAGGTTAAATCAATTCACACTCCCACCCCCGGAGGCAAATGCCAACTTCCATTCCCTGGCGACCGCTGGCTGTTCATCTCTGAAACTCTTTGATTGCTGTATTTCTGGTATGCATTTGAAATACCATGCTTCTTCCTTGTGCCATCCATTTATTTCGTGCTCATTTATATGCTGCTGTCACCAGCTCCCTTACCAGACTCTTTCAAATAGAAACGTCAACAGTAGTCAGAAGCCACAGTGTGAGGGGCAGGCTAGGACCTGGGACTGAGCATTTTGGTGGCACTCTTTGCTGCCTTGACCCTGCGTTGACCAAGTATAGGGTTCTGAAAACTTGTTCATCTCAGGCCAGGAAGTTTTCAGGCTGCCGGCCTTTGCTCCTGCCGGCACCGTTGAGGATATAGAGCAACATTCAACTTTGCGCACAATGGGTTTTCCCATGTACGGAGAAAGAAACTCAAGTACGTATCTCTGAAACCCTGTGTTGGCCAAGGCAGGCAAGTTCAAACAATGTTCCCCTTCAAGAGACAAGTGTTCCTTATAACTCCCTTCAACACATCTTCACTAGTTTTTGCTTTACTAACAGATTTACTTTGTTGTTGTTGTCAGGTGCCATCAAGTCGGTATCTGACTCATAGTGACCCTCTGTACAACAGGGGAAACACTATTGTCAGTGCTTCTCTGCCGTTCATAGGGTTTTCAATGGCAGATTGATTTTTGGGAGGGGGTTGCCAGGTCCTTCTCCCAAGCCTACAGCTTCTGGTGTTCTGAGGCGGTCTCCCATCCAGGTACTAACCAGGCCCGATCCTGCTTAGCTTCCGAGATCTGGCGGGATCGGATGCCACAGGGCTACAGCTGCAGGCAGTTTCACTTTAGGCCTTATCCATATTACACTGAATGGGATAAAGGTTTGTCTGACACTGTCAGTGAGGTCTGTAACATCTGATGTGATCTGGCTCCACGGGAAACGTATTGATCTTTCTCACAACCCTGAATCCTTGAATAGTTCGTGCCGGTAACTCAACAAAGAACGTGGTCTCTACAGGTTGTTAAGGCCAAGGTGGTGGTTTTAATAGGAAATAAAATATCATCATGCTATTTGCTTCTTGTCGTGGAAAATACGTCTCTGAAACCCAGTTACTTGTAATTTTTAAGGAACAAAGTCTGAATAATTTCTAATTATTAATTTTCTTAACTGATACTATTCCTTCAAGTCTACTTTGTTGACAAGTGGAGAGCTTTTTCTTCTTTGCTTCCTACCTTAAACAGTTTGGCTATATTTGGTGAGTGGTTAAGGCAATACATTCTTCATTACGATAGTGACCGTAACTTCACACTAAATGTAGGCTATCTAAGCAATAACAATATCACTTTCTGTTCTGCGTAGAATACTATAGTTTGCAAAATGCTCTCAGTAATATAGGACTAAGTTAGATCTAACTATATAGTTTATAATGGGAGAAGGATGTGGCAATCCACTCCTGAGGCAATCCCAAAACAGCCATTGAAAACCCTGTAAGGGTCGCTGTGAGTCAGTTACGACTCAGTGGCACCTAACAACAACAACAACAACAACAACATATAGTTTATAGGATCATCTCAAATGAATCAACCTAAATGGAGGGACATGACTATTCTTTGCTTCTTCAGTTTGAGTTCTAGGTTAAGAATATACAATATAGCATCAATTGTCACAACCTAGAGGGTAAATTATGTTCACTTAGCACCTAAGATGATTGACTCTAAATTTCATCTTCAACCTACCTTGGAAATTACAGCATTCATTCTTTCACCATCCCTTCCTTCAAGATATTACCTTTGGCCAAAAGTCCACAACATCACCTTCAGCCAGAATGCCCAGACCCCATGGATTGTAGAATCCTTGGTTGGGAATATTCAAGAGAAACCCACATCTCAAGCCCTCTATCATTTTACACTGTTTCATATAAACATACAAGCATTACAGGATTTTACTTATGAGTTTTGGGTGGGGAGTTTTGGGAAACAGACTTCTATCAAGGTTAGACAAATTGTCTGCATCTCATAATTGAAGATATGGGCACCATTTGTCCCAGTCTTTTAAGGACACTAAGGATAGATGAACCATCAAAATGCTTTGGAAATCCCAACATTTTACCAGCCAGACAACATCCTCTAGGCTGCCTCTCGTGCTTGGAAGTGAAGCAAAATTCTTAGCCGCCTATTTCTGATTCAGAAAATGTACTCAGCTAGCAATATCCAGTCTTCCACAGATTAAGCCCTAATGTAACGGGCCTGCTTCCTGTGATTGCTGAAGCCCATCCAATGCTAGCATATCTTCTAAAAACAGACAGGGGTTTCTTTGCAAGTTCTTATCCCTCCGGCCTCTTTCCCTATTTAACCAACAGAACAACTCTCCAACCATAGCAACCATGTCGAAAAAAGGACTAAAACAGAAACACTGCCCACTTCACCAAAACACTGCATCTACTTCTAATGGATTTGGGCGCTCACCACAACAAATCACAGCCGCCTCCCTCAAGCCTAAAGCACTAATCCCAGAAGCCGTTACCTGCTGGTTTCCAAAAAAGTCAGCTGTAGAAGTCACTGACCGAAGAAACCCATGCCAAGACGTGCTAATGCTAGGCCCAATAGCCACGAGAGGAGAAAGGCAGAGGCCCATGGCGGGCCCCTCCCTGTTGCTGCGTTCTTTGTATTTACTCATTTACCGTTCTTTCCCCGTGCCTCCCAGATGTGCGGGAGGCTGGGGCTGCAGAGGTTAGTGACCAGTTCACAGCTGTCCCCAAGAAGCTTGGTGATAACAGAGTGGTACAAACGGAGTTAAGGAGCAGGGCCACCCAGCAGGACTGGACATTAACTCCATCCAGCACGGCACTGGGGAGTCACTACGGACGAGACTTGGCGATGCAGAAGGAAAATTCACCTGGCAGCCCGTGACGAGGGCAGACGGGGGGGGGGAGACGAGAAAAGAGCCGGGAAAGGAAGGTGGCGGAAGAAAGCGGCTGCTGTGCTAGACTCAATGTGGGGGACAGCCCACAAGACCATGCTCCCTTCTGACACCAGTGGCAGAGAATGGGGGCCCCCAAGTCCACCCCCAGTTTCAATAAGTTTGTAGACGTGCCTGCAGACCTCACTGGCAGCTGCTACACTCACAATTGCAGTTGCCTGCCATGAAGGGACACATTTAGGTCGGCAGGGGACAGGGCGCACAGGGCAGAGGCCAGGAAAGCGCCATATGTGGAGCCACCAATGTTCTTGTCGTGGAGTTGGGGACAGTGCTGACTTTGCCTGCAGCAGTGACTGACGACGCACATGGAGTACTGTCAACCAGGGACGCCCACCTGAGCCTCTGTGGCCAGTTTTTGGGGACACTTGGTCACACAGACTTGGCTGCTCAGGGTGACTTAGTCTTCAGTGAACCAACATCTCGTCCTTAGCCACAGTAGCCCAAGGCCCCCAGGTAAACAAAGACGCTCCTCCAGCCTTGACGTGCCAACAGCTTAACGTTCACTTCCCAGGACTCCAGGGCAAAAGCCAGACCTCTCGTGAGATAAGATTAATTCTTTCCTATAGGAGGCTGGGCTGGGATTTAGCTCAGTTGGTGGAGCGCTGTGCCGCAGTCTCTGAGGTCCGGAGTTCAATTCCTAGCACCACAAAAATGGGAGAAGGACCTGGCAATCCACTCCCAAGGCAATCCCGAAAAACAGTCATTGAAAACCCTATGAGGGTCACTATGAGTCGGATACTGACTCAATGGCACCTAACAACAACAACAACAACAACATAGGAGCCTAGGGGCTGGGATTTAGCTCAGTTGGTAGATCGCTGCTCTGCAGGCTCTGAGGTCCTGAGTTCAATTCCCAGCACCACAAAAATGGGAGAAGGATGTGACAACCCACTCCCAAGGCAACTCTGAAACAATCAGCCATTGAAAACTCTATAAGGGTTGCCATGAGTCAGACATGACTTGATGGCACCTAACAACAACAATAGGAGGCCAGACTGATTTTGCTTGTAACTTATTTCTATGCCATGCTGGAATCACATATTTATAAATTATCCCATGGTGAAAAGTAGAGAGCAATCTGTGCCTCCAGCTCACCGGTAAACTACCGGTAAGCACACGACAGTACAAATGACTGTCAGAAAGTCCCCTGGAGTAAGCTCTTTGCAACCCTCAAGTCTGAGTCTCCCGGCCTCTGGGAGCTGTAGGAAGAGGGTAGTCCTGTCCTGAGCGGGCATCCTGACCTTTTCCTATTTTCTCCCTAGATTTTGGGGGTCTAGGTAATTTTGTGGTTTTCAATGGCTGCTTGTTTAGGGCTGGGATTTAGCTCAGTTGGTAGAGCACTGCTCTGCAGTCTCTGAGGTCCTGGGTCCAATTTCCAGCACCAGGGAAATGGGAGGAGGACGTGGCAATCCATTCCTAAGGCAATCAAGAAACAATCAGCCATTGAAAACCCTGTGAGGGTCGCTATGAGTCAGACACGACTCCACGGCACCTACCAACCTACCAACCAAAGGTAGTTTTTGAGGCGGTAGCTTTCTGTGGGTGGACTGCTGGTACTATGTGTATAGAAATAAACTACTGTGTTTATGGATTCAAAGACAGAGTTAATTAAAAGCCATCAAATGACGGTTTCTAGAAGTTCACAACACATATTTGAGAAATCTCTTTTCATTACAAAAAAATAAGTTCCAAGGCATTATCCTGTGAGATTTAAGAATACAATATTTCAAAGCATTTAATAGTTTGGTAGAGCCGAACGCAGTGGTGCACACCTATAATCCCTGGAGGTAGAGGCAGGAAGATTCTAAGTTTGAGGCCAGAGACAGCATAGGTAACTTAGCAAGACCCTGACTCAAAATGAAAAAAACATTAAAAGTAGACTAGGGTGCAGCCCAGTGGTAGAGCACTTGCAGAGTATGTGCGAGGCCCTGGGTTCAACCAACTCCTGTGCACGCGCGCGCGCGCGCGCACACACACACACACACACACACACACACACAATTTGGTAGTATAACATGGTGACCCTGAAAATAGAATAAACGAGTAGAAATTTGCAGTTGCTCAGACTTGGGGTGTAGCTCAATGGTATAGCACTTTTCTAGCGTGTGAGAGACCCTTGGTTTGATCTCCTGCATGACAATTAATTAATTAATTAGGCTTCCTTATTCCACACAATGTAGTCCTGACTTACTATCATATGCTTCCAAATCTGCCACTAGCCAGCTGCACAATCTTGGGCTTGACATTTCACCCTCGGTCCTAATGATGTAAAATAAAGTGTTAGACAGATCATCTCTAAGCTTTTGTCTTCTTCCGGAAATTCACCAACAGGATCAAGAAAACGTTTCTAAACATGAACAAAGATTCCAGAAGGCTGAGGTTGCCATATAAATAAAAATAGACTTTGCTTCCAATACTTATGACCCAAAGGAAGAAATAAATAACTTTCAGATAAAGAATCTAAAATCTCAAAATATTTCTGTTATTTCTCTCATCACGGTGACAAAATGCCTTACAGAAACAACGTAAGGGAGGAAGGATTTATTTTGGCTCGTGGTTTCAGAGCGTTGGGCCCATGGTTGCTTGGGTAGACCATTATGGTGCCAGGAATGTGAGGAGGAGAAGATTCTTCACCTCATAGTGAATAGGAAGCAGGGGGCGGGTAGTGGGCAAGGACCAGGATAACCTTCTTCAAAGGTGCACCCCCAGTGATCCCCTTCTTCCAGCCAAGACCCACCTCCCAAAGCAATGTCACTAGCTGGGGACCAATCATTCTAAATCTGAGCATCTGGGGGACATTTCATGTTCATAACAATCCCTCTTTAAAATATACCATGAATTCATTTACAAATATTTCTAGAGCACCTACTGTGTGCCAGCCAGATATAAATATTTTATTTTCCCCAATACTTTATTTTGTGAATGATTCAGAGCAAAAATGTCAGTTAGGCAGAGATTTTAATAATAGCCTGCCTAATAAGTACTAAATATGATAGAAAAATAGAACATGGAGAATTTAGCTTAAGGTTACATACCTCAGAACTCAGTGACTTTCTAAACTGATTTTATAATTAGGAGGATATTTTTAGCTTATTTTTCTGTTGGAAGACTTTATTATACTCAATATACGTAATTTCACTTTGATATTTTCGGATTTTTAGAAAAGTTGAGTCTTTTCGGTGCAGCAGAGTGTGAAGGTAATAGCTTCTATTTAGTGTCACACCAGATTTAAGGGCTGGTGAAGCCATGCAAACCAGCAGGTCCCACTCACTGCCCACAAAATGCCCTTCCTGAGGACACCCTGCTAACAGAGCATCTCGGTGCCAGGCAGCCCCTGCCAGTCATAAAGGGAAATGGGCCTGGGGGACAAACTTCCAGGTTGAGGATGTCAGCAGGGGTAACAGAGTCCTAGGGGAGGGAAGGGCACTTAGAAAAGCAGAGAGCCTGGGAAAGTATGGAAAAGGCAAAGCCTGGGAGGAGCAGGGAGGGCGGTGCCCACCCCAGGAAGCTGGCAAATGTGTGGGAAGGCTGGTGAAGAGCCAGTGACAGCAGGGGCAGGCTGGGCTTGGCCCTCAGGCAACAGGACTCCAACCAAAGAGTTAAAAATCAGACTCACAGGCCACGCATAGTGGCATACACCTGTAATCCCAGCAACTCTGGAGGGAGCAGAAGGAAGATTGCAGGTTCAAGGCCAGAGGCAGCCTGTGTCACAACATAAAAAAATAAGAAAGGGGCCGGGGGATGCTGCTCAGTGGCAGAGCACTTGCCTAACATGTGTGAGGCCCTGGATTCAACCCCCTAGTACTGTAAAAAAATAAAAATAAAATAAAATCAGACCCATAATCTAGAAAGAGGACAGAGAGAAAGATCGACTGGAAAGAGGAGAGACCTGGACCAGTCCGGATACCTAGGAGCAGGGCACTGCTCCAGGGTATTCTGGGGAGCCAGCAAGCACATGGAGTGAGAGGAGGAGGGGAAACTGAGGCCAGCTCCCAGGTGCTCCCTGGCCTCCTGGTTGATTGCACCGCAGAGCTCCTGGGCTAGGGGCGGGGTTGCCTCTGGAAGGCTAATCAACAAGCCAAAAGGATTATGCCATGTCTTAAGACCTTGTGGGATTCACCTTGCTCTGTTTCTCACTGACGTGGGGCCAGCCAACTCTATCTTCATACTGCTTCTCCCTTTGGGAATGATGGGACCATCTGTCCCCAGCCAGCCCCACCATGGTATATCAGAACATAACTTGCTTGTCCTCAGAGGTTCTCAGCTGGAGAGGAATGTCGCCTCAGGATAAATCACACTTAGCTTCTCACTCATACTTGACTTATGAAATTTCCCCCCAGTGCTGGGGATGGACCCTGAGGCCTCACGCATGCCAGGCTAGCGCCCCGCTACTGAACTACACCCCAGCCTGCCACCCTCGATTAGATGGCAGTGAGATGGGACTTTGAACTTGAGAGCTAATGCTGGAATAAGTTAAGACTTTTAGGTTGTTCAAGTGGATTGAACGTGCTTCACATGTGAGTATGTGGATTTGGGGAGAGCCAGGGCAGAATATTAAAGACCCAATGTTTGTGTCCCCTGAAATCCACATGTTGAAATCCTAACCCCAACGTGACAGCATGAAGAGGTGGGGCCTTTGGGACTTTTGTAAAACATGAAGGTGGAGCCCTTCTCTCTTTAATAGGATTAGGGTCCTTTCAGAGAGACCCTGGAGAGAGCCCCCACCCTCATCCCCTTTCTGCCTGGATACAATGAGAAAGAAGTCAGCAGTCTGCAGTCTGAACAGGCCTTAGTAAAACCTGCCCTGCTGGTCCCAGATGTCAGACACCCAGCCTCCACAGCTGCAAGAGGCACGTGCCTGTTGTCCAGAGGCCACCCAGGCCTGGCAGTCTCTGGCAGGGCAGGGAGGGCTGGCTGAAGGCGCGTGTCCCTGAGAATGCGCCAGGCAGACAGGAGCGCGGCTTGGAAAGAGGGTCATCTCTCAGAACTCTCTGTCTGGCCCCTGGGGGAACCAGGGCTGAGTGGCATCTTCAGAAGCGGGATCTCAGGCCACTCCAGCCCCCTTTCCTGGAGTCCCAGCAAGGAGAAGGCGGAAGGGGTGGGGACCACGGTGGCCCAGGCTGCTGGGAAGGGCAGTTCCCTTGGGGCAACACGCCTCCTCCGCAGGAGCACCTGCCAAGGAACGTGTCCGTGTAAACCCGTGTTCGCGGGTGGGACGTGGACGGCAGGGTGCAGGGGAAGACGCCCCACTTGGCTGTGCACCCCATCCAGGGTCCTCGGGCGAATACACGTAGGATGTGGCCTTGGCTGCAGAGCGCCCGTCCCCTGGTCGGTCACCAAGGACACTGGACAGGGTGCCAGGTTCCTTTCCGGATGGAGTCCCTGTGGACCCCCAAGTCACACCTGAGCAGCTGCGTGGGAGCTGGCAGACGCCCGCCACCTGCGGGACTCCACGGGGGAAACGCGCCGCTCCCCTCGCTTGCGTCCCACACCCGCAAGCAGGCTGACCTAGTGGGCTGACCTAGCTGACATGAGGGCGCGCGTTCCACGGGTTCACAGGACCGGACCGGAAAGTCTGCCAGAGCGTTCGGGAACTTTTTCTCCTCCTCTTGGGGCCCCCGCCATCCCGGGCCCTCTGGGGTCTCGGGGTCGCTGATCGTGGCTGGCCTTGGGGTCAGACCCGCCCGGGAGGGGCCTCCACGCGGGCTGCCTCCCTGCCGCGAGGGTCAACAGGAAGGTGCGGGGGCCGCGGTCTCTGCCTGGCACAGGGGTCAGCAGGAGGCACCTCCAGCGCGGCCGAGGTACCTGGGCCTGACTCGGGGCCGCAGGGTCAGGGTGGACGAGCCGCGATCGGGCCGGGGACCGCAGAAGGCGCCCGGCGTGGGTAGGGGCAGGTGGGGGTCGGGTGACAGAGGGCCGGGGAGGCGCGGCGGGGCCGCAGCACTCGTGGGGGCGCTGGCGAAAGAGCAGCCGCTGCCCCCGTGCGTTCGCTCAGCCCGGGGGCAGTCCTGGCGCCCCGGGCCCGGGTCGCGCCCCGCCCCGCCCCGCCCTGCGCCCCGCCCGGCCCCGCCCCGCCCGCCGGCCTCGCCCCCGCCGCGCGCCCCGCCGCCTCCGTTGCCGTGGCAACCCCGGGAGCCTCCGGGCGCGCGCGCGGCGGCGCCAGACAGCGGCGGCTGCGGCGGCGGCTCGGGCTCCAGCCGCGCGCGCTGCCATCTCGCTCCGGAGCCCGCGTGGCCCCTGGCCCGGGGTCCCCAGCGCGGTCCCCACCCCGGCGCCTGCTGCCGCCCCGCCACTAGCCCCCATGGAGCTGCTGGCCGCCGCCTTCAGCGCCGCCTGCGCCGTGGACCACGACAGCTCTACGTCGGAGAGCGACACTCGCGACTCGGCGGCGGGACACCTGCCCGGCAGGTGAGGACAGGTGGCCGGCCCGGCCCCCGTGCGCTGGCCCCGCAGATCGCGCTCAGGGCGATGGCCACTGACCCGCGCGGCCTGTCCCCACCCTGCCACTCGTGCCGCCCCCACTCCCTCCCCGGCCCCTGCACGACCCGCGGCCCCCTGGGGAGGTGGCGCTTGTCCCGAGTCGTCAGCGGCCGTGGCTGCCCGAGGTCGCCTCCTGCGCCCTCGCCCCAGACTCCCCGGGCGCGCGCGTCCAGCCCGGTGGCCCCCAGGACGTATGTCGTGGCCCTGGGACTGGAGGGTCGGGGACGGAGAGGGGCCATGGGCTCGGGGCCATCTGACTGCGAGGGCCACGAGGTGGCATCGCGGCCGTGGGACCCGTCGGGGCGGCCTTGGGGCGCGGCGAAGCGGGCCAGGCACGCCAAGTTTCCGACGCCAGTCCGCGGGCTCAAAAAACAAGAAGGTTTGGGCGGGCCGGGGTATGAATCACCCCTGCGCGTCCCGGTGCGGTGACAGAAGGGCCTGGGGCGCCCGCCTGATCCGCAGGCGCAGCGAGCTCCGTGGCCCCTCGGTCTGGACGGCCCGGGCAGCGCCGCTGGCCAGCGGCCGCTTGGGCAGACGCCTCTCCCCAGCCGGCCAAGGTGTGTCGTGGCTTAAAAATAACCAGCCCTTGTCCTGTTTGTCTGGCAGCGAGTCGTCTTCCACCCCGGGGAATGGGACCACGCCCGAGGAGTGTCCGGCCCTCGCAGACAGCCCCACCACCCTCACGGAGGCCCTGCGGATGATCCGGCCCATTCCCGCCGACTCCTGGAGAAACCTCATCGAACAAATAGGTGGGAGTCCCCGGCGCCCGCAAGGGTTTCATTTGGGAGCGGTGGGTGCGGCGCAGACTTCGGGGCTCCCTGTGTTCATGGGATGCCGTTTGTGACATCTGAGGTCCGGAATGGTTCAGTAGGCAAAACTGCCACATTTTATGAGTGCTGTTCTATCGGGCTTTTTTAGCAAAGCGAAGGGCATGGAGAAGTCTGGGTCTCAGCCCTTTCCTTTCTGTCCCTTGTCACTGGTGCCAGAAAGACAGGGGAGCCCCCAGCAGGGAGGGCTTGGGAACACCTGGAAGCCATCCCAGAACTACAGCAGAAGAGGGCACAGGGTGTGCCCAGGGGCTTGTGGGCTGGCTGGGGCGCTTGGCACAGTGGGAAAGGGGAAGTAGAGGCAGGAGTGGCAGAGGTCCAGGTAGAAAGGGAGACTTTTCCTGGAACGTGGCCTGGAAGGAACCCACGGGAACAGCACACGTGTTGGGCTCCCACGGAGCTGCAAGGACTCACTGCGCACTCACAAAGGGGATTGAGAGGCCAGCGCCGGGGCTCCAGCGCTTGCAGTTTTTTAAAAAAATGCCAGTGACATCAAACCAGCTCTCCTGTCGTCAGCAGAGGCACCGGTGATAACGTGGCTTCTGTGAATCTGAAAATGATACTTGTTGTTGTTGTTAGGTGCCGTCGAGTCGGTATCCGACTCATAGTGACCCTCATAGGGTTTTCAATGGCTGTTTTGGGATTGCCTTGGGAGTGGATTGCCAGGCCCTTCTCCCATTTATGCGGTGCTGGGAATTGAACTTGGGACCTCAGAGACTGCAGCGCAGCGCTCTACCAACTGAGCTAAATCCCAGCCCTGTTTAGAAACTCATCTTCCATGTCGTCACGGCAGCCAAGAGGCTATCGGTTTCAATGAAAATTCTAGATTTTGAAAAAAGAATCCCCTAAATATCTTATTATTGCCCCCCAATCCCAAACACTTGCATGGACAATGTCTCTCGGTTTGAAGCAGGAGACCCAGCACTGGGAGACAACTCAGGGGAGCACCTCTTTGCAGGCAGGGAGCCTTCTGATCCAGCCAGCCCTGGGAGCAGTAAGTCCTGCGAGCTGAGGGGCAGAGCACAGCTACCGGCCACTGACTTTGTCCCAGTGGCCCCTCCGGGTCAGGCTGGGGTGCGGGCGCTGATGGCTTTTCATTGTGTTTGTCAGAGGCATACAGAGGCGCCCATCTGATGTTGACCCCAGTCAGGAAATCCTAGTTTTGAACCAAAGCCTCCTGAACTCCCTTTCTACCAGCCGCCTGCCACGCTGTGGGCTGGAAACTGGCTTCTACCTCTTGAGCTGCTGTTCGATGGTTTAGATCAGGGCGGCCCTAGGAGGGTCCCAGGCCCCTCTCAGGGCTCCTGTCAGGGGACCCATACTTCTGGACTCAGCAGGAGCTGGAAGTAGGGGTCGGGGGTCCTGAGTCCAGCACTCACCCACTATGGGCCTTGGTTTCCTTATCTGGCAGACAGTAGATGCTCTGATGTTGAGTCTTATCCCCCACGGCCTCTGCCAGTATCTGTGGATGTCAGGGGGAGGCCCCCATGTATGCGTGAAAAACAGCACTGGGCTGTCCCGCCTCAGCTTGGAGCGCCACTGTGGATGAGACGTCCGTGCTCAGCACATCCCCCGCAGCCTCGCTGCTTTGCGCCCTGAGCGCAAAGTGATCCTTTGTGGGTAGTCAGGGATGGACCCAGGTTCCTCAGGACACAGTGGGATGAAGGGACAGAAAGCGGGTCAGGTTGGTGGCATTGTGTAGACTGCTGTGTTGCATTTTGCAGTGGCTGCCACCGAGGACAGACAGAATTACGTCAGGGCTGGGTGTGACACACTGCATAGCTGTGGTCACGTTGGCGGTGGCCCTGGGAGAGTCTAGCCCCTGAGAGCCTATGAGTGGCTTTGTGTGCACGTGGTGGCTATCTGTTGGCCAGAGCTGTGGTCCCTAGCTCCTGATCCGATGCTTGGCATGTCGAAATCGCTCACTCAATTATAAATGAATCCCCTGCCCTTTACAAGTCCCTACTTGAACGACTCAAAGAAAAACCTATTCCTTTCAGGAGCAGAGATTTTGGATGACTCAGGAGGCTTTGGCCGGAGGAGCTGGGGCCTGGTACAGATCGCTTCAGTCAGGAAAGATGGAAACCAAACCTTGCCTCACACTTGCTATAATATGTGTGCAAGGGTTTACAGGGAGAGGTAGCTTTCATATAAAGTTGTGCGAGTGTACAAAATATAAACAAAGAAAGCCGAATACATTGACAGTATGCCAAGAGCAGAAATTTCACCAGGTAATATACAAATAAACCTGTTTGTATGATCATCTGAATTTAAGGCAAATAAAAATGAAAGGTTATGAAAAATGGTTACACAGTGTGTCAGGTAACTCTTTGTAATCACAGTTACTCCTGGAAAATTGGAGTGTAAGTTTATGTTCTAAACACATACCTCAGAAAACGTATGAAGTCTTTTAAAATATCCTAAATTACTTGTATTGGGGCTGGGATTTAGCTCAGTTGGTAGAGCGCCGCTCTCCAGTCTCTGAGGTCCCGAGTTCGATTCCCAGCACCGCAAAAATGGGAGAAGGATGTGGCAACCCACTCCCAAGGCAATCCCGAAACAATCTGCCATTGAAAACCCTATGAGGGTTGCTATGAGTCGGACACGACTCAACGGCACCTAACAACAACAACAACAAATTATTTGTATTAGGAATCTTTTGGCTGCAGGTAGCACAATATTCAGCAAAAAGTGATCTTAATCAATTGAGGTGATCTACTTCAGTTAATGAGTCAGGAAGTAAGAATTTTGAAAGTTGGTTCACTCACCCAGACAATCATCCAGCTATTCTTCCTACTTTCCTTCCTTTATTTGGACCTTATGTTACAAGATGGCTGCTGTAGCTCTAGGCATCACATCCTCCACAGTAGTCTGTAAAAGCAGGAAGTCTTCAAGTACGTATTGGGGAGGGACATCTTTTTGAGAAACTGTAAGATGTCTCCTTTCTTTCTCTCTCTCCTTGGCCAATGTCTTAGTCCATTCCTGCTGCTGTAACAAAATGCCTTAGCCTGGATGTCTTAGTCTATATGGTGGTGCTATAATAAAATACCTGAGGCTGGGCACTTTGTACAGAAAAGAGGTCTATTTTGCTCACAATTTGTAGGTCTAAGAGTGTAGCACCAGCTTCTGCTCAGCTCTGGCGAGGGTCTTCTGGCTATGTCAGAACACAGGAGATGGCACCACAGTGGGAGTGAGTTTGAGAGAGAGAGCAATCACCAGGTGAGATGGGAAGCCAGAGAGACCTAGACCTGGGCTGTTGTTTCTAGAACATTCATTCTTGAACTAAGGTTCAAATGGAGCTGCTAAGAGGTGATGTGCCTGTGACCTAAGTGCCTCACCCTGGAGCCCTTCTTAACCCCCACACACTGGGGACCATGCTGCCCTGGGAGATAAGCCATTTCCAAACCCTAACATGGAGCGGTTCATGACAGGAGACACATACAACTCACAGTTCTGGAGACTGGAGTCCAGGACCCTGGCCCCGGCAGATTCTGAGTCTGATGAGGGCTGGTGAGGGCTGGCTCTCTCTACTTTGTAGATAGCACCTTCTGGAAGCTTCACATAGTGGCCAGGGCCAGGCAGCTTCCTCCAGCCTCTGTTATAAGGGTCTTCTCCCACCAGTGGAACCAATGTCCCCAAAGGCCCCACCTAATGCTAACACACTGGACGTTAGGGTCCAACACAGGAATTTAGGGGGTCACCAGGATTCAAGTGGTGGCACATGCCCCTGCCTAGGCCCACCCCTGGTGGGAGAAGGGAACTATGTGGCAGGTTCTGATCGGTCCACTCACCAACCTTCTGAGCACAGAGTGGCTCACACCAGCCCAATCCCTCCCCTGCCCATTAGGACACAGGAATGTGAGAGGACAGAGATGTGGCGGACAGCGTTGGCCACAATGTACTTTCAGAAATATCCTCCTCAACCCCGCTACCCACCATGCTAGTATTTTTGTCTCTTCTCAGCACATGCGTCACAGTGAAGAGTCTGAGATAGTATTTGCCCAAAATTTGCCAGCTGTAGCATGCATAAGACATGTTTTTGAACCTTTAAAGACATGCTGAATTAGACACATTTGCAAAGCTTGCAAATTGTTTTGCTTTGCTTTGCTTCCTTTCCCCCTCCTCCTCCTCCTTCCCC
>VMDO01001862.1:5134-62791 GCA_007922755.1 Pedetes capensis
GCACATGTTAGGCAAGCATTCTACTAAATTTCTTCAGGGCAGGTAACACACCTTAACTTCCTTGTTCCCTATAAATCACATGTGTAGAGAAAATCAATGTGTTTATTGATCTGGTCTTTGGAGTTCTCAATTTGTTCTCTTTATTTGGACCACAAAGATATGACAAAGTGTCTTCCAATGTTTAGTTTGAAACTCCCTCCACCAACAGAAACCTGAGGCATCCAGGGATCCCCTGCTCACTGCTCCACACACCCAAAACACACCCTGGTCCTTAGTTAGATGGAGAGGCAAGCGGGACTCTGTCAGAGAGGCCAGCACCCAGTTCACCATCCCAGGCACAAGTACCGGACAAGGGCAGCTAGCGTTCACCAAGGCCGTGAGGAGGACCCGGACGCAGGCTCTGCCCTTGTGCTCAAGATCAACAACCACAGTGGGTCCCTTATGTAGGGGAGAACATTCCGAGACCCTGGGGACGCCTTACGCTGCGGAGAGTACCAAATCCTGTATATATTGAGCATAAACATCTATGGGAAAGATTTGTAGGCGCAGTAAGAGGTGAATGACATTAACTCAGAACTCTAACAATATATTATAATAAAAGTTATGTGAATGTGGTCTCTCAAAATATCTTTTTGTACTTCACTTTTTCACTTATAAGAAGCATTTCACAGCTCTCTTTGGCATATCTGAATAGTCAACATCACTGCTCTGCACTTTGGGCCAATATTAAGTAAACTAAGGGTTACTTGGCCTGCAGCCATAGCCCTGTGGCATCTGATCCCGTCAGATCTCGGAAGCTAAGCAGGGTCGGGCCTGGTTAATACTTGGATGGGAGACTTCCTGGGAACACCAGGTGCTGTAGGCTTGGGAGAAGGACCTGGCAACCCACTCCCAAAAATCAATCCACCATTGATAACCCTATGAACAGCAGAGAAGCACTGACAATAGTGTTTCCCTTGTTGTACACAGGGTCGCTGAGTCGGATACTGACTCAACAGCACCTAACAACAACAACAGCAACAAGGTTACTTGAACACAGCATTACCGTATCTCCACAGCAGATCCGGTACCTGAGAGCTATCAAGTGACGGATGAGTGGTAGTGTATACTGCAAGGATACACTGGGCAAAGGACTGATTCCTGTCCTAGGCAGGACAGATTCTCATCACGTAATTTACACCTGCGCACATGAAAACTTATTTACTTCTAGAATTTCCCATTTAATATTTTAAGACCGAGGTTGACCACAGGTAACTGAAACCCAGAAAAGTGAAACTGCTGTTGTTGTGCCCAAAGTCCAAGTTCCCCAAAGACCACCAGGGAGTCCGAAGTCGCATGCAATAAGAAAGAGCCTTTATTAAAGCTCAAGCTCGAGGGTACCACACCTCACCGAAACAGAGGTTCAGTGTTGGGACCCCGATTCATTGCAGGGTAAAGGCTTACATTGTGGGTTACAAGCAGGGAAGGAGCGGGTGAGGACAAAAGTCAGATAAGGTGGGGCTTTGAGTTGCTAAAGTATGCCATTTGTATTATCTTGAAGTCTGGGAGTTCTCGGAAGTGACTGCCCATATCTACAGCCTTTTGTTCTGGCCCAGAGCATTCTGATCTAGTGATCTTTTAAAGGAATTTGTGGAGCGGCACCTGTAAGACAGAATCCTAAGATAAGGGGGTGATTTGGGCTAACTCTGGGCTCTTGGTCAGCCTTGGGCATTTCAGCTGCGAAGGGGGGATTGCTGTAAGGTGGCTGGGGTGCCGACCCAGAGAGCGCTACGGTAGAACATGATGGGTAAATGGAGTTCTAAATAGACACCAAGCCTGCAGCCATAGCCCTGTGGCATCCGATCCCGTCAGATCTCGGAAGCTAAGCAGGGTCGGGCCTGGTTAGTACCTGGATGGGAGACCGCCTGGGAACACCAGAAGCTGTAGGCTTGGGAGAAGGACCTGGCAACCCCCTCCCAAAAATCAATCTGCCATTGCAAACCCTATGAACAGCAGAGAAGCACTGACAATAGTGTTTCCCCTGTTGTACAGAGGGTCGCTATGAGTCAGATACCAACTCAACGGCACCTAACAACAACAACAAATAGACACCATGGTTGTTATGGGCTTTGTGCCCCTAATTCACATGCTAGTGTCCTAACCTCCAGTGCCTCAGTGAGTGCATTTAAAGACAGGGTATTTGAAGAGGTGATTCAGTTGAGACGAAGTCTTGGGGTGGCCTTAATCCAATCTCACAGTGCCCTTACAAGAGGAGAAAATCTGAATAACAAAAGGTCCCAGACACACAGCAAGGACCACATGCAGACACGTGGGAGTTCTAGATGGCCATCTACACGCCAGGGAGAGAGGCCTCCGGAGTAGACAGCCCTGCTGATACCAGACATGGACTTCCAACACCCAGGGCTGTGAGAACAGTCTGTTGTTCAAGCCTCCAGGTATGTGACACTTCTTTATCGCAGCCCAGCAGACTGATAGATACACTGCCCCTTGCAACAGCGCGAGGAGCCTTGGAACCCTTACAGGAAGTGAAAGAAGGCAGACACAAGGGCCGCGTGTTATCTGAAGCCATTGATACAAACGCCCAGAACAAAGACACAGAAACAGAAAAGGGGTTGGTAGTTGTGAGGGGCTGATGGGTGGGAGGAGTGCGGGGTGAGGGGTGTTCTTCCAGAATGATGTAAACATTCTGGAACCAGACGGGAAGTGGTAGTCAAACAATATTGTGAATGTAATAAATACCACCAAATTCTCTACTTCTAAATGGTGTTGTTTTGTGTACTTCACTTTAATGTTGTTGTTGTTAGTGCTATCGAGTCAGAACCCGACTCATAGCGACCCTATGTACAACAGGGGAAACACCATTGTGAGTGCTTCTTTGCTGTTCATAGGGTTTTCAATGGCGGATTGACTTTTGGGAGTGGGTTGCCGGGTCCGTCTCTCAAGCCTACAGCACCTGGTGTTCCCAGGTGGTTTCCCATCCAAGTACTAACCAGGCTCAACCCTGCTTACATTCAGAGACCTGACGGGATTGGATGCCACAGGGCAATGGCCGCAGGTTCACTTCAATAAGACAACTCTAAAAATAAATAAATCTTTAAAAAGACAGGTAGAACACATTAGAACATGATGTGTTAAATGCCAAAGTAAAGGTATTTG
Organism: Pedetes capensis; assembly: GCA_007922755.1. Classification (NCBI taxonomy): domain Eukaryota; kingdom Metazoa; phylum Chordata; class Mammalia; order Rodentia; family Pedetidae; genus Pedetes; species Pedetes capensis. The sequence continues at coordinate 8,291 of VMDO01001862.1, forward strand.
AATATTATGTCATGAAGTACAGGCAAGGGAGGAATTCCACTCATGAGCAGGCCCCCAACTGGACCCTGTGCACTGACTCTGCAGGGGTTAAAAGTCACTATGGGGGAAGGGTGGGAACTGAGGCATCTGAGTGAGAAGGAGCAGGAAGCCCAGGCACACGGAGCCCCTGGGGGCTACTGTGAGCCAGGGCATAGCCAACGGGGCCAAGGACAGGCAGAGGAAGGTCTGGAGTTGAATTTAGGAATTTAGGAACCCGTATTTAAAATAAAACACAGTATTTCAGAAAGCTCTCAAGGTGATTGTGACCACTAACCTTTCGGGAAACCACTGACAGAGGGCGGGTTTGTTGGGGTTTACATTGAACCTTTTGGGTTAAAGGGGATCCATGCTGTGTATACTATACTGACAGACAGAGAGTATTAATTCATTTTCATAGGATTTCTAGAAAAGATTTCTCTTTAGCCTGCATCCAAGTGCTCTTGTTGTTGTTGTTAGGTGCCGTCCAGTCGGTATCCAACTCATAGCGACCCTCATAGGGTTTTCAGTGGCTGACTGTTTTTCAGGATTGCCTTGGAAGTGGATTGCCAGGCCCTTCTCCCATTTTTGCGGTACTGGGAATTGAACTCGGGACCTCAGAGACTGTGCAGTGCAGTGCTCTACCAACTGAGCTAAATCCCAGCCCACATCCAAGTGTAAAGTTCAATTAACCAGAAAACAACTCTTCCGACTACTAAAGACTTAATATTTATATAAACTTACATCTTTTAAAAAAGTGGAGGGTCTTCCAGTGTCTAAGTTACATAAAAAACAAAAATAAATACAAAAGATCTTAGGGTAACTAAAAGAGAGCCCTTTCTAAGTTTACTACCTACTGGCCTTTCAATTTACCACTGCCTTATGTAACTATGTGATTGCTCCCAAACAGGAAGGCATGTACAAAGGTAGAGAGAATTATATTTTATGACTCAAAGTCCACTGAAATATAAATAATAAGTGACAAAAATGATCATTTAAAAAAGTGAAATACATTCCATTTTTTCCTTTCAACACCTGGTGTCACCAGCATGACACAGGACAAGTGCTCGAAGCTGGGCCGTCACAGGGGAGGGGGCAGGAGGCCAGGCCGCACCTTCTAGAGGCAGAATTTTAACCCCACCCCAGACGGCTGCCATTCCTGGAAACACACAGGTTTAAAAGATATTCATGTTTGTTTTTAATTTTGAAGACGACGACGACGAAAGGAAAGGCTGAAGTGATATAAATCTGAAATATTTTTTCTCTCTGCACAATATTTCACAAATGATGGCCTGTTCACCCCTCCACCCCACATCTTGTGATCATGTTGCCTGCTTTACTTCCCAAACTTGAAATGAACCTTGTTTAGATCAGCTTGGTGATGACAGCCTACAATTAAACATCAAGGTTTGGACCTGGATAAGAGGCACAATTTCAAAGGGAAGAAACCGTCCCTTGGGCTTCCCAGCTTGAGGAGCACTGACTCACAAAGGAATTAGAGCTTTAAAGGCTGGGCCAGTTAACCTGTCTAGCAATGTTAACAGCTTTCATTTGTGCCTCTGACTCTTAAGGCACAGTACTACTTATAAAACTGAAAAATGACAGCCTCTTATTTCACAACTTGACCGTGGGTTTGAGACACACCTCTCATGGGTTTTTAGGCAGCAGAGGGATCCTACAGACCCCTCTCTGCAGACTGTTGTTGCTGTTAGGTGCCGTCAAATCGGTATCCGATTCATAGCGACTCTACGTCTAACAGGAGAAACAGTATTGCTACTGCTTCTCTGTTAAGTCATAGGGTTTTCAATGGCTGGTAATTTTTTGGGAGTGGGTTGTCACGTCGTTCTCCCAAGCCTACAGCACCTGGTGTTCCCAGGCGGTCCCCCAACCAAGTACTAACCAGGCCCGACCCTGCTTAGCTTCTGAGATCGGACGAGATAGGATGCCACAGTGGTACAGCTGCAGGCCTCTCTTTGCAGAAGCTGATTCCTAACCCCTGAACTCTATGAACCAATTCCCCTAGCAATAAGAAATAATACCAAGCCAGCCGCAGTGGCGCACACCTGTAATCCCAGAGGCTCGGGAGGCGGAGGCAGGAGGATCGCAAGTTCAAGACCAGAGGCAGTCTGTGTAATTTAGCGAGACCCTATCTCAAAAATGGGGCTGGGATTTAGCTCAGTGGATAGAGCGCTGTGCTGCAGTCTCTGAGGTCCCGAGTTCAATTCCCAGCACCGCACAAATGGGAGAAGGACCTGGCAATCCACTCCCAAGGCAATCCTGAAACAGTCAGCCATTGAAAACCCTATGAGGGTCACTATGAGTCAGATACCGACTCGATGGCACCTAACAATAACAACAACTATCTCAAAAAGTAAAAAAATGGGCCGGGGGTACAGCTCAGTGGTCCAGCACTTTCAGAGCATGCAAGGGCAATGCCCTGGTTCTACCCCAAGTACTGAAAAAAAGAAAAAAGAAAAGAAAAGAAAAGAAAAGAAAAGAAAAGAAACCAGAGCTGGTGGTCTACACTTCGAATGAGGAGGGTGTCATCAGGGGACTGTGAAGATGACGTCCCCCTGTGGCTGGGTGCCAATCCTGTCCCCTGAGCCCCTTCACCCTCCTTCCTCCCCCTGACTACTCCAGCAGTTTGTTACAGTGATCTGCTTAGTTCTCTCCTGGCCCGCCACTGCTGCTGCTCCCCACCAAGGCTGTGCACCCGCTGATTTCTGGCTGGGAGCCCCCTGGATGGCCCATGATAAGCTTGCCCCCTGGCATGCCCATCCTAGTGCGAGTCCCGTCCCTTCCGCTTGGGTTAGCTTTAGTGACTCACTTCAAAAGGAACACAGAGGAAGTGAGGGGATGTGATTCTGATACTGGGTTAGAAAAAGACTGTGGCCCTTGTCTCGGGGGCTCTGCTTTCTCTCGAGCCTCCTGACATCTTGTGCCCATGTGGACAGGAACTGAGGTCTCCAAGAAGACCCCACACCTGCCAACTGTCATGGAAGCCCAGGGCCTCCCTGAGTCAAGCCTGGGGAGGACCACAGCCTTGGTCAGCACCCTGGCTACAGCGGCCAGAGAGCCCAGGCTAGCATTACTCAATTACGCAGCTCTGCATCCTGGCTCAAAGAACTACGGGTAATGTTTATTGTTTGCTGCCACTAATGTTGGGGGTGAATTGTTCCTTAGCAGTAGATAACAAATTCAGGAGGGCTTAGTCTAAATTTCTTCATGTGACTCACAAAGGCCAGTCACAGGTCAGCTGGCTGTGGGCACATCCGGGCCATGCAATGCTCTACTCACGATTCTGTGATATAATCTGTCCTGTTCTTTACTCACAAGCCTTTGTTGTTGTTGTTAGGTGCTGTTGAGTCCAACTCACAGTGACCCTATGTACAGCAGATTGGAACACTTGCCGATTCTGTGCCAGGCACACGATCTTATTTATGTTTAAGCCCATTGTTGCAGACACTGTGTCAATACATCTGGTGGAGGGTTTTCCTCTTTTGCGTTGACCTGCCACTCTCCCAAACATGATGTCCTTCTCCAGGGATTGATCTCTCCGGACTACATGTCCGAAATATGTAAGACACAGTCTGGCCATTCTTGCTTCCAAGGAGCACTCTGGTTGCACTTATTCTAGGACAGATCTGTTGGTTCTTTTGGCCATCCATGGTACATTCAATATTCATCCCCAGCACCATAATTCAAAAGCATCAATTCTCCTCCTGTCTCCCTTGTTCAAGGTCCAGCTTTCACAACCATGTGATGTGACTGAAAATACCATGGCATGAGTCAGACGCACCTTCGTCTTCAATGTGACATCTTTGCTTTTCAATACTCTAAAGAGATCTGTCACAGCTTTTCCTAGAGCAATGTGACTTTTGATTTCTTGATGGCTGCTTCCACAGGTGTTGACTATAGAGCCAAGCCAAGCAAAATCTTGGACAACAATCTTTCTTCCATTTATTTTGAAGTTGCATACTGACCCAGCTGTAAGGATTTTTGTTTTCTTGATGTTTAGTTGCAATACACATTGAAGGCTATGACCTTTAAGTCTTTAGGACCTCCTCCTAAATCTTCACTCAACATCCTGCCTAGTCAAATCCTCCTAGTCCTTCATGGTTTCCAGGCCACTTGAAAAACCATCTCCCCTGTAAGATGCCCCTGGCCCCTGTGCAGAGGGGGAGAACCCTGTGCCCTTGCCTACTACCTGCTACAGTCTGCTCCCCGCACTGCTGTGAGGGCCCAGGCACCGGCCGCCCTGCTCACCTCTCAACCCCAGGATGGAGAGTGTAACAGGCATGTGGTCAGCGTCTGCTCAGGGAAACAATTTGGAAGCTGCCAGCCTGAAATTCCTCCACCCCTGAATTCATGAATGTCTATCTCCAGCAAGGCTGTGGCTCACCTACCCACACCACAACCCCCAAGACCAGGGCCCTAACACACGTTCCCAGTACTACTACCTTCGTACAGACCTCATACAAGTTGTCAAGTGTCCTCAAAATGTGCTGTACAGCAAAAGGACCCACTAGAGAGCCCCAATTGCATTCGGTTGTCATGTTCATTGTCTCCTGCAGTCTGGAACAATTCCTCAGTCTTTCAATGTTGTGATCTAAAGATTTTGATACTGTCTGATGCTGCCTCTGCGTTAGATTTAGGTTGTTCATCCTTATTGGGAAGGACTCTGAAATGTTCTCCTGCCTCCTATATTGTGGCACATGATTTCAGTGTGTGTCATTATTGATAATGTTCATCCTGATCACTTGATCAGGTGGTGACTGCCAGGCCTCCCTGGTGAAGTCTCTCCCTCTTCAGAGCTGGTAAGTCCGCTGAAGGACGTCCTCTGAAACGAGGCAAATATCCCATTTACTAATTTTTTCTCCTGTTCATTTACTTGTGTCTGTGTGGACCTATGGTTTCCTTTTATATCCAACGCTATACTTCTCTTGAGGCTTAAGTTGTCCTCACTGTAGGCAGATGGGGCTCACTCCAGCAGGCTTCTCTGTCCCCCTGGCACAGCCCCTTACCCTCTCGGGGCACTTCCCTTGCTTTCTGGCTCACGATATTCCAGACTCACTTTGGTCATTCATGTCCCGGCTCCGGGATCAGCCTTTTCTCCAAGGAGCCCTTGCTCCTCTTAGTGGAAAATGGCTATTTAGAAGCCAGGATCTGTCCGCGAGGGGTGCTCACTGCGACTGAGGTGCATCCGTACCACCTCCCTCAACAGAATGTGTGTCTGCATCTACTCTTCCACACATTCGTACGTTCACTTCTGTGTTTATTGAGACCCATGGGTGAACATCCACATGTTCTACCCGATCCACTCTGCAGGATTCACTCCAGTTCGACACTCGTGACTCCCTTCTCTGACCCTGGCAGCCCTGTCTCCCATCAGCGTCAGTGACCGATCCTCCCATGTGTGGTTCATTTCCAATCTCAGCCACCTCATGTTCTTCGTCTCCTGCAGTCTGGAACAATTCCTCAGTCTTTCACTGTTGTGATCTAAAGGTTTTGCTATTGTCTGATGCTGCCTCTGCAGCATCTGATTTAGGCTGTTTATTCTTAGTGGGAAAGAGTCTTTGAAGTGTTCTCTTGTATCGCGGCACATGATTTCAATGTGTGTCATTATTGACAAGGTTCATCCGGATCACCTGGTCAGGTGGTGACTGCCAGGCCTCCCTGGTGAACTCTCTCCCCCTTTAGAGCTGCTAAGTCCTCTGAAGGTGGTCCTCTGAAATTAGGCAAATATCCCATTTACCAAATGGGAGCACCTCACTGCTCCGGCTCTGATTCCCCCTACCAGGATCCTCCCTCGAGGGCAGCCTACTCACCCACTCAGGCACAGGCTCCCCATGCTGCTTCCTGGGGGAATGACAGACATCCCCCCTTGATGGAAGGAGCTGCTAAGCCGCACCAGACAGCCACACATGTGGAGGTGCAAAGAACCTGTGGCCATTTGTGCGGTTCAGCACGCCAGCCTCCTGAGGTTTCACTACCTGCCCGTGCCTTCCATTCTCAAGTCCCCACATGAGAGCAAATGAAATTCCAGCCAAACTGTCACCTTCAAGGAGGAGGCAGCGGAAGGGCAGAGGGAGGAACTGGGGCCCTCCTTCTGGTTGGATCGGGCTCCATCTCAGCGCCTCTCTGGAAGTGCCACAGGCTTCTGCCTCCCTTTTGCTCCTCACACCTAGACACGTGGGTCACTGCAAAAAGAGAGATCAGGAACTAAGACGGGGGGAATGGATATTTGGTGGCCACTAGCAATTTTTGCCACAGCTATAGTTTCTATTTACTGGCCAACATCCTGTGTCCAGGGGTTACTGAAGACCTCAAAAGAATCTCTGGAGGCAGTCAGGGTCCTTTCCCATCTCTAGATTTCCAAAGTCCCAAGAAATGTCACCCTGAGGGCCCTGACACCCTCAGAGCCTTAAATGGTTGCTCGGATGATAGACTGCCACCTCTGTTCATCCAGAGGTGGGAGAAAGCTGTTGCTCTGAACCTCACCAAGAGCTTGCTGAGTGTCCAGGAAACCCCCCCGCCTTCTGAGGCCAACTGACAGCCCTTCACCTGTGGGAAAGCAGGGCCAGGGCGGCTCCGAGCCGCAGCCCCAAATGCCATGGCAGGACAGAGGGCAAAGGGCAATGACAATGGTCCTCACTCTCTGCCCGTCCAAAGGAAAGGAAGAATGTGGACCGAAGGCCACGGAAGGCAACCTCAGAGACGTGGGGATCAGTGCTTGAGAACCACCCCGTGGAAGGAGAGAGATTGGCTCAGCAAAATCCCCCAGGGCGAGCCCGAGCAATAGTGTCAGATGACCTCATCGGAATCCACGCTGTCTCCACAGGGAAAATGGAAAGGGCATAACTTAACACATAGACTTTACCGAAGTCTCTCTATTTGTCCATTATCATAGCAGCGTGATTTCCTGACTTTGTTCCAACATCCTTCAGATCAGAGCCATCTGTCTCATTCCTAGCAGCGGGGGCCAGTGCTGTGTGGACACAAGACGCGTGTCTTTGAACCAGACGGACCTCACTTCCTGGTCAGGTGAACTCTGCTGCCTTTCAGCTGTGTGCCCCTGGTCAAGGCACTTCCTCTTTCTGAACCTCAGTGACTAAAAAACGGAGAAAAATGACGGATATATGGAGATCAGGAATAAAATTGGGGCCCTCGGATGATGTTAAGAACTATGGGTTACTTTCTAAGAGAAGAGTAAATCACAGAATGATAAAGACTAAACACTAGAAGATATCACAGATACGATAGTGCCTGGCTTATTGCTGTGTCCGATAAATGTTAGTTCCTTTTTAACTTGTTGTTAAGTGCCGTCCAGTCGGTATCCGACTCATAGCAACCCTCGTTGGGTTTTTCAATGGCTGACTGTTTCGGGATTGCCTCGAGAGTGGATTGCCAGGCCCTTCTCCCATTTTTGCGGTGCTGGGAATTGAACTCAGGACCTCAGAGACTGCAGCGCAGCGCTCTACCCACTGAGCTAAATCCCAGCCCTTTTTAACTTAGCTGTACAAAAATCCATATATTAGTTATCTGGTATGGTTGACTGATGTTCTTGATAATGAAATGAAACTTTTTATGCACAGAAACTTGTATAAACACTTCTCTGCACTAACAACAAAGTATACTAAAAATGACCTAACACTTCCATTTTCCTAGCAGTATTATTCACAGTAGCCGAGAGATGGAAGCCGCTCAAGGAAATTCTGCTACAGCACAGATGAACCCCGAGGATGCTACGCCAGGTGAAACAGTCCAGTCACAAGTGGCCAAATACGCTATGAGTCTATTCATATGTTGTTGTTGCTGTGGTTGTTAGGTACCGTCAAGTCAGGTCCTACTCATAGAGACCCTATGTATGACAGAACGAAACACTCCCTGACTATGTGCCAGGCACATGATCTTTTTTGTGTTTAAGCCCATTGTTGCAGCCAGTGTGTCAATACATCTAGTTGAGGGTCTTCCTTTTTTTCGTTGACCTGCCACTCTCCCAGACATGATGTCCTTCTCCAGGGACTGGTCCCTCCTGACTACATGTCCAAAATATGTAAGACACAGTCTAACCATCCCATCCTTGCCTCCAAGGAGCACTCTGGTTGTACCTCTTCTAGGACAGATCTGTTGGTTCTTTTGGCAGTCCATGATATATTCAATAGACGTCTCCAGCACCATAATTCAAAAGCATCAATTCTTTTTCTGTCTCTCTTATTCACTGTCCAGCTTTCACAACCCTATGACGCGACTGAAAATACCATGGCATGAGTCAGGCGTACAATGTGACATCGGTCTTCAATGTGACATCTTTACTTTTCAACACTTTAAAGTTAGAGGTCTTTTGCAACAGCCTTTCCCAACGCAATGCATCTTTTGATTTCTTGACTGCTGCTTCCGTGGGTGTAAAAATAGTCAGAGTCATAGAAACAGAAAACAGAATGGTAGTTACCAGGGGTCAGCGGAAGAGGGATGAGAAATTATTGCAGTTTCAGTTTTGCGAGATGAAAAAGCTCTGGCTATGGATCACGGGGGCACAGTGATGTGAAGACGCTTAACACTACTGAACTGTCCTTTTAAAATGATTAAGATGGCAAATTTTACACAGTTTTTCACAACTAAAAGTTCAAAAGCTTTTTAAATGGTGTCACTTTTAAGCATTTCCTGTCCATGCAGGTTCATACAGCATACTGACTCATATGGACTTCACTGCAAGAGATTTGTTCAGTTTGCTGCCCGGAGCTGAATGTGCATCAAGACTCAGGAGGCATCCAGGTGTGGTGGCACATGCCTGTAATCTTAGCTCTCGGGAGGCTGAAGCAGGAAGATCGAAGTGAATTTGAGGCCAGCTCAGTCTACATAGTGAGTTCCAGGCTAGCCTGGGCTATACTTAGAGACCTTGTCTCATACAAACAAAAAAGACTCAGGATCTTACACCTGAAATCCATAGGGTACAGTTTACAATGGAAAAAAATGGAACGTGACATCTTTTACTAGTAATATTTGCTAATCCCACCACAGAATCATAGGACAGTAAAGCTAGAAGCAACTTTAGGAATTACATGTTAAAATTGAAGAAAGTGAAATCTAGACTTTAAATTAAATGCGCTGCCTGAGATCACACAGGTAGCAAGCATAAAAAGACTGGAAAAGATAAACCGCATCTAGCAGCCTGCTCTGGGATCCTTGAGACAGGGAAATCCAACAGGCTTAGCTCACCAGAAGTCCTTGCCTGACTCACAGTTTAATACACTGCCACCAGGGGGCAGCAGGTGGATGATTATGGTATTCTAAAAATCCATGCACTAAAGAACCCAAACTGGGTTTTAGCTCAGTTGGTAGAGCACTGTGCTGCAGTCTCTGAGGTCCCAAGTTCAATTCCCAGCACCCCAAAAAATGGGAGAAAGACCTGGCAATCCACTCCCAAGGCAATCCTGAAACAGCCATTGAAAACCCTATGAGGGTCGCTATGAGTATGAGTCGGATACCGACTTGATGGCACCTAACAACAAAGAACCCAAGGCATTTCTACTATCCCTTCCTTCTACTCCCTAACATAATATATGCATATATATCTTTATTAAAATAACTTCAGTAAGACAAATTCAAAGAGGATCCATAAATAACTTTTTAAGCAATGCAAAGACCTGGGTCCAATGGAGGAAATATCCTTATTAATCCTTCACTATTTTTGAATTTTTCCAACCCTAACTGATATAACAGCCAAGTAATATGTTAGTCTTAAACCAAAGACGACTTGGCTTCAGAAATCCATCCCATTTCTTTAACACTTTGAACCAGATTTTCCTTCCTAGTCCTTGCCCTCTGGAGGCTTCAAACCACAACAACCTCAAACGTCCATCTGGCGATCTGTCTTCAATCTTCCTTTGTCAGCTCAGATTTTCCCTTTCCAATGTCCCTCCAATGGAAAGGTCTACCAATAGGTCTCACCTTCCAACAAGCTTTCAGAAGCCAAAGAAGGAGAATGAAGTCAATGAGCAAAACCTTGACGTCACCGTTCTTCCAAGCAGATGACAGAACCTTCCACCCCCTGTTGTTTAAATGCTACTGCCAACAGGAAGCTCGAGCCACAGTGGATGCGGAGTGAAGCCTGAGTTTACAGGCAGGTCCTCTCTCATGCACCTGGAGACTTTTACAGTTTCATTGGATGGGAGGAGAGAGAGGACAAACATTAAGAGTGCGATTTGATGACCAAGCTGAAATGCCGTGCTTTGAAGCAACTGGGACCAGTGATCACAGTTCCTGAATTACCCAAAGAGTGAGACAGGGTCTTTGTTTCACAAAGGAAATGTCAACTACTCTCCTTCCTAGAGCTCACCATACTTTCATAAGGAAAAGGAGGTGGGTAAATGCAAGCTTTGTCTCAGAAATGCAGAGGGGTTTGCTCTTCTTAAATTGCAATAGCATTTGCAATAGTTAAAAGACAATGGAAGAAACTGCTGCACTTGCATCCAATTTGCTCTCAGGCAATTAACCATTCACCCATCAACCTAATCTAACAAAAAACCAATGGCAAAAGGAAATATGCCACTCTTGGTTAGTAATGATAAAGTAATAAGATGCTCACAAGATTCATATAATGAATGACTCATTGCTAAATGCATCACGTATCCAGGTATTATCATTCCACAATCCCCCGCCAAATATGATCTCTCAAGTGAGATTTAAGAATTACTCCTACCTAAATAACATTCAGGTTTTATTTTTCAGCATAGAATATTTCCCATATTGAAATACAGAAAATCATCAAACAGAAATATTTATTTTTTAAAAAGTATATATAACGAATTTAGTTCAGTAATTTATTTGAGGATTACTAAAATAATTTTTTCTAGTCTAAAAAAACCGAGGAAGACTAAAGAACATAAAACAGCCACAGTATCTGTTAGGATAGCTCAAAACAAAAACAAAAACAAAAACAATTTGATAATATGAACTGCTGACTAGGATGTGGAGCAACTAGAACTCTCATACAGTGCTGGCAGGAATGCAAGGTAGTAGAACCAACCACTCTGGAAAGCTTATAAAAAATATTAAAAGGTCTAGTTGTGTCTTAGAAAAGTAAACATGAACCAGCAATTCCACTCATGGGCATCTACCCTAGAAAAATGAAACTTTCTCTTTCTTTTTTTTTTTTTTTTTTTGTGGTACTGGGGGTTGAACCCAGGGCCTTGCGCTTGCATGCTCTGCAAGTGCTGGACCACTGAGCTGCACCCTTAGCCCATTTTTTTACTTTTTGAGACAGGGTCTCGCTAAATTACGCAGACTGCCTCTGGTCTCGAACTTGCGATCCTCTTGTTTGTGCCTCTCCAGCTGCTGGGATTACAGGCGTGCGCCATCGCACCCGGCTGAAAAATGAAACTTTTCTTGACACAAAAACCTATATATGAATGTTTGCAGCAGCTCTATTCATAACCAAAACCTGTAAATAATACAATTGTCCTTCCACAGTGAACGGACACACGCTGTGATGTGTTCAGACAACTGCGGTAAGAAAGGATACACACACGGAGGACAGAAGCCAGTCTCAGAGGTTACACACTGTACAATTCCTTTTATATGATGTTCAGGTAAAGGCAAAAATTTTAAGGATGGAGAACACATCAGTAGTTTCCATGGAGGGTCTGACTACAAGAGGACAGAATGAAAGCAGGGAGAGGTGGCACACATCTGTAATCCAAGCATGCAGGAGGCTGAGGCAGGAGGATTGTGAGTTCGAGGTCAGTTTATGCTACATAGCAAGGCTCTTTAAAAAAAAAAAAAAGGCATAATGATGGAGGGTCTTTTGTCTGAGTTTCTAGATTGTTTGGGTGGTGGAACGACTCTTAGGATTGTGATAATGGTCACAAGAATCTACATATTCTAAAACCCACAGAATTGTACAAAAAACTCTGTTTTACTATATATAAATTTAAGTAATACTAAATGAAAGCATGAAAGCATGTAAGTACTCCTAAAACAGAAATAAAAGGTAGAAGAATATGAACACCCTCAATCCCTGGCATACGTTATTTATTATTAAGACACTTAACAGGTATATAAAGTACAATGAGTGGGGCTTTTAAAAATTCAGATTTCAATAAGCCAAAAGCATAGACCTTGTTTTTAGAAGACAGGGGAAATGTGAATACAGTATTAGTTGACACTTTGTAATTTTTTCCATTAATGTTTGGTAGGACTTGAGCGGCCTGTCGCTGTAGCCCTGTGGCTACATCAGATCTCAGAAGCTAAGCAGGGTTGGGCCTGGTTAGTGCTTGGATGGGAGACCACCTGGGAACACCAGGTGCTATGTAGGCTTGGGAGAAGGACCCAGCAACTCACTCTCAAAAAACAATCAGCCATTGAAAACCCTATGAATAGAGAAGCACTGACAATAGTGTTTCACCTGTTGTATGTAGGGTTGCTATGAGTGGGACGGGCTGAGATTTAGCTCAGTTGGTAGAGTGCTGCGCTGCAGTCTCTGAGGTCCTGAGTTCAATTCCTAGCAACGGAAAAATGGGAGAATGGACCTGGCAATCCACTCCCAAGGCAATCCCGAAACAGTCAGCCATTGAAAACCCTATGAGGGTCGCTGAGTCAGATACTGACTCAACGGCACCCAACAACAACAAGTCAGACACCGACTCCATGGCACCTAGCAACAACAAAAACAAGGACTTCAGTTATGTAAGGAAAGAAACTTTTACACAACAGTCATACTACACCATGCGGGGGTGAAATGACATGATGTCTGACATTTGCTTCCAAATTGTCCAGAAGAAACCCAACGGGAGGAGGGCACACAGAAGGAGCAGGGTGAGGTCTGTGTGCCGGGCTAGTTTCTGTGCCTGCAGTTGGCGCAGGAGGGCGTACTGTATTCTACTCACGAGTAGGGCTGATTGTGTTCAGAACATGCTGAAAGACAGGGAAAGGGGACAGTGAAGGGGAGGGGTCCCTCTACTTGGACATGTGTCTCTGAAAGAACCAAATTCAAGGCCAGTTTGAACTTGTTATGCATAAACATCAGATATGTCCCCTCCTCTCTCTTCTTCAGGGGTTTGCTGTTTACGCTCACACAACTAAAATATCAGAGAGAACAGACCCAGAAGGGAACACAGGTTTTCTTAAAAAAAAAAAAAAAGCCCTAGATCACAAAGTTGACTGCGAAAATGATTCCTTGGTTACAGTACGGGAACCTATGGGGGCACAGAGAGGTCTCTGAACACTAAGCCCGCGCCTCCTTTCTTCCCACAATAGCTGCCGCCTTCCCTCTGTGGCTCTGCTTCCAAGCACTGCCAGCTGTGAGCCGCTCCCAGCACAAGTCCACTGCAGGTGACTCTGTTACAGACATTCTTCAAAAGCTACATAAGAAAGCTGGGCGTGGTGGCGCCTGCCTGTCATCCCAGCAGCTAGGGAGACTGAGCAGGAGGATTGCAGGTTCAGGGCCTGAGGCAGTCTGTGGAGTTTAGCCATACCCCGTGCCAAAATAAACAATAAAAAAGGAAGTGCCCACCTTGGTGGTGCACGCCTGTAATCCCAGCAACTCCGGAGGCAGAAGGATCGCCAAGTTTGAGAGTAATTTAGCGAGACCCTGTCTCAAACAACAACAACAACAACAACAACAACAAGTAAAAAAATGGGCTAAGGGTGCAGCTCAGTGTTCCAGCACTTGCAAGGCATGCAAGTGCGAGGCCCTGGGTTCAACCCCCAGACCACGAAATAAATAAATAAATAAATAAATAAAAATAAATAAACAAAAAAGGAGATGGAGGTGCAGCTCAGTGGTAGAGTGTATGCAAAGGTATGCAGGACCCCTAGGTTCAGCCCTCTAGCATTGCCAAAAAAAAAAAAAAAGTCCTTCATAACAAAAACACTCACATCACCATTACAGGTTGAATATCCCTTATCTGAGAAGCTGGATTTTATGAAGAAGAACACAGCATCAGGATTGCAGGAAGACTCATTAATAACCTGCATTATGCAGATGACACAATTCTGCTTGCTGAAAGAGGATTTGAAACATTTGCAGATGAAGATCAAAGAACACAGGCTTCAGTATGGATTGCACCTCAACATTAACAAAACAAAAATCATTACAACTGGGTCAGTATGCAACTTCATCATAAATGGAGAAAAGATTGAGGTTGTTCAAGATTTTGCTTTACTTGGTTCTACAATCAACACCTGAGGAAGCAGCAGTCAAGAAACCAAACTAAGCATTGCATTGGGAAAGGCTGTTGCTAAAGACCTCTTTAAAGTGTTGGAAAGTAAAGATGTCACATTGAAGATGAAGATGCACCTGACTTATGCCATGGAATTTCCACTCACATCATATGGTTGTGAAAGCTGGACAATGAACAAGGGAGACAGGAGAAGAATTGATGCTTTTGAATTATGATGCTGGAGACGTCTATTGAATATACCATGGACTCCCAAAAGAACCAAAAGATCTGTCCTAGAGGAAGTGCAACCAGAGTGCTCCTTGGAAGCAAGGATGGCCAAACTGCGTCTTATGTATTTTGGACATGTATTCAGGAGGGACCAATCCCTGGGGAAGGACATCATGTTTGGAAGAGGGGCAGATCAATGAAAAAAAGGAAAACTCTCAACTAGATGCACTGACACAGGTGTCCAACAATGGGCTTAAACATAAGTAAGATCGTGTGCCTGGCACACAGTTGGGGAGTGTTTCATTCTGTCGTGTATAGGGTTGCTGAGTCAGACCCAACATAAGGACACCTAACAACCACTACAACATGGGACAAGAAGCATTTCAAATTTCTGAGTTTTTCTGGTTTGGGAATATTTGCATAGACTTTATGGGTTTGAGCATCTGTGATGCAAAAATCTGAAATGTGAAGTGCTGTAAAGTCTGATATTCCACCACTCTAACGCTGCAGATTGTGCAGCACTCACGTTTTTGGATTAGGGAGGCTCAACCTGTACATTGACACCTGGGCTGCTGGCGTTCAGAATGTGTGGTCTGTTTGCTTAAGACATTTGCTAGATGGCACAGATGGAAAGCGGCCACAGAATAACTAGGGAGGGGCAGCAGGTAATGGAGCTTCTAGAAGTTTCTTGCAACCAGCATACCCAGTGTGTCACAGTCAATCTCAGGCCCTGGGACCTGGCACAGTGGGCTCACCTGAGAATCTACCTGTTCACGACCCTTCATAAAGATGTTCACCGTCACATCCACCGTGCCTGGTCTTAGTCCGCACCCTCAGGAGCACAGTCAAACCATTCTCTGTTCTTCTATCAGATTCGCTAATTTGTTCTCATGCTAATTCCCTCTCCTGTGTTTGCATTAGGCTTTCATTGTTGTTAGGTGCTGAGTTGAGTTGGTCCAACTCATAGCAACCCTATGTACAACAGAACGCAACACTCCCTGACACTGTGCCATGCCTGGCACTGTGTCACTGCTTCTCTGCTATTCATAGAATTTTCAACGGCTGTTTCGATTGTTTTGGGAGTGGGCTGCCAGGTCATTCTCCCATTTTTGCTGTGTTGAGGATTGAGCCCCAGGCCTCAGTGAGCGCAGAACAGCGCTTTACCAACTGAGCTAAACCCCAGCCCCAGACTTTCTTTAGCTACCTCTAACTTTACTGTTGGGCTGGGATTTAGCTCAGTTGGTAGAGCGCTGCGCTGCAGTCTCTGAGGTCCCGAGTTCAATTCCCAGGACTGCAAAAATGGGAGAAGGGCCTGGCAATCCACTCCCAAGGCAATCCCAACACAGCCATTGACAACCCTATGAGGGTCACTATGAGTTGGATACCGACTCGACGGTACCTAACAACAACAACAACAACTTTACTGTTGACCAAGGGGAAGGAGAAAGAGTATTCAAAGCAGGGAGGTGTGATTATTCTTAAAAATCCTGGCTCAAAGAAAACTTTTCAAGTCTCAATGCTTATAAAGTACCAAAACCATCGTGTAGCAACATTAATGATTTTCATTACCTTATCTGCTTCACAGTCTTACGTGCAGATGGTAACAGATGGAAGAGGCAATTAACCCTCAAACGCTTTCAAAGCAGACGTGGTAATTTGAACACATGGACAAGGGCCTGCCTGATCTGAGAATCCTCTCTGACGTTCTTCTCACTAACTTCCGTGGACCGAACTCAAAAGACCAGCTCTCCATAAACATGATCAACTGACCGGAAATGAGCCCCATCCAAGTGGAGCCTGAAACGCAGGTGGAAGAAACTCGGAAGCGTGGTTCTTGCCTAATCAGGGCTCACAGTACAACAGAGGGCTGGCTCGTGTGCAAAAACCACCACCAAGCCATACTACATGGAATTCACCTAGGCGAACGCACCGTCAAGGAATAGAGGCAGGAAGACCGCAGCTGTGGGGATGGGAGAGAACCGGACGCCCGGCCTCTGTTCAGCAGAGCACTGAGCACGGACTTCACAGTGGGCACAGGGTGCCATCACCCCAACGTCTCCTCTGAATGTGTCCCCCACAGCTCACGTGCTAAAAAGGGGATCCCCGAACTGGGTTGAGAGGTGGGATGTTTAGGAGGTGATTAGGCTGGCAGGGGACCAGCATCATGATGGGACTAAGCCATTATCTGGGGAGGAGGTTCCTGATAAAAGCATGAATTTGACCCCTTCCGCTTAGCATCTCCCATTCTTTTGCCCTCCTGCCCTTCTATCCTGGGATGGTGCAGCCAAGAAGGCCCTTGCCAGACACAGCCCCTTGGTCTTGGACTTTGCAGCCTCTAGAACTGTAAGAAATAAATCTCTGCTCTTTGTGATTTACCCCATCTTGAGTATTCTGTGATAACAGCACAGAATGGACTAAGGCACTTTCCTATCAATACTGAGGAAAGAGGTGCCTGGCGGGTCTAGATCAGGCTGGCTGCCTCAGCAGGGAAGAGAAGCTGCAGCCCGCCTTTAGAGTTGGTGGTGGTTAGGTTAAAGTTGCTGTTGTTAGGTGTTGTCAAGTCTGAGTTGGTGTCCGACTCATAGCAACCCTACGTACAACAGACTCAATAGTATTGTCAGTGCTTCTCTGCTATTCATAGGGTTTTCAATGGCTTTGATTGTTTTTTGGGAGTGGGTTGCCGGGTCCTTCTCTGAAGCCTACAGCACCTGGTGTTCCCAGGCGATCTCCTATCCATGCACTAACCAGGTCCAACCCAGCTTAGCTTCCGAGATCTGACAGGATAGGATGATACAGTGGTACAGTTACAGGCTTACAGTTGGTGGCATTTTCATTTTAACATATCTGCCACAAAATTCACGGAGAGTCGCTCTGATCCTGTGATGGCCACCTCATTACAAAGTGGGATATACTAAGTGAAGCATCCCCCAAACACGCCCATGACCTGATCCCCAGAACCTGCGAGTGCATTCCCTTATGCAGCAAAGGGACTTTGGAGGTGTGATCACACTAAGGGACTGAGATTCGGTCACCTTGGATTATCCAACAGTAAACGTCCTTATGAGAGGAAAAGGCCATGTGAAGACTGGGATAGACCCTAGAGTGATACAACCACAAGCCAAGGATCACCTGGAGTCATGGGAGACTGTGGACATCTGTGAACTGTGAGAGAGAAATTTTTTTGTGTTAAGACCCCTGGTCTGTGGTAATTTGTGATGGAAGCCCTATAAAACTAATAGTTACTCAGAAAACTCTTCTGTATCCCAATTGGGGTAGCCTGGCGCAACTTGGCCTCATGTTCAGTGTATTACAGTTGTCACAGTTACCAGGAGACAGGAGAGTTATTGTGGGAAGCCTGGGAGTCCCCACCATGCAGATCTGACTGGTAAAACACTCTCGAGGGAGTCGGATCTCATTTCATCCTGCCCTGAGAAAGAATTCCACCTGCTGGCCCAGCCCGAAGTTTCAGGGCTGTCCGTGGGAACTGTCCTCTAGTTGATTGAGATGGTTCACACAGGATTGTTGTTGATGTTGTTGTTAGGTGCCCTCGAGTCCTGTCCAACTCATAGCGACCTTCATTGGGTTTTCAATGGCTGATTGTTTTGGGATTGCCTCGGGAGTGGATTGCCACATCCTTCTCCTATTTTTGCGCGGCTGGGAATCGAACTTGGGACCTCAGAGACTGCAGAGTGGCTCTCTACCAAGTGAGCTAAATCTCAGCCCCCCACAGGGTTATAGGTTAGTAATCCTGACACTGCTATACACGTGCACAGGCATACAACAGGCAAGTAAACAGTGGGCAGTGGGAGCCAGGCTTCTCACCAATGGAGTAGGAGATAAGCCAGAGAAAAAGCTACAACGTTGTAATGGCCTACAGTAGACCACACCAGAGTGACATCATGTGTAGCTTAGTATAGATACAGACGGTTACAGAGGTATTCATACTTAGGTGTACAGACACAGATTGGCAAACACACATCCATTCCTTTGCTCTGTCAGCTGGATGGATTTGAAGCAATACTACTGCAGTAGGAATGAGCATACCCAGGCTGGCTTGTGTGTCCTAACACCATCCCAAATAAAAGCAACCCGGGCCAGGTACCCTGATGCACGCCTGTCATCGTAGCAACTGGGGAGGCAGAGGAAGAAGGGTTGTAAGTTCAAGGCCAGGGGCAGCGCGCACAACTTAGTGAAACTTTGTCTCAAAAGAAAAAACAAAAAAGGGCCTGTGTTGCAGCTCAGTGTTACAAACAAGGCCCCAGATTTAACCACTTACTACTGGGGGGAAAAAAAAAACAGAGCTCCTCAGAGAACTGAGCTGGTGTAGGCATTATCAAGGATGAATCTGGGCCAGAAAGTAGGAAGCGCTCAAAAATAAATACATCAATTAACTACCCAATGATGGAGTATGGTGAAAGGACACAGACACTGACTCAAAGAGCAGGAGCAATTTGAGGAAAAATAAGGCAGGGTTAGAGTATAATCTGAAGTAGTCAATATGCATGAGTCCATAGTAAATCAATGATGGAGAACAGACAAATTCCCTAAGCAGAAGGATTCCAAATAATCTGTGGCCACTTCACCCTCAAAGCAGGGAAATGCAACTCAACTCCTCCCGTAAGTACTAGCTACTTGCGTTGACTTCCTTTCATAGAGTCTAGTATGAAAACCGGGGAAAAAGTAACTTTCTAGCAGAGAAACCCAATAAACATGACTTCAGCCAGGAGACCCAGGTCAACAGTGTTAAGATGTAGACACTATGCAGCCTGCATATGACATGATTTATAAGACACTTTACCTCTGTGCTCTTCCTCTCCCACTCCCATACACTTAAAGGGTAGTGACTGTGTGGGCAGGGATAAAATAAATGATTAATTACACTAGGTTTGTTGGGAACTGAGATTTTTGGAATGGGAAAAAGAGGTATGGGTGAAGAAACAGGACAGATTTTGATGTTCTCAACGTGAAATATTTCACCTGAACAATGTTTTTCCCTTATCTCTGTCCACTGAAATGGCTTAAAAATAACGACAGCTCAATAGCAAGGAGCACCCCTGTGGTCTAGATTATGGTCTCTAGGTACCATTGTCTACTTTAAACCTACCCACCAGGGCTCCTTAAGGAAATGGCTGGTTCCAAGTTTAGAGCAGTAAATCTGACCACGACTTCCCCTACCTGTTAAGATAAACTTTGTGGCACTTAACATGACCCACAGGACCCTCCCCACCTTGCTCCCTGCCCAGCCTCATCTCCTCTTTGCCAGTGCTTCCAGTACTTTCGTCTTCTTTCACCTCTTTAAATCTGTGGTGGGTAGAATAATGGCCCCCAAAGATGTCCACATCCTAAGCCCTGAAACTTGTGAATATTTTACCTTACATGGCAAAAGGGACTTTGAAGAAGTGACTAAAATTAGCCACGTTGTGGGGAGATTATCCACGTGGGCCTAATGTAATCCCACAAATCCTTAAAAGATCAGAGTCAAAGCTGTGATGATGAAAGCAGGGTGGAGAAGGCAGTGTTGCCCGCTTTGAAGAGGGAGGAAGGGGCCATGGAGCCAGGGAATGCGGGTGGCCTTTAGAAGATGGGAAAGCAATGAAACCAGATTCTCCCTCATAGCCTGAAGGTGGCTCTCATTACCTGCCCCTACTCCCTTTTAATAAAAAGTTCAAAATCACTCAGCTCGTAAGTGGCAAAGCCAGGACTGGACACCAGACAGTCTGACTCAGGAGTTGGTGTCCTTAATCATGACACTAACATGTCTCCTATGTGAAAAAGAGAAGTTCAAGACCTTGAGCATTTATTAACATAATACCCTCAGCGTTAAGTGCAGAATAGCTTAATAGGTAGCTACTGTATATGAGCGCCTGCAGCTGTAGCCCTGTGGCATCCGATCCCGTCAGATCTCGGAAGCTAAGCAGGGTCGGGCCTGGTTAGTACCTGGATGGGAGACTGCCTTGGAACACCAGAAGCTGTAGGCTTGGGAAAAGGACCTGGCAACCCCCTCCCAAAAATCAATCTGCCATTGAAAACCCAATGAACAGCAGAGAAGCACTGACAATAGTGTTTCCCCTGTTGTACAGAGGGTCGCTAGGAGTCGGATACTGACTCGACAGCACCTAACAACAACAACAACTGTATATGAGCAGGCTCAGTTGGTAAAGTGCTGCTCTGCAGTCTCTGAGGTCCCAAGTTCGATTCCCAGCACCACAAAAATGGGAGGAGGATGTGGCAATCCACTCCCGAGGCAATCCCGAAACAATCAGCCACTGAAAACCCTCTAACGGTCGCTATGGGTCGGACACAACTCCACGGCACCTAGCAACAACAACAACTGTATATGAGCAAATGGGGCAAAGACGCACTTTTCCTCCTACCATTCTTTCTTCTGTAAAGAACAGCTTTTTATTATGGTAAGTCAAACAGGGTAATCCACACAATTAATGATACCTCAAGTACACATTTTTCAACTCCAACCCTTTCCAGCATTTGCCTCATCTCAATGCCAAGGTGGACTTCATTGTATCATATTACCTGATAGAAACGGTCCTCCTGCAAAGCCTTCCTTTTCTGAATCACATACTGCAAGTTGCTATAGTTTGGATGTTGAATGTCCTCCAAAGTTCCATGTGTTAGAGGGCTTGGTCCCCAGGGTGGCATTGTTGGGGGAGATGGTAGACCCATCAAGTAGCAGGCCTTCTGGGAGGCCCGTTGAAGGGGACAGTGGGGCTCTGGTCTCTCCTGCTTTAGACCCTGGTTCATGAAGGGAGTGGTTTCCTCTTTCGTGTGCTTCCCGCTGCTGCCATCCACAGCACCACCAGAAGCCCAGCGCAATGGATCTGCCTGATCATGGACAGGAACCTCAGAACTGTGAGGCCACACAAAGTTTTAAATTTTATTTTACTCTTTCGTCATACTGGGGGTTTGAACCCAGGGCTTCACATATATACTTTGCAAGTACTCCACCACTGAGCTGCACCTCCAGCTCTTTGTTTTTTCCCTTTTTTTTTTTTTTTTTTTTTTTTGCGGTACTGGGGGTTGAACCCAGGGCCTCAAGCTTACATGCTTTGCAAGTGCTGGACCACTGAGTGGCACCCCGGCTGATTTTTTTACTTTATTTGAGACAGGGTCTCACTAAGTTACGCAGACTGTCTCTGGTCTCGAACTTAAGATCCTGCTGCTTCTGCCTCCTGAGTCTCTGGGATTACAGTGTCCGGCTTCCTTTTTAGTTTTGAGGCAGGGTCTCACTAAGTTGCACAGGCTGCCTCTGGCCTTGAATCTGTGATGCTCCTGCCTCGCCTCTCGAATCACTGGGATTCCAGGTCTGCACCGCCCTGCCCAGCTCCCAGCTCAAAGTAGCCATTTTTCTTTCATTACAGAGTTGTGAAGCTGAGTAGCACACCACCTCCCATCTCATGCCTCTTTATCCTCATCAACATGGATTTTTTTTTCTTTTTTGTAAATCTTGAAATGGGCAATTCTTGGGCCGAACACAAGACAAACGTAAAAGGGAAACTAATATTGTTCTTTCCTACACAAAATTAAAATTTTCTGCATGGCATAAAAACTGTAAACAAAGTATAAAAATGTGGAAAAAACAATTGTAATACATATGATAAGAATTAGTATTCCTTTTTGGTTTGTTTGTTTGTTTTGAGACAAGGTCTCCCTGTGTAGCTGGCCTGGAACTCATGATCCTCCTCCCTCGGTCCAAGATTACAAATTTGCATCACCATGTCCACCTACAAGGTTAATATTCTTAAGTGCTTAGAGAAAGCACACGGGGTATGTGTGTGTGTGTGTGTGTGTGTGTGTGTGTGTGTGTTTTCTGCGCTGGGAAATCAAACCCAGGGCCTCACACAAAATAGGGAA
The DNA here is from genome assembly GCA_007922755.1 of Pedetes capensis. Taxonomy (NCBI): domain Eukaryota; kingdom Metazoa; phylum Chordata; class Mammalia; order Rodentia; family Pedetidae; genus Pedetes; species Pedetes capensis. The sequence continues at coordinate 30,565 of VMDO01001862.1, forward strand.
GTACTCTACTGCTCAGCCATATCCCAGCCTAAATAATGCTTACAAATGAATAAAGACTATAGCTCAACAGAAAAATGGGCATATGGATTTGAACATAGTTTCCCCCTATTTTTAAAAGGGGCTGGGATTTAGCTCAGTTGGTAGAGAGCCAGCCACTCTGCAGTCTCTGAGGTCCTGGGTTTGATTCTCAGCACCACAAAAATAGGGAGAAGGACATGGCAATCCACTCGCAAGGCAATCCCAAAACAACCAGCCATTGAAAACCCTATGAGGGTCGCTATGAGTCAGACAGGATTTGACGGCACACAACATCATTCTTAAATGACAAAAAGAAAAGGGCTCCCTCTGGCCCTATTTGTGCTCTAGAATTTAGGAGTCATAAGCATTCTATAACAGAAGAAAACAAGTCTCACCTGTGAGTTCACTGTGGAAGATGTGTTGCCCTGGAATCCCTGCAGCATAATGAGGCTGAGAGTCTTAAAAACTTTTGGTTTCAGCATCTGCCCACAGGGCCAGGATAAGTATGCATACCTCACACAGAGACCAGCAAGTCCACGTGAACCAAACACCCAGTTCTCAGTCCTGCTGGAGGGTGAGGGAAGAAGTTGCTGAGTGAAGAAAGCAGAGTATTTAAGAGAGGCTTAAAATGAAAACCAGATGGGCCCACCCCTCTTGGAATCTCAAACCCTGGACTTGAACCTATGAAGGAAAGTATTTCCACTAAGTGGAATGATGTGGCCCTGGTACCAGCCCTGGGAGTCAAGGAATGTCTTGAATAAGAGAAAGTTCCCACTGGCTTAGAAGAGCGGCTCAAAGTTCCCCACTTCCTTGACAAAGAACAGTTATATTCTCTCTTACAAATAAGGAAAATAAGAAGAGAAAGAAAAAAGTGTATTTCCAGCCATCAGATGAAGCCTGTTTTAGGAGGTTCAGCTTCCTAGATGAGATTTTCTAAGTGTTTTAAGTTGTTATTGATGTTGTTAGGTGCTATTTAGTCAGGTCTGACCCATAGGGTTTTCAATGGCTGATTGTTTCCAGAGTGGACTGCCACATCTTTCTCCCATTTTTGCTGTGCTAGGGATCAAACCGAGGGAGTCAGATAAATTTATATTAAGAAAAAATTCAAACCAGAAGAAGCCGACTTGCTAAAAATGACGAGTCCAAGCCTAATTAAATGTCTAACTTATAGGAAATACAGGGGATAGAGAAACAAGCTAAATCATACTATACAAAAAGTGACCAGATAAGTCCAGAATGTGTGGCATTCTGCAATCAACGCATCCAGTGACATCAATAAATCAACTGGCACTGAAGAAAGCCCTGGGGCTGCTCCAGACCAGGGTTGGCCCACCCTGTAGGTAAGTCCAGGCCATCAGCGGATTTTAAAACAAAAAGGTCTGAAAATGAAGTATTACACGAACACAGCCTTGCTCACTGATTTACAGATCAGCCATGGCCACTTCTGCATGGCAGAGGTAGAGCTGGGCACTGGTACAGAGACTCTTGGCCTGCACAGCCTGTGACAGTATCTGGCCTCGCACAGAGAATGTTTGCCAGCTCCCTTCCCTAGCCTGAAAGAGGCAATCAACAAACACAAGTGGCCCTTGTTTGCGCTCTGATTCACACAGACAGGCAGTAGAAATTGGCACATTTCAAGACACTCAGGGAAATGTGACCACGGACTGGGCTTTAGGAATGACTGTCGACTTCATTAGGAGATGACAATATTACTATGGTTACACAGGCAAACACCCTTTCTTTGGACGTACACACTGAACTACTTAGGAGTAAATTATTATTGTCTGAAATAAACTGCTTTAAATTGCTTCAACTCTAACCAAAACGAATAGATAAATAAATGCATAGGCAGATAGGGCCAAACAAGAATCACGAAATCTACTTGATGGATGTAGGGACGATCATTATACTATTCCCTATGCTCCCTCATTTGCTTAAAATTTTCCTAACAGAAAGGAAATTAGAACTTTAATCAAAAATAGGGCTTACTGGGATGGAGATGTAGCTCAGTGGTAGAGTGTTTGCCTTGCAAGCGGAAATCCCTGGGTTTCATTTCCAGCACTGCAAAAAAACCAAAGCAAAATAAAAATAGCACTTCTCCCCGGAGAGCCTTTCCTTTTTGGCAACAATCTGGCCCCAGCCCTTGTCACCCAGTTACAGCCTGTGTATGCCTGTTGCTGAACTCTCTCTCAACAGTTTCGTTTTGATCATCTTGCTTTTTTGCAGGTGTCCGCCACCACGAAGGCCACTTTCCCATTCCTCTGGCCATAAAAATTCACTCTTTGCACAGGGTCTGGCCCAAATGTGACCTTCCTTCGGTCCTTCTGTCAGTGTCCACCTCTCTGCTCCAACAGCACGTGGTCTCCTACTTTGTCCCTTCACCTTTTAGCCATCTACCCTGCTATTGCCTCCTCATGCCATACAAACCTAGGGACCTCCAGTCACTGGGTCTTTCCTGCAAATCCACGCGAGGGAGTAGGACAGGACCTTGCACAGAGGATGAGGGGCAAGGCTGTGTTGCCCTGAGCGGTTTCGCTGACAGCAGAGAGCTCCTCCACTGAAGCATGAATTCCCATTAACCAAGATGCTGGGCGGTTATGCGGGGCTTTGTTTTTGTTTTTGTTTTGTTCTGTTTTGCAGGACTGGGAGTTGAACCCAGGTCCTCCAGCATGGTAGGTGGGTACTCTACTACTGAACCGCAACCCCAGCTCCTTTTTATTTCTTAATTTTTGAGACAGGGTCTTGCTAAATTACACAGGCTGTCTCTGGCCTTGAACCTTGATCTTTCTGCCTCAGCCTCCCCAGGTGCTGGGATATAGGCATGTGCCATGGCCTTGGTTTAGATGGCTATGCTTAATTCAGGCTCTCTGAATAAAATCTCTAATATCTAAGGTTTACTCCATATAGAAACCTGCAGCCGTAGCCCTGTGGCATCCCATCCTTTCAGATCTCGGAAGCTAAGCAGGTTTTGGCCTGGTTAGTACTTGGATGGGAGACCACCTGGGAACACCAGATGCTGTAGGCTTGGGAGAAGGACACAGCAACCCACTCCCAAAAATCAATCCGTCATTAAAAACCCTGTGAATAGCAGAGAAGCACTGACCATAGTGTTTCCCCTGTAGTATGTAGGGTCGCTATGAGTTGATATTGACTCGACAGCACCTACAACAACCCCAGACAGAGAATGTTCTAGAGAAGAAGGCTAAGATTGCTATTTTCCTCTTATTGCCACTTCCTTGGGCCCTGTCCCTCTAAAAACACAATTGTACTACATGCCAGCATGGGGGTGAGGAGCCTGATAAAGGCCCTGGCCAAAGCTTTCCCATGACTCCACATGCTGACACAGCCGGAACTGAGATTTTACTAGGTAAAGAAAAAAATGAACAGATAATTTAAACAGTTAAACAGTGCAGGTTTCTATCCCTATTTTGTTCCACACACTGCTACCCATTATCCAAGATCACCATGAATAGTCACTCTCTCTAGGACTCGAATTAAGAGTTGTTGGGTGCTGTCCAGTCAGATCCAACTCATAGCGAATCTGCATACAACAGAATGAAACACTACCCAACATTGTACCATGCATAATCTCTTTATGTTTGAGCCCAGTGTTGCAGCCATCATGTTTCTGCTCATTTTGAGTCTTGCCATATCAGCAAAAGAAGGTCCCAGGGGCTTTACTCCATTCCCGTCATTAAGGTGGACTCTACTTTGAGGAGGCAACTCTTTCCCAGTCCTTTGTTGAAGGCCTTCCAGTCTGTAGGGCTCATTTTCAGGCACTCTATATGACAGTGCTTTTCTGTTATTCATAGGGTTTTCAACTGCTAATTGCCTCGGGAGTGGGCTGCCAGGTCCTTCTCCCTAATCTGTCTTAGTCTGGAAGCTCAGCTGAAACCTGTCTACCATGGATGGCCCTGCTGGTATCTGAAATAGCAGTGGCATAGCTTTCAGCATCACAGCAACAGGCAAGCCCCCACAGCACGACGAGCTGAAAGATGCGTGGGGGTATTATTAGGGCCCCAGATAATAAAACCAACTACTAAAAAATACTTCTGTATCCAAAATCTGTCAATTAGAAATTAACTTTGCAAACTCAGCTTTTAAAAGACCAATGTTCTCCACTGGGGGAGAGCGGTCTGCTTACTCAGGAACTCCTGGCTTCTCCCAGGAGCAGGTTCAGTAAAATGAGGCCAAGCTGTAGGGCTGTCCGCGTGAGCGTCTCAGCACCCTGAATGGGGCCAGGGGGAAAATCTTCAACCACAGGAAGATGTCCGTAAGCACGTGTGCGCGTAGGACCTACGCTTTATATAGCTGAATACAACTGATTCCCAGATAGTCTTTAAATTTTAATTCACGAGATCTCCCTGGGACAGATAGCAATATGAACAAGTTGCTCTTTTTAAAACATGGCTACTATCTAGAGCATTTTATTACTTTGACACCAATCAACCAAGCTCGGCGTTAAGCTGTGTTCAAGGCTTCGGAGTGGCAATGTGGCATTCTAATTGGCCAGAAGAGTGAAACAGCAGTGCCAACCACAACTGGAATCCAGGGGATGAGACAAATCGCTCCAGAAACCCAGATGGTTCACTAACGGCTCCAAGGAAAAACCCAAGATCGGAGACCCGCAGACTCCAGAGCTGCCCTGAGACGTCCGCGGCAGCTTTGGCCTCCTCACCACCGGGGTCTAAAATTAAAGCAGAATTTCTCGGACCCTGGAGCCTGTTTCACCCAGATCCCTCCTGGGGGCCCCGGGCCCGCGGCGTCCCCTGCGCGGCCAGGCGCTCTCCCCGCCCCCGCGCGCCGCCCGCCGGTCACCCGCGCGCCCTCGGCCCGCCCCGTCCCGCGCCCGCTCCCCCCACCCCCGCACGCTGAGGCCCCGCGGCCGGCGACGCCGGAGTCCCAGCGCTCCCAACCCCCGCCCCCTGGCTCAGGGTCCCCGCCCGCGCCCAGCGCCTCACCTGCTCCCAGCCGGGGCCGCCGGGCACAGCGGAGCGGAAGCGCCCGGCCGGTGACGCTGCGCTCCGCCGCTCCGCCGGCGCCCCCTGCAGGCGGGACGCGGCTCCGCCGCCCCCGCGGCGCCCGGGACCCCGCCGCGCGCACATGGGCCGGTGCACCTGGCCCCGCCCGGCCAGAACCTGGCAGTCATCTACCTGGGGCGGTCTCCACCGGCAGATTCACAACCAACCCCACACACCTGGGGGCGCTCCGCAGACACAGGTGCAACCGAGTCTGCACACCTGGGGAGCCCCATGCTGGACACAGACGCAACCACGGCCACACACCTGTGGGCCCTATTTTGTACACGTACACCGTGCACACCCGGGCACCTGGGTGCGCTTTGACGCCGTGCTGGACCCAGACACACCTGAGACGCCACGTCAAACACTTGAGACTCACAAAGAACTCTGCAAACCTGGGTACACGCCACATCAGACAGACACACAGAGATGCCCTAAGATCAGGAGACCTGGGGACGAATCCCAGAGGACAGATGCTGCATCACCAAGGCGCCGCACCTGAGCGTACACTCTGCAGACAATCCTGTGGTCGTATTGCTCACTTACTAATTCTCCCTCTTAAAACCATTGCTAAGGGGCAATGCAATTGATGACTTTCACCTGTCCTCTGGCCCAGGGACTAAGTTTAACATACTGCAGTGAGAATGAAAACCAAAAGTGACCTGCAATCCCAGGGACCTGCGAGGCAAAGTAGGAGGATCACAAGTTCAAGGCCAGGGGCAGCCTGCACAATGTAGTGAGATCCTATTTCAAAATAAAAATTTAATAAGGGCTTGGGATGTAGCTCAGTGGTAGAGCACTTGCCTACCTCAAGGTCCTAGGATCAATCCCCAGTTGTTGTTGTTGTTAGGTGCCATCGAGTCGTGTCCGACTCATAGCGACCCTTATAGGGTTTTCAATGGCTATTTCGGGATTGCCCCAGGAGTGGATTGCCAAATCCTTCTCCCGTTTTTGTGGTGCTGGGAATCGAACTCGGGACCTCAGAGACTGCAGAGCAGCGCTCTACCAACTGAGCTAAATCCCAGCTCAATCCCCAGTACCCCCCCACAAAAATAAATAAAAATAAAAAAATGATTGCAGTATACTTTTTGATCATTTTCCCTGTGTAAATCAATGTGAACTCAACAAAGAGACTTTACAGTCTCAGCATAGGCTTCATTAATTAGGCTAATTTTGAAAATGTGTGTGCAAAAAACCCAGACAGTATATATTCTGCAAATCATGGGATTCCTTACTTTCATTCTAACCCTGGCTCTGAAATTTTATTATTAAATTTACAGCAACAGGATTATTTTTTTTCTTTCTTTGCTTTCTGTCAAGTTATTTTACTTGCTACAATAGGTCTCACAGCTAAAAAAATTTCCATGGCAAAGAAATTAACAAGCAGAGAAAACCAACCTCATGAAACTAAGCTCTCTTACTCAATTCAGTCCTGAAGTTTCTGGAATTTATGTTTTAAAGATGATGTGGGCTGCTGTCAGGTTTTGTTGTTGTTTGTGGGTTTTTTGGGGGGAGGGAGGGGAGAATTGACCTTTTCTTCACAAAAGATATGCAACATCCTTTCTAACAAGTATATGCAATTGTCTAAGCAGTTACATTCAAGAGGGTTTATTTTGTCCTGTGTTTATAATTTCAGGAGTAACAAAGACTACAGTAAAGCACTATAGGAAATTCTTTCGTGAGCTTTGGTGAATACGCCTCTAATCATAAATAGAATAACTAGCAGAATTCTCAGAAGTAACTTGACCAGCCAAATATGCCACCCACCATAATCAAAGTAATTATGTGAGTTCCAGGTCAGCCTGAGCTGCACAATGAGACCCTGTCTCAAAATACCAAAATAAATAATAAAAAACCCAGGAAAGCAGGGTAGTATGTGCCGCAATGTATGTCACCAGGACTAACCATTTCTTTTATCATTGAAGTTCTTTGTTAGAAGTACAAGTTTCATTGAATAACTCTATACATACAGTTCTATCTTTGAAGAGCTTTCATACACACGATTGGTTTGATCCTTACTTCTGCATATAAGTAGTAAAGGCGATGGAGAATATCTCCTACTTTTCAGATGAGGTAAGAAGGCTGGATGACCTCATCAAGGTCTTTCAATTGGTATGTAGCCTGTTTCACCCGTAAGACCACCAGGTACAAAACTAGCTGGACAAAGTCCAACTCCTTAGCTCCTGCCTCCAGCCATAGCCCTGTGGCATCTGATCCCGTCAGATCTCGGAAGCTAAGCAGGGTCGGGCCTGGTTAGTACCTGGATGGGAGACCGCCTGGGAACACCAGAAGCTGTAGGCTTGGGAGAAGGACCTGGCAACCCCCTCCCCCCCAAAAAAAAAAAAAAAAAATCAATCTGCCATTGAAAACCCTATGAACAGCAGAGAAGCACTGGCAGTAGTGTTTCCCCTGTGGTACAGAGGGTCGCTATGAGTCTGATACCGACTCGACGGTACCTAACAACAACAACAACCTTAGCTCCTTGTAAGGAGAGGAAACGGAGGAAGCCTGGGATGTGTTAGCAAGAAAAGACAAAGCTGGGAGACTTGGGGACGGTGGAGTTGTGGTAAAACTGAGGGGCTGGAACGGAGGCAGCAGGGCTGAGCGCACTGGGTCACATCAGGTCTGCACTGCAGAGCAGGCCCAAAGTGCTCCATCCTGGAAGACCACATAGTACCGTAGATGCAGACCAGCGCATCCCCAGCCCCTCCATAATGGTCCACACCTGGCGGGAAATGGAGGCTGCTTGATTGTTTCAAAGTGAGGTGGGTGCTCCAGGCAAGCGTGGGGTGTTTCATTCTGACCCGCCATTTTAGTCCGCCTCATTCCTGAGACTCGGTGCTTCTCCAGAAAGAAGCTCCTGGGTGAGAACCAATCACCAAACACACAACATCAAAAAGAATATGACCCAGGATGTCATGTTTTTATTGCATATTAATTGAAATTCCTTTTTTTGATTTTATTTATTTTTGGGCAGTACTGGAGGTTGAACCCAGGGCCTGGCGCCTGCATGCTTTGCAAGTGCTGGACCAATGAGTTGCACATTTTTTTAGTTTTTGAGACAGGCTCTGGCTAAATTACACAGACTGCCTCTGGTCTCAAACTTGTGATCCTCCTGCCTCCGCCTCCCAAATCGCTGGGATTACAGGCGTGTGCCACTGCGCCTGGCTTTGATTTTCCTTTATACTGTGCTGTAAATTATGCAAGATGATGAATGTGTAAGCAAAACTGATTTAATAGTTGCCTAAAGGATTTAGCAAATGACTTATTCTTCTCTACCCCACCAATACTTATTAAAACAAACAAACAAACAAACAAACAAAACCCAGCAGCTATCACCCAAAGAAGGGGTTATTTGACCTGACACAAGGTCCTGTGTCATTGAGGGAAATGTCTCCTGTTCTTTGCCGCTGTTGTAATCCAGGTTGTCATAACCTGATTTGTGGCAGGGCAAAATTTTACTTCTCCAACTGAGGTCCTCTGTATCTTATCAGGCCATGTCAGGACTAGAACCCTTCAAAATATATTTCCACAAGGGCGCTGGAATTTCAAACATTCGTACTTTCACAACACATTTTTATGAGGATTTACATAAGCGTGCTAAGCATCTCACTTTTGTAACTTTTTCCAGGGAATTTCCGTGTAAAATTTCATTTTAAAAAAACTGTTAAGCATCTATGTATGTCTGACCACCACTGGTTTAATGCACTCTTGTCATCTCATGGTAGAGAAATCAACAAAAGCAGTAACAAGCATTATTTGGATTCAAAGCGACTGAGGCATGGAGAAATTAAGTGACTCTTCCCAGCTTCCAAGTAAATAATGGCAGAACTGGAATCAATTATACCTGATAGAATTGTTGCAGGTTAAAAAAAATGACTTAAGAGTCACGCCTGGAGGTGCATGCCTGTAATCCCAGCACTCCGAGGGCTGAAGCAGGAGGATCTTGAACTGGAGGCCAGCCTGAGCTACACAGTGAGACCCCCAGCTCAAAAGAAAAAAAAAAAAAATCAGGTAAGTGGAGAAGTGAGAGACAGTCTTGTTAGGAAGTAAACAGAAGAAACAAGGAGGCTGCTGCCTTATCTCAGGAAGACAAAGAAAGAGCGCAGTCATGGCAACACTTCTGAACTCTGCAGGGATAACAGGCTTCCTGAAATATCAATCAACGAAATGACTGTTTTCTCTGAAAAGAAAACAGCTGCAGAGGGAATCCTCAGGGATGAAGCAGTGAAGAGTTGAGGGAATTCGCCCGCCAGGCTGGGCTCCAGGTTTACGCATCTTGCTTTGACACTGAAGTTTTAGTATCAGTGAAAGGAAACAAAACAAAACTAAACAAAAAAGCATCCTGAGAAGGAGATTTTAGAAGAAATATTTTTCCTTTACTCTCAAAAGACAAGTACCATTTCAAAAAAAAAAGAGACGTTTGCTCTAAGAAAATCAACACCGTGTATAGTGCATCTATTATTTGCCAAGCTAAGGAAGATAAATAATAAGACAGTCCCTCTTCTAAACAGATCTATATATTGTTACTGTTCTTTTGGGGCCATTTAAGAAATGTTTGAAATGCAGCACTTTCATTTCTGATATATGTCATCTACTATAAATGACAATGGCTTATTTATAACTCTACACAGATCTGTCCCCTAAAACGTGAGTGTAGAGAATCAAATTCCTCTCACGGTGTATCTGTGCACCCCCTTCTCTGCACTTGGATAACCTTATAACGTAATTCTACAAAATATGTCTGAAAACCAAATAGAAGTCACATATTAGAAAAGATGAACCGGTCACTTTGATTTCTTTTTAAGGGAAAGGGGAACCAAAAATTCACTAACTTGAACATCATCTGTGAAGAAGGCAAATATGACATTTTCACGCCAGTTTGTGTAATAATTTTACTGCATAAGAAATTACAGAGATTGCATAAATCATCAGGTCAACCATATATACAGAAGAACAAAAACAAGTAAACATGATTATTCTGATCAAATAAGACAGAAAAAATATCTCTTAAAAAATACCACAAAGTCCCAAAATATGACTCCTTTTCAGAGACAATTTACCTCTAGATAATATCTGCAGTTCCATTAAGCAAAATGGAAAACTGCTTCACAGTTAAAATCATAAAGACACAATGTACATGGAAGTGTAGCCCTCCTGACACCGGATGTACTAGAAACAAAGATGTCTGGCTGTCTGCTCCTACCTAAACCATGGCTGGAATATTCTATCAGTAGTGGCAGTTTCTGTAGAATATTATATCATCTATGTCCTGAGACTACACAAGTTGGAGGATATAAAATAAAAAAATAAAAATGCAGGAGTCAATTTCTTCCCACGGAGGAAAACGTATGTATAGGTCCACCTGATGTTAAGATTTCCTACTCTTCATTCAATTATGTGTCCTATTTGAAACATAAAAATACAAATAAATATTTCCTCATCAACAAAGTTCATGGTATATTGTTGCAAAAAGAGATTAAAAAAACACAAAAACCATATTTTACTCTTTCTTGTCATTAAATAAAAATGCTAATATACAGACACATTTGATATTTATCTATCATTCTGTCACTTCTTGGTCTCAAGTGAAGTTTAATAATGCTAGTTCATACCCAAGGCTCATATCCCAAATGCACGTTTAATGCTAGTACAAATCAGTCAAGGTAATTTTTTGTTTTTCTGTTTAGTTAAAAAAAGGTTTCCTTTTGGGGATTTTAGAATTATATTTGAGGTTGTCTGAAAAAATACAATTTCGATGCAAAAACACATCAAGCATTCAAGAGTGTATTGCTGGTGCTATAATCTTTTTGCATGTCTTTGTTTTCGTAGAAAATAGAGTGAAATACACATGTATAAGGATTTCAAATGGTTAAACATTAGCACATAATATTAATGATATGCCTCATGCACACACACACACTCACACACAAACTGAAAAAGCATGAAGGAAGAAGATCAGACATCTTTCTTTTGCATTTGTTCTAGCTTTCTTCTTAGAAGACCGTAATTCTCCTTGGTGCCTGCTGCTGCGGGGTCAAGCTGCAAGGAGATTTCATAGTGTTTCTTGGCCAAGTTGAGATGTCCCCAGCGATGATAAAGCACAGCTGAAATAGCAGGAGATGAGTTTCTTTGGAAAGGCTTCTGAATAACTCGCAGTATCCCCGATCACTTGTACAAAGAACTATTACAGGACCTTCACAAGCAGTTTTCAAAATTCATTGCTTAAAAAAATATTGTTTGTACTGCAGTCTTTATTACAGTCACATGCCCTGGGGATCGTCTGTGCAACGGCTGCCAGTTACTCATAGGGGTCTCCTATCACTAGATGGGGTACATCTGTCACAGCAGTGCTATTACAGAAAGAAGGGGAAAGAAAGGTGCATGGAAGTCTCACTGAGGCCAGGAAATTTCCAGGAAGCCAGGCTGTACTGGGGGAATGTTAAGGTGGGGGTTTCTAGGCACTGCGTAGAGCTCTGGCTTCACAGAAGTCCAGCCTTTTGTTTTATTTGGGTACAGAGAAAAGAAGCCATTTATTGATTGATTGATTGATTGATTGATTGATTGATTGTAGTACTTGGGGGTTGAACCCACGGCCTCGCACATCTTAGCAAGCGCTCTACTACTTTATTTATTTGTTTGTTTGTTTATTTAGAGTCAAGGTCTTGCTAAATTACACAGGCTGCCTCTGGTCTCAAACTTGCCATCCTCCTGGCTCTGCTGCCCAAATCACTGGGATTATAGGCGTGAGTCACTGCACCTGGCCAGCCATTTATTTTAAATAAAGAGTTCCCTACACCTACACCTTTTGCCAAATAATGACATGCGTATTGCCAGGTGGAAATAAGGGTCCAAACATCAAGGTCTGACTATAAAATGAAAGTTACAATAAACCTGGCTATTAGCATGCTGAACCTGATTAGTATAAGGATTTCATAAGCAAACTAACTTCCAACATGGACAGAAGAGTCACCTTTTGTGATAAGCAGACTTGGAGTGATAGGTAACAGAATTAATGAAAAAAACATTTGCACAAATACTAGCAGACTACGCTCTGAGAACCCTAACTATGGAGATGTGAGTATGGAAGAAAGGAATTCTGGGGAATAAATAATCCAAAATGTACTTTTTAGCCATGGCATAAGGGAACACAAGCAGATAGGACCAGGCTGGCAGGGTTAGGTCCACTCTGGAAGGAGGGAACAGGAGCTGTGTTTGATGGGAAACTTGCCAAGTACCACTAGGCTGAATGGAGTGGGACCCTTTACATATGAAAAAAAGATCCAAGTTCTAAGCATAAGAAGGTGGTAATAAACTCAGTGGGCAATTTTGGAGGTTATCCTGGTTAAGCAATTATAATTTGTAAATATGGTGATTATTTAATTGCCTTCTAATGTGATAATAAAATCACTGTCTAAAACCAGATTATTAAGAACAATACAGGCTAGCTTTGAAAAAAACTACTCTCCTAACTGAGTTTACAGGAATATGCCCTGTTCATTACAGTTACGCAGACTTTTAATACGACTCAAATGGAAAACTTTCCTTACCCAAATTACCATGGTAACTTGCAGCATTTGGATTTGCTTTAATTGCCTTGAGGAATAAAGCTTCAGATTCCTAAAAAGAAAAGAAATACATACAAAAGAAGGTATTATACATGAAGCCAAAGCATTGATCACCTGCGGTTCTCAAATCTTTAACATTTTTGATTTGTACCACATCTGTCCAGAAACATACTCTGCTGAGAAGAGGCTCTGAGGAGCTAGCAAAGAAGTCAAGGGGACGAGGGGCAGCAAAAGGCAATGGTGACCAAAGAGAGGTGACGGGGATGCCCGTGAGCGTCACCACCTGCCTCCTGGAGCTGGGATTCTGCAAATTTTAAGCAAGGGCTCAGTTCAGAGTGCCGTGGAGATGAGAGAAAAGGGTAATAACAGGAAAAGGCTGGCTGTAGAAGGTGCCCGTGAAAGTGCCATTTTCAGGCTGCATTAATGATCTCAGTGCCAGGACCCACATGGTAGGATTTGGACCTCTTTCATCTCTCCCAAGAACCCATAGGGAGACAGACCCTGCAACCCACTCCCAAAACCCAATCCGCCATTGAAAACCCTATGAACAGCAGAGAAGCATTGATGATAGTGTTTCACCTGTTGTACTCAGGGTCTCTATGAGTCGGATACTGACTCGATGGCACCTAACAACAACAACAACAACAACAACAACCCATAATACCCTTGGCGATCAGAAGCAGCCCATTCAGCTGGAAAGAATGAGCAGAAAAAGACATAGCCACCTGTCACTTGAAGTCAGCACAGGATTACACAGGACTGTGACCAAATGCCCGATGTTTGTGGACTGACTCTTGTGTAGACTTGCATTTCCTCTGGATTGCTCCCATTTCCTATGCAGTCATTACAAAGTGGGGCAGAGTTTCCCCTCCTCGATCATGCTGAACAGCGCAGCCCAGACGGCTGCTTTTAACTGTAACACCCAGCGATAACGATGTCCCATCCTCCCCTACCCATGCCTGGAGTTCCTCTATTCACCCTCACACTACACTGCTGTTCCTAAAGGGCCAAATCTTGCTGCAACTGGTACCAAACGCTGTGCTTACACAACCAAAGCTTTGGTTTGGCCTGGGGAGAGTTAGGTTTGTGAGGTTTTGTTTTGGTGGTTGAACCCATGGCCTTGCACATACTTTGCAAGTGTTTTATTACTTGGCTGCACTGCCAGTCCATTTTTTTAAAAAAAAAAATTTAAATTCTGAGACAGGGTCTTGCTCAGTAATGCAGGCTGCCTCTGGTCTTGAACCTGTGATCCTCCTGCCTCCGCCTTCAGGTTGCTGGGATTAGAGGAAAGTGCCAGCGATGATGCATGCACTTTTTCAGGTAGGCTTCCCATCTCTTGGACTCTGAACTTTCTAGGGTGCAAGACCAGCAGCTCCTTTGCATAGGCTGGCCTGTGGGCATGCTGGGCAGCAGGCTGGGATAGGCGGGGGGCCGGCTTGAAACTACTACCTTTACAAAGAATTGGCAGAGAAAAGTTTGCATCATTCAAGAGGCACTGAATAAAGGTATCAGTCTAACACACAGGGTGTCAGCTCTAAGTCAGTGTCTATACTCAAGTTGTAGCAGCTGAAATGCCTTCAAAGCGGTGTAAGATTTTCTACCATATCGGCTAAGCTGCCAAAATAACAACCATTATCACCACCACCACCACCAAAACACCTCCTCTCTGAATCACATGGATTGTGGAATTCTGGAGTAGTTTCCAAGTAGCTTTGCTGTTTCTGATGCTTTTCAAATATTTCCACTTAGAAGTTGGCAAGGGATGTAGCTGAGTGGTGGAGGGTTTGCCTCACAGGCATGCACAAGGCTCTGGGTTCGATCGCCAGCACTACAAGAAAACAAAACCTCAAAGGTGAGAAAATAAGCAGGCAAGCAACTAAAGTCTGCTTAAAAAGCCTCTGCTGCCTGCAGCTAAAGAGGTGCCCACTGGAGAGAATGACCTTTGGGATGAAGTGCAGGCTAGGCATTTTCTAGAGGGTTCTAGATCCGCTTCTTCATTCATTCCCCTAACTGCCCAAACGCCAAGCAACAGGAGTCCCTCACAACAATGGGGAGTTGGGACTGGAGGAGACAGAGGTACTGAGGGCATGGAGGGTGGGGACTCCACCTCCTCAGGCGACAGCTGCTCCTGGCAGGGCAGGGTTTGAACACTACAGGGGGACCAGGAGGACTGGAGGAAGGCAAGGGTCTGAGGAAGAACAGGCAGAAAGTGCTGGACCTGGAGTCGAGGAGGAAGAAACCTGAGGCAAAGTTTCTGAGCTGGAGGTGGAAACTCAATGGCACTCAGACAAAGGGGGCACCGAGAAAGATCGGCTCTGTGGGGCAGGTGAGGTGAGCCGGACACGTTCCTGCGAGGTGGGGGCAAGGGGAGGGGAGGAGGCGGTGCAGCTAAGTGTACATGGCGGCCATCCCAGGGCAGACCTGGGACCGCACCAGCACCTGAGAGGACAGGAGAGCCGGGTCTCTTTCAACCACAAACGTCCATGGAGCACGCATCTGTCCCATCAGGCTCTCAATGGCCCTGCTCAGGTAAGCAGTGAACTGTTTATAAACTGATCTGTGGAGGGGCCTGGATGCCCCGAGACCCACGCAATGAGCTGATTCCCACCAATGAACAAGTGAAATCACATTTAAAATCACGGATAGTTTTCACCAACAGGAAAAAACAATAAATTGTTTTCTCAGGTGTATTAGGCACAATACAGCTAACCATGGCTTGGGACTGAGAAAGGCCTTGCAGATTGGGTCCCTAGGTAGGAACAAGTGTCAAGTGAGTTTTTACAGGTGGGTGGAGAAGAACAGGAAGATCATTTCAGTAGCAATGGCTGATGGGGCCAGGTGTCCCATCAACAGCAGGTCCTTCATCTTAAGTCTCTGCCCTCGGATGGCGCGTCCCACGGGCCCCTGTGCCTCCCGCTCGAGTCAGGGCAGATTAATGAGGTGGGCTGATGTGAAGCTGAAACCAGGGGTCACCCAGCAGGACTCAGCTCTCCTCCTTCCTCCTCAGTCACTCAGGCAGAAGTATGTACACGGTGGTGGCCTGCAGGTCATAGCCTCCACCGCCTGCCAGTTTCCTTGGAAGCTAAGGGCCACACTCAGGCTCAGAGCACTGGTCAGCAGGAATATGGGTTGGGTAGCTTGGGTTGGGTAAAGGTATTTCATTTTCAGTTACCTTGCATTTATAGTAATGATATGACGTTTACACTTTAAACGCATTTACCTGCATTAAAAATCTACTTAGAGAAAAATATTGGCAGGCATGGTGGTGTATACCAGGAATCCCAGCTACTTGGGAAGCTGAGGTAGGAGGATCATGAGTTCAAGGACAGCTAGAGTAATTTAATGAGAGTCCACCTCAAAA
This sequence comes from Pedetes capensis, assembly GCA_007922755.1. NCBI lineage: Eukaryota > Metazoa > Chordata > Mammalia > Rodentia > Pedetidae > Pedetes > Pedetes capensis. Next base: position 46,533 of record VMDO01001862.1, read on the forward strand.
AAAAAAAAAATCAAATAAATAAGTCAGGTGGAAACTAGATATGGAAAAAGAGAAATTTGTAAACAGGCAGAGTTTGGGAAACTGCTCTAGCAACAGGACCTGCTCTTAAACTACAGGGTCAGTGAAGTGAGCTGTAGGGAAAGAGAAATCAGCTGTGAAATAACAAGTTAAGCACGGACAAACATTAATTTTATAGTTTTTCTCTACCATATTAGTCCCCAGATTGGAAATTAAACATCAGGAAATAGCATAAATTTTAATATTTTTAAATGATCTGTATGGATTCATTTAGTGGTCATAAAACTAAAATTATTACCATATATATATAATTTAATAGTCATACAAATTATGTCCTTGTGCATTTTTTCATATCACCTTGTCAGGAAAGATCACTGTAAAAGTCGCTTTTGGGGCAGATCACCGTCTCCATTTTACACACAAATAAACTGAGGCCTGTGGTAGTTAAGTGACTCCTGTTAGATTCAAAGCGCTCTTGAAGATGTGCCCTAGTACCACACTGCACAATGACAGAGCTCACTCTGCATGTCCAAGTCTCAAAACAGGTTGTGGCAGCCTGAAGTTTCAGAGTCCCGTGAAAGATGCATTCTGTCACTTCATAGCTAATTGGCCACTGAATAGCGGTCCTTCAGCACACTGAACAGCAACAGAGACATGAAAATAGGGCTGAAGACTCAGTCCTGACCTCAAGTGGTCTCCAGGGTCCCTAAAGAGATGGAGCAAGTAAATGATAACATAAAGCAGCAAGTGCTTAGGGGTAAGGGGCTGGGATGTAGCTCAGTTGGTAGAGCGCTGCTCTGTAGTCTCTGAGGTTCTGAGTTCGACTCCCAGCACCAAAAAAATGGGAGAAGGATGTGGCAACCCACTCCCGAGGCAATCCCAAAACAATCAGTCATTGAAAACCCTATAAGGGTCGCTATGAGTCGGACACGACTCGATGGCACCTAACAACAACAACAACAGCTTAGGGGTAAAGTGTTGTCCAGAGAGCAGACTCGTGCTGCTGGGCGGATCCCTAGGCTGCAGATTGGTCCACGCTAACCCTCCAAGTCACTGCCACACTCTCTTCTCCACAGCACTTGCCTGGGACTCTGCAGGGACACAGCCTGCCAGAAATGGTACCAGGCCTGCTCTGGGCAGCAGGTATCAATTTCCATTATGAGAGAAAAACCTGTATAGTTGTTTAAAATTCTAAATTCCAAAATTTGCATCAGGCTCCTACCCTGGGAACCTACCCCCCCCCCCCCCCCCCCCCCCCCCCCCCCCCCCCCCCCCCCCCCCCCCCCCCCCCCCCCCCCCCCGCCAAGAGCTCACAACAAGCTCCTTGGCTCAGATTCCATCGCGTTTCCTTGTTTTAGGCTCAGCATCTGGCCTTGACAATGAGGATGAAAGACGTGTCAGGACACAGAAAAGAGATTTCTCCATTCTGCTTTATGGAGTATTTTCTACTTTTTCTGGACAGGAATAAAGAAAAATAAAAAAAAGATGATGTGAACCGGAAGCCAAATGAATCCTGGGTTCTGTCCTCTTAGTAGAAATCCCAGTTTAGAGACTGTTGTTATTGTTGTTGTTAGGTACCATCGAGTCAGTGCCTGACTCACAGTGACCCTATGTACAACAGAGGAAATGCTATTGTTGTGTTTATCTACTATTCACAGGGTTTTCAATGGCTGATTGTTTTTTGGGAGTGAGTTGCCAGGTCCTTCTCCCAAGCCTACAGCACCTGGTGTTCCCAGGTGGTCTCCCATCCAAGGACTAACCAGGCCCAACCCTGCTTAGCTTCCGGGATCTGATGTGATCAGACACCACAGTGGTACAGTGCCAGGCTTTATAGACTAAGGCTGGTAGAAGGATCAGTATAATGACCATATAAGCTGCACCTTGAAGGTGGTTCCCTGTAACTGTCAATGGAGAACTGAGACTCCCGACCTGTCAGGTGACAATGGCCAGAAAAATCATTAAGAGGAAAACCCCAAAACCTCCCCACATGCAAGTAGATCCATAAAAAAATAAAACTAAAGCTCTCCAACAGTCATCTTTGGAGCAAAACCTACAAATGCTGAAAATGTGCAGCAGAGCTATTAAACTCCCTGACATTCAAAAATGAAGAAAAAGCATGAAATATCTCACTCTTACAGAAAATTATGCTAATAATGACATCTAATGAACAGAAAAAGAGAAGCAAATAACACTTATTGTTGTTAGGAGCCATTGCGTAGTTGGTAAAGCGCTGCTCTGTGCTCTCTGACGCCCTGGATTCAATCCCCAGCACTGCAAAAATGGGAGAAGGACGTGGAAAGCCACTCGGAAGCAACACCGAAGCAATCAGCCATTGAAAACCTATGAATAGCAGAGAAGCACAAAGTGCCGGCCATGGCAGGTGTTGGGAGTATTTCATGCTTTTGTACATAGGGTTGCTATGAGTTGGACCCAACTTGACAACTAACACTAAACAAACATTAATCATCACCTTTAGGCCTTGGGTCTTATCTGCAACCTTAGAGTGATGAAAATAACAGAATTGTTATTATTCTGTAGTAAAACATTCTTAATAACATTTCAGAATTATAAACTATTATTTTACTAACATAATTAAATTAATCATTCTTAGCCCCAATTCAGAAATACATTTCTCCCTCTAAAGGCCTCGGCACTGCTTCCGAAAGCGCGTTCCTTGCACCATCAGTGTTGGACACTCAAGATGCCAGGGAGAAGTGCATGTTCCCAGACCTGACCCAACGCTGCCGAGGCTGGGAAGGAACCCGTGTTAACAAGCTCCCTGGGTGATTCTGATGTGCAAAACCAAGAGGGGGGGCTCCCTGGGATTGGAAACCTCACCTCCCCTGTAATCCATAAGGGGATAAAACCTTATGGCCCCCATAATCCACAGGGAGACGGGCTTGGCCAGTTCCTCACCAGTCTTAGGAGCCCAAATGCAGCAGACTTAGTAGCTTGTGGTTTGCCTTGGTCAGAAACTTCTAAGGTCTTGCCAATGACCTGTCACTCAGAGGAAACTCACAGGAAAAACCTGGGAAATAGCAAGAACTGGCCCACATGGTGGTTTATGCCTGCAGTCCCAGTGACTTAGGAGGCAGAGGCAGCAGGATGGCAAGTTCGAGGCCAGGGGCAGCCTGTGTAACTTAGCAAGACCCAGTCTCAAAATAAAATGTAAAAAATGAGCGAAGGGTGCAACTTAGTGGTAGAGCACTTACACTTGCAAAGCATGTGTGAGGCCCTGGATTCAACCCCAAAGTACTGCCAAAAAAAAAAAAAAAAAAAAAAAATATAAACAGCCATGTGTCCTCCATGCACCACGTACTTTTAGTACAGAGGTCAGCACCCAGAGATAAACCCCACAGCTCAGTCCCACTGCAAGGGATGGAGCAAGACCCCTTCGTGCACGGGTGTGCCCAGGTGTGTCCTGGGTGGGGCTGTCGCTGCCCCAGCATCCCCCCATGGGCAGAGCAGTACCAGGGCCCAGCCTCAGCAGCTCTTCCTGGTCGCTGCCCCTGCCCCGGGCTTTTCTCCCAGCATTCTGATGGAAAGGAGGCGGGGTCTGACCCTGCACATCCATCTTTTAGACAACTTCTCTAGGAAACAAATCGACCACGCCAGCCCAGAGCCACGGCCCTGGTTCAGGCCTAGTTCCGAATTTAGCCAGGCAGAAGAAGCGCCGATGGCTTCTGTCAGCTGCCGGCATTAACTGTGGCTCACACACCTTGTATTTGTGGGACTTCCCCAGCACGTTGGCCAAGGAGAACATCAGAGAGTGGTCATCCGGTATCAGCTCCAGGGCCTCTCTTCCAACTGCTTCAGCCTGGGCTAAATTACCTGTGAGGAAAAAATGGAAAAATGAAAGACATGTTCACGTGGTGCTTGTGTTTTTCTCTGTATATGTAGTTAACAGCCTGCAGCCGTACCACTGTGGCATCCGGTCCCGTCAGATCTCGGAAGCTAAGCAGGGTTGGGCCTGGTTAGTACCTGGATGGGAACACCAGGTGCTGTAGGCTTGGGAGACGGACCCAGCAACCCACTCCCAAAAATCAATCCACCATTGGAAACCCTAGGAATAGCAGAGAAGCACTGACAATCGTGTTTCGCCTGTTGTACGTAGGGTCGCTTTGAGTCAGACACCGACTCGTAGGCACCTAACAACAACATATAGTTAACAGGTTACATGCATTATATACAATGATTATGAGCAAACTTCTTAACAAAATCCAGGCAGAACATGTAAGATATACACACACACAAAGGCTTATGAGTGGCACAGCCACTACAGCTCAGCACAATTCTGACACAATACACAAACAGCTTTTGGTAAGTTCCGTAAAGGCACAGAAAGCCTAACTTTCATTCTCCCTGACACCAGTTCTACCCACACTGGAGAAAAGAAGTCTGCCAAATGAGAACACTGCAGCAACACCGCCAGCATATTCCTCAGATGAAAGTAGGAGCTTTGTATTTTCCTTAGCGACAAGTGTCTTTCTCTTCCCCACAGTTTTCATGGCTTGCTAGCTTTACATCCTGCCAAGGTAACACCATGATTTCTTACAGGACGGTTGGGTATTTAAAATGAGAGCAGCAGAGGGCTGGGGAAGTAGCTTACTGGTAGAGCACTAGTCTGGCGCATGCAGGGCCTTGGGATCGATCCCTGGGCACCACAAAAGAAAGCAGACCAACTCTGAATGGGTTGAATCTAGTGTGCTCTGAGCCAGGAAACCAGACCACCAATCACTGGCATATCTCAAGGAAAAATCCGTGGCTCTTGGTGTATGCTTGTGGGCGTCTCCTGCGTGGGGTCCGTGACCTTGGGAACACGGATGTGCATCTTCCATCCCATAAACCCCGAAGCCATTTTTTCACACATGTGGATGTATCCAACACCCTGGATTGTGGTGTGGCGAGATGACAGGTTTCAGAATAAATTAGATAGGATCGCACCCCTTCTGCCACGACTCGACACCAGTTATGAGTGGAGTACCATTTCCCTTGATGTCCATAGCCTACCAGCAAAGGAAACTCCACTTTCCAAAAGAATAGGCCTTTTTGTAATACAGAGTGTTTACCCTCGTATTTATTTTGTAAACTTGGGAGGAGAGCACACAGTCTCTGTTTCCTATTGGTCAACAGTACTGCACTGGGGAATACTCTCCTCTAACCCATCTGCTTCTGCACCTGTATTGTCCAGGAGGATGATCATGTTGTTCCAAGCCAGGCTGTGCTCTGGCTTCAGCACGGTCGCATTTCTCCATGCATTCAATGCATCCACATGGCGATTTAGATCTGCATACTGGAAAGAAACCGAGAAGTAAAAAAGTCAATATCGCAATTTTTCTACTGTTTCCCTTTCTAAAATATTACCAACAAAGTCAAACAAAAAAAAAATCACAAAACAAAAAAGCCAACCCAACCTTTCTTTATGGAACTTCTACATTTTTTTCACATCAACTCATTTACTTTTAACAGTCAGAATGAAATAGATATTATTGTTACTATGCCCATTTTACCAATGAAGCAACTTCTTGTTAAATGCCATTGAGTTGGGTCCAACTCATAGCGACCCTATGTATAACAATGAAATACTCCCCAACACTGTGCCACGCCTGGCACTATGTCAGTGCTTCTCTGCTATTCATAAGGTTTTTGATAGTTGATGTTTGGGGATTGTTTTTGGGAGTAAGCCACCAGATCCTTCTCTCATTTTGTGGTGCTGGGGATCAAACCCAGGGCCTCAGAGAGCACAGCACAGCATTCTACCAACTGAGCTAAACCCTGGCCCAATGAAGAAACTATGCATAGGGAAATTATTAATAACTTTTCCAATGTCACACATCTAGAAATACAAGATCAGGGATCAGAACCAGGTGGTCTGGGTTCTAAGCCCTGGACGTCTTAACCATATAACCCATTATTTGGTGATTCCAGCTATCAAATCATATTTCAGGCTACTGAAATACAAAAAAAGACTGCTTGTTATTCTTTTTCCAGAATTACTCCATACAATCCATCTTTGATAAGGTATGTTTTCTAGAATGTTGTTGTTGTTAGGTGCCGTTGAGTTGGTTTCTGTCTCATAATGACCCATGGACACCAGGGGAAACGCTATTATTGGTGCTTCTCTGCTATTCATAGGGTTTTCAATGGCAGATTGTTTTTTGGGAGTGGGTTGCCCAGTCCATCTCTCAAGCCTACAGCACCTGGTGTTCCCAGGCCGTCTCTCATCCAAGTACTAACCAGCCTCGACCCTGCTTAGCTTCTGAGATCTGATGGGATTGGACACCACAGTGCTATGCCTACAGGCTTTTTAAGAATAGTAAATAAATATTTTACATGAGTAACATGTGAAGAATGGTCTAAAAGCCCCCTTCTGTCTAGATCTAAACCTAATAAATGTTGTTGTTGTTGTTAGGTGCCGCTGAGTCGATATCTGACTCATAGCGACCCTCATAGGGTTTTCAATGGCAGACTGTTTCAGGATTGCCTTGGGAGTGGATTGCCAGGCCCTTCTCCCATTTTTGTGGTGCTGGGAATTGAACTCGGGACCTCAGAGACTGCAGCGCAGCGCTCTACCAACTGAGCTACATCCCAGCCCAAATCTAATAAATAATAGGAGTGTATTAAGTATTCGGGAAAGTATTCCATGTCATGGAAAACCCCTTGGCAATTTGGAGCCTCATTGGTACAGTGCTGCTCTGCTCTCTTTGAGGGCTTGGGTTCCATCCCTAGCACAGCATAAAATGGGAGAAGGACCTGGCAGCCCACTCTGGAAGCAATCCTGGAAAACAATCAGCCACTGAAAACCCTATGAATAGGAGAGAAGCACAGACATAGTGCTGGGCATGGCACTGTGGTGGGGAGTGTTTCGTTCTGTTGTACATAGGGTCACTATCAGTCAGACCCAACTCAATGGTACCTAACAACAACAACAAGGCTATTTCCTTCCTTACAGCCAAGTGTGTCTTTTCGTTACACAGCAGAAACATTTTGAATTGTCCTATGACACACACAGCAATTAGGTGGCACATTCCTCAAGAGTTTAATGAATTATGGAAACATTTATAAATGCCCATTTGCTAAAGATGTCAGAAGTTCTCATGAGGCTCAGAAAGTCAGGTGTAATATCTTACCCTTGAAAATCATTGGGAAATGGTACAAAAAGTAAAAAAAAAAAAAAAAAAAGAAAAGAAAAGAAAAGAAAAAGAAATGATTTGAAAGATCAATTATACTAATACTTAATTGTTTCTTTTTATCAGATGTGCCAGGCATTTTTCAAGTCAGTTCTCACCAGCAAATCACATGCATTTGAGTCACCTTGGCAAAATCTGTCGTGACATTCTCATACACTCAGGATGAGCAACACAAGTTCATTTATATAATAAGACAAATTCTTCACATAGTTTCCAATTTATTGTGACTATTACTTCAGTTGTTATTATCACTATTTATTGAAGAATAACAACAGATTCAATCAGGCAACAGATTTTAATTTTTCTTCCACCTGTATTTTTTTTTTTTTTTGAGACATTTTTTTACTTTTTTTGAGACAGGGTCTCACTAAGTTATGCAGACTGCCTCTGGTCTCAAACTTGTGATCCTCCTGCCTCAGCCTCCCGAGCCGCTGGGATTACAGGTGTGTGCCACTGCACCCAGCTCACCTGTATTCTTGTACACAAAGCGAACAAACATTTTAAAGAAAGCAGAGAAAAATGGAGATTGAACAAGCAGCACAGAATAGATGAGAGCTGGAGTTTAGCTCAGTTGGTAGAGTGCTGCTCTGCACTCTCTGAGGCCCTGGGTTCGATCCCCAGCACCGCGAAAACGGGAGAAAGACATGGCAGTTCGCTCCCAAAGTTATCCCGAAACTATCAGCCACTGAAAACCCTATGAATAAGTATCTAGGGTTGCTGTGAGTTGGACCTGACTCGACAGCACCTAACAACAACAACAGAACAGATGTGTGGTGTGCATGTTATTCACCTGTTAGCCCTCTGCTCATCCCTCTGGAATACCCTGTCTGGGATGCTGGGGCTGAGAGTCGGCAAATTCCAGTTCCCAGGCCCCTCAGCCACTGGGCTTCTGGTTAAGTTTCTGTCTGTGGGCATCACAGCGTTGGATGTTGGGGAGAGCAGAGCTGTCTTTACCCCAACCCCCATTCTGTCCTTCCTTCCCCTAGCTGTCTCTGAAGTGGCTCTGTCCTCTCCTCCAGAGTGCCAGGGGCTGGGAACAGTGGTCCTTCCTCCGTGACCTCAGCCCTCGAGGTGTGGGGGCCCCTGAGATGGCACCCCCTTCTCAGCCCCTCAGTTCTGGCAGCACACCTTCCTCCCGTTTGCTCCCCAGCCTGAGGTTTCCTTTAATTACTAACCTCTTTGTTAGTATTACCTTTTCATTTCCCCTGTTCCATCCTTCCCACAACTGTCTGACCAATTTCTTTGCATCAAGCCTTCTCTGTTTAAGATACTTATCGCATTTTCTCTTTTCTGGGATGCATCCTGACCGATAAAGACACTCAGCTCTCACACAGTGAATGGTCTCCAGGAATCCCTCTGGCAACTATGACCCTCACTCTCTAGGATCAGCAGTATGCCCCCAATCATCCGGGTCTTCCCAATTTCCTTCTCCACAAGTGAACTGCATTATATTCCCTTCTTACAGGGGTCCAGAAATCAAAACGAATCGCTGCCTCCTTTTCCAAAAATGTGACTCCTAAGAAAGACACCTTGAAGTTATTCAGTTCCTCTTATTTGCCACTATATACATGGGGTGGTTGAGCTGTTAAAGACTAAGCTCTTAATGCTTTTAAGCTGTCAAGCACGCAAAAGCTGGATAATTAAGCCACAATGGAGAGCAAAAACCTTAAATGAGCAGAAAGGACCTGGAAGGAACACCACTTAAGGGCAGCATAATTAGGAAGCAACATCAAGGTCTCAGTTGGCTCAGCGCTCCCGACGATCGGAAGATCAGTGAAAGTGTAAAGTGAAAGTGTAAGTGGAAAGATTCCCACAACTACGGGCGCACCATAAAAGGTGGGGTTTTACATTCTAGGCTCCTTTCTTTTGGATGTAACTCTTAGACAAGCTCGTTTAGCATAAATTCTTGATTTTCTAAATCCCAAACAACTACAGCAGCAGGCAGTTACTGTGGAAGAGCGGAAGGCGATGAAGCAGAGCTTTGAAGTAAGAGGCTGAAGGCAGGCACGCTAGAGGCTGCAGGCTGACACTGTGCAAGCAATCACCCGAGAAGAGTGACCTCCGGAAGAGGAAAAAAAAAAACGCAACAAAAGAAGAATTCGTAGGGACATAAGTCTAATTTGTTGCTCAAGTGCTAGCTTAACACGGAAAACAAAAACAGTAAATTCACCCCCCATCAATATATTCACATAAGATCCCTATTGCTCCTCACCTCTACCCAGGCCCTATTCTTATTCTCATTCATTCTCTTTCTTTCTGCAGTACTTGGGGGTTGAACCGAGGGCCTTGCACTCCCTTTGCAGGAATTCTCCTACTGGGCTGCACTGTCAGCTCATTTTTTATTTTTTATTTTGAGACAGGGTCTCGATAAGTTGTGCAGGCCACCTCTGGCCTCGAACCTGCGATCCTCCTGCCTCTGCATCCTGAGTCCCTGGTATTTATTACAGGTGTGAACCACCATACTTGGCCCTATTCTCATTTCATTAACTGTGAGGGTCTGCCTGGCTTTGCATGTGATTAAGTTTTATGGTGTCTGCTCACATCATTAGGAGGTTTTGCTGCTCTCCCCCAAAGAACCCCCACCCCCAGCATATCCCTAGAATAGCTTTAGCTCTTCTCCAATCTTCTGGTTTCACAAAGAAAGGTGTTTCAGATTTAAAGCATATAACTAGGTCATAGTGGGAGAAGGACCCAGCAACCCACTCCCAAAAGTCAATCCGCCATTGAAAAGCCTATGAATATCAGAGAAGCGCTGACAACAGTGTTTCACCTGTTGTACGTAGGGTTGCTATGAGTTGGACACTGACTCAACGGCACCTAACAACAACAACCACTAGGTCATAAAGCACAGAATTTTGAAACATGAAAGAAAACAGAAGTGCAAACAAGGCTTGGCGATTCCAAAGAAAGTTGATGTGGGATAACAGGACCCTCGTGCTATCCATCATCCTTGTTTAAACCTACTGCTGTTCCCTGAGGTCAGTCACATTACTGCTGCCCTTCGGTCTGTGCGCTGGAGGACATTAAGCCACCACTGTCGTGCAGGGGAGTAAGCGCGCAGGGCGGGTTTCTCCATGTGGTATTCCACAACTAAAACATGTTTTCTATTTTTTGAATGAAAACACCCATGCCACTTCACTTTAAAATTAATAACACAAGCACTGTTTGCTCACATAAAGGGGAAGACCAGTCTTTACCACTCGTTAGCCATGTGTTTCACCGTTCTGTTTCCTCCATTCATAAAATTCTAGCTCCACAGCTCACGAAATCGTGCCTACCCAGCCCAGAAACAAAGATGCTGACGTCAGAAACATTCACGTCCTGGGACAAATGGAAGCCTGGTTTCCTAATAAATGTAAAGCAGCCTGTGCTTTCTGGGTTGTTCTCCCCAGATAGATCCCCCCCGCTGCTCTGACTTGATCTTCAGGTCAAAGCCCACATAGAGAAGCTTCCCCGTTGCAAGGCCAGTAAGAGGATATTATTATTTTTACAATATAGATTCTCTATGGAGCTTTAGGCCTGCAGCCATAGCCCTGTGGCATCGGATCCCATCAGATCTCAGAAGCTAAGCAGGGTCGGGCCTGGTTCGTACTTGGATGGGAGATCGCCTGGGAACACCAGGTGCTGTAGGCTTGGGAGACGGACCCGGCAACCCACTCCCAAAAAACAATCCGCCATTGAAAACTCTGAACAGCAGAGAAGCACTGACAATAGTCTTTCACCTGTTGTACGTAGGGTTGCTATGAGTTGGTACCGACTCGATGGCACCTAACAACAACTACAACATGGAGCTTCAGGTTCCCTAGATCTGAGATAAGGTTAGGGTGATGTGTATGGACAACCAGTTTGGGAAACTACTGTTTTTTTTTTTTTTTTTTTCGGTACTGGGGGTTGAACCCAGGGCCTCGCACCTGCGTGCTCTGCAAGTGCCAGACCACTGAGCTGAGCCCCGCAGCCCATTTTTTTTTTTTTACTTTTTGAGACAGGGTCTTGCTAAGTTACACAGACTGCCTCTGGTCTCAAACTTGCGATCCTCCTGCCTCTGCCTCCCAAGCCTCTGGGATTACAGGCGTGCGCCACCGTGCCCAGCGGGAACTACTGGTTTTGATAACACAAGGACTCCATGAAACAAGGAAGCTTCAAGCATTTCAAATGAAGATAAGCAGGTATTTCTTTAGGACTCAAGGATGCTATCCTGTTTCTGAGGCTAAGCTGGGTGAAATCTGGAAAATTATATGGAAGATTCTTTTAAAAGCCACATCACAATACATACATTCCAGCTTGGCTCACATGAACCAAAAGCTTTTCCCTTAATCATTCCACCAAATAAATCGAAATACATTAGGAACAAATATTTGGTTTCTTGCAGCCAAATTAAAGAACTGATTGAGGGGAGAACACAATCATTCCTGTTTATAGAATTTTGTGCCAGGTGTGATGGTGCACACCTGTAATCCCAGTGACTCGGAGGTTGTGGCAGAAGGATAGTAAGTTCGAGGCCAGAGGGAGCCTGCACAACCTAGTGAGACCTGACTCAAAATAAAAAATAAAAAATACAAAAAGGATCTGGGAGTGGCACTCAGTGGTAGAGCATTTGCCTAGCATGTGCAAGGGCCTGGGTTCAACCTTCCAGTACTGCAAGAAACAAACAAACAAAAAAAGATTTTTGCTACTCATGTATGTCTCCTTTTCTCTGTCAAGAAAATCAAGAGCAAATCCAACTTTTATAAACGTTCTGTTAAAAACCAAAATCACAAAGATCCTATGGAACACATTATTTCCTATTCCCATCAGGTAATATTAAAGGCCTTTCAAATAAATGCCCTGACTTGTGAAGCTGCCCTTTTGGGGAGAATGCAGATGAAAGGATCTGCTCCCTTGAGGAAGAACAAGGAAGCTCAGAAATCACAATACAGGTTTGTTTTGAAATCTCAGTTTCTATTTAACTCCTGTCTTAAAAACAGAAAAACTGATGTTTATCAGGAAGTTGGCCCTTGGAGTGCTGTTTCCCAGGGCAAAAGGGATTTAAAACATTTTAAAGTTGGATTGCTCATGAAGTAGAGCTTCCACATTATACATAAGGAAATCAAATAGCTTTCTTCAAATGAGATAAATATATGTGAGAGAACTCCATAAAATGGATATGGCTGGATATGTTTTACAAGTGCCATTTTCTTCCCTCCACAGGCCCGGGCCCCCGACCTTACCAGCCGTCCGAGGTTGTAGTAGCAATCTGGGTACTTCCTCCTATGTTTGATTGCTGTCCGATAACTCTTCTCTGCTGCCTCGAACCGTTTCAGGCTGTTCTGCACTATACCCAGATTCATCCACGCAGCAGCAAAGTCTGGCCTGCAAGCACATTTTTAAAAAACAATAAACAAGAAAAGGAAAGACTTAGACAACAACAACTGTAACCGCTCAGTTCTCTGGCCTCAGCATAATTACAAAACAATGCTCACTGTATCTGCACAGCCAAAGACAGCAGCTCTTCAGCTTCCTGTAGCTCATTCCTTTCTTTTAAGATATTTCCAAGATTGTTCATGGCATGAACGTACTTAGGATTTAATCTGGAAGTTGAGAGAGAAATCAAGCCAACTGTTACTGCTCTTTTGTTTTCACTAAACTCTCAGGAACTGGCAGAGATATCTCAGGGTTGGGTTCTTTAAGGTGACATGCTTGGGATCCTAGAAAGTGAAAACAATACATGCATATGAGCCCCATCTCTTCTATAAGACACGTTTGTAGTACCTTACTGCTTCCCGGTAATATCTGATGGCCTCTGTTTGGTTGCCCTTGTCAGCCAGATTTTTGCCAATGTTGTAGTGAACCTGAAATAACAGAGGACATTTGGAGATCAGCACACAGACTTCTTTGTTTGGAGCCTGGACATCTACCACACTTCCTAGCTGAAGACAAAAGAGAAAGGGATTAAAAACAAAAATCTGCTCAATCAGAACTTGTGCAGAAACCCTACAGGGGGCAAGCCAGGGGCTTGCTTGTGTTTGAATGCCCATCCTGTAAGAAAAGACTAGAAGAGAGGGGGGCAACAAGCAGATATATCACTGAAGTAGGACAGAAGGAAAAATAATAAAAGAACTCAGCAGAGAAAACTGGAGAATTGTGAAGCGAGGTTGTTTGTATTACTAAATCTCAAATCTTCACATCTCATTGACTTGAAGTAATATAATAGCCAAGCACATGTGGAGGTGAGGGAAAGAAACAAGGACTTGCTCTGCCCATTTTCCCCACGTACAGTGCTTTCTTGTTTTCTCAGTTCATTTTCTCAATTACACACAGGCTCAGAATATACTACAAAGAAAGGGACTAGGACATGGATTAAGACCAGGGCAGCCAGATGGCCCAGACCCATAAGGATAACTATCAGAGGTGTTGATCAGTGATCAAAAGCTCCTCTGGGCCAGGCGCAGTGGCGCACGCCTATAATCCCAGCGGCTCAGGAGGCAGAGGCAGGAGGATCGCAAGTTCGAGACCAGAGACAGTCTGCATAATTTAGCGAGATCCTGTCTCAAATAGTAAAAAAAATGGGCTGAGGGTGCAGCTCAGTGGTCCAGCACTTGCAGAGCATGCAAACGCAAGGCCCTGGGTTCAACCCCAGTACCACACACACACACACACACACACACACACACACACACACACAAAACAAACCAAACCACAAACCTCCTCTGGGGCCCATGCAGCTTAAAGGCCAGTGGCAAGCTCAGGAGAGCATTCAGCAAACATGAGTTCTGTTAGGAGGACTCTGACTGACTGATAATGACGACAGTACCACCAGGGACTGGGACTTGCCAAGAGCCACTCAACTGTGGGTATGGTGTTGGGTGCAGTCCTTGTGTGGTCTCTTCACCCCACAGCAGTTCTCTGAGCTGACAGATCTGCTCTCCCTTCTGAGCCGATGCCATGGCTTGAATCCAAGGTGTCCCCCAAAAGCCATGAATTTGGGCATTTGGTCTCTGGCTGGTGGCGCTGTTTCTGGAGGCTATGGGGGCTTTGGGAAGTAGGATTCTAGCTTTGTGGAAGCAGCTCCCTGGGGTGGACCTTTGGAGGTTTTTACCAGGAGCCCTGGTTTCAGTCGCCCTCTCTGCTCCTGATCTGCCATGCCTTGGGGGTCATCTGCCATGGGCGCTACTGCCTGGCCATATGCCTGCCCTGCCTCTATAGATGGAAATCCTCTAACTGTGAGCCTCCAATAAATCTCTCCCCACAGAAGTGTGTGTTGGCCCCTTTCTCTGTCACAGTGCCAGACCATCTGACCAATACAGCTGATAAACTGCTGTGGTGTTGCTGAGCATCTTATCCAAGCCTGTGAGGCTGGACTTGAACTCAGGCTCCTAAGCCCCTGTTTTTTCTCACTGTTGCACACTTATTTATCAGGTGCCAGGGGAATATGGGCTGACGGCTCCGGGCAAGTTCTAGATCCCTCATTCACATCAATTGCTTTTCTTTTTAAAGTAAAACAGTGTCTTTTGTTGTATGTTATAGATATAACACACAGCGTCACCCAAAATTCATACATCGAACGGCTAGCACCTCAACATGTAATTGTGGAGACAGGGTCTTTAAAGGGGTAGTTAAAGCAAAATGAGGTCATATGGGTGGGTCCCAATCCAGTCTGCCTGGTGTATTACAAAAAGAGCCAATTTAGATACAGAGAGAAATGAGAGGTGTACACAGGAAAGACTATGCAAGGGCACAGGGAGAAGAAGCCATCTAAACCCCAAAGGGACAGGCCTCAGAAGAAAGGAGCCCTGCCACCACCTGCACTTTGGATATCCAGGCTCTACCATGAAAAAAGTTAACTTCTGCTATGGAAGCCACATAGTTTGTGGTACTCTGCTATGGCAATATGAGCAAACCAAGGCATCTTGAAATACAGCAATGGTTTAAATGCACTCAAGGAACGTTCTATCCAAATGCACTGCACGTTCTATCCAAACGCACTGCTTCAAATCCACCTCTGGAAAGAGAACCCCATCCTGCACTAAGAATCTTTCCCTACACTTACAGCACTTCCTCAAACATACTTGCATTTCTGGAAGGGTACAGAGCAGTGCAGCCTTCTTATGTATATACACCACAGAGGTTCCATTTACACAGCCAATTTTAAAGCAGCTACATTTATATCTACCTAAGCTGATGTAGGGCTGGGATTTAGCTCAGTGGGTAGAGCGCCGCTCTGCAGTCTCTGAGGTCCCGAGTTCAATTCCCAGCACCGTAAAAATGGGAGAAGGACGTGGCAACCCACTCCCGAGGCAATCCCAAAACAGTCAGCCATTGAAAACCCTATAAGGGTCGTTATGAGTCGGACACGACTCAACGGCACCTAACAACAACAACAAAAGCTGATGTAGGGCTGGGATTTAGCTCAGTTGGTAGAGCGACGCTCTGCAGTCTCTGAGGTCCCAAGTTCGATTCCCAGCACTGCAAAAATGGGAGCAGGACATGGCAACCCACTCCCAAGGCAATCCTGAAAATCGGCCATTGAAAACCCTACCAGGGTCGCTATGAGTCGGACACGACTTGATGGCACCTAACAACAACAACAATAAGCTGATGAAAGCAATCACAAGGAGAGAAGTTGCAGGTGATACAAGTGTGTACGGTATAATTTAAACTTCCTGGACCACAGCCTTATCCATTCATAGGTATTTTCATCCTTAAATTACTGCTTGGAGGAAGCTCAGTAAGGCTATTGCCCGAGTGTACTGTGAAAAACATGCTCAATTTTGTGCCTCACCCAATCCCAGGTTGGAAATGTGGCTTCACCTCTCATCACATGCACAAAAGAACATAAGGCTAGCCGGGCGCGGTGGCGCACGCCTGTAATCTCAGTGGCTTGGGAGGTGGAGGCAGGAGGATCACAAGTTCAAGACCAGAGGCAGTCTGCATAACTTAGTGAGACCCTGTCTCAAAAAGTAAAAACATGGGCTGGGGGTAAAACCCCAGCTGGGGGTGTAGCTCAGTGGTCCAGCACTTGCGGAGCATGTACACGCTAGGCCCTGGGTTCAACCTCCAGTACTGCAAAAAAAA
>VMDO01001862.1:70309-188278 GCA_007922755.1 Pedetes capensis
AAAAAAAAAAAAAAAAAAAAAAAAAAAACCATAACAAAGCAAAACCCAAGTATCCAGTCGTGGTGTTACACTAGACATTGTCCGCAATCAACCTTCTCACTCAGCTGGAGAACTTCAAAGGTTTCCTAATAGTCTTTTAAAAAGAAATTTGGCAGGCAAGGTACCTTAGCATTGAGGGGACACACGGACAGGGCACTTCGGAAGAGCTGGTCCTCACTCCGCCACTCGCTGCTGCGAACGATGCATCTCACTGCGTTGATGAATAAAACACCCAGGACGGCGGCAGCAACTAGTTTCTTAAGAGCAGAGAGACACAGAAAATGTCATTCGTGAGCTGCCTGCGGTCACTTGGGCTCACACGGCACCGCTCTGGCTCGATACCTTTTTCTTAGTGTGTCTGCTTAGGGCTCCGAATCCGAATGTCAGCAGCACGCAGTATCCAGCGCTGGGGAGGTAGAGGACCCGCTCCGCGACCACAAAGCCTACTCGGAAGAACAGGTTACTTGCAGGAAGAAATGGGATCACGAGAAATCCCAGGCCCAGGGTAAGGATTCTGGAAGACAGATGGTATTGCTTTCAGACTTCGCAAGCAAAACATCCTATCTGACGTTAATGATGAAGGCCTTTTCTTTTTTCATACTATCAACTGAGAAAAGGTACCATCATCAGCCAAGAAAACAAAAGTCACCAATACCTGGCGAATCACCTCATGTTTGGGAGAGTGGTGGGTCAACGAAAAAGAGGAAGACCCTCCACTAGATGGATTGACACAGTGGCTGCAACAATGGGCTTAAATATAAAAATGATCGGGTGTCTGGTACAGAGTTGGAGAGTGTTTTGTTCCATAGTACATAGGGTCACTATGAGTTGGACTCGAGTCAATGGCACCTAACAACAACAGCAACAACAACATTAATAAATTCACCTATTCTTAGATGCCTCAGACCATTTAGGTATTGAATAGTTTAGTGGATACTGATCTCAATTAATTCAATGTATTTTTCACAGAAAAAATAGCCCCCCAAACTTAAAAAAATAATAACAATGAAGTTGTTTAAATTTTATAAAATATGACATAAACTAATATCATCTTTAGTTTCTACATCACCAATAGCCAAGCAAAAAGAAAGTTGAGCACTGAAACACTTGTAGAACTAGTGAGTCCTTCTTAGCGTCCAGTATGACCCACAATGATGAATGAAGCTACCCCAAACTTGGTGGCTGCTTCCTGGACCCTATGCCTGTGGTATTTCTTTTAAGTCTTATTTCATATGTATAAGTGAGCTGACTAGGAATAAAGTCTGTCACTCTTTAGTGCCACCAATCAATTTAAAACACAGGTTAATTTACACATTCATTTATTTTGAGAAATTACTAGTCTAATTCCATAAACACTTATCCATCATGAAAATCATCTTAACCAGTTTTCATTTTCATGAAATACACTTATAGTTCCCAACTATTTTCTCAATAATCGTTTCTTAAAAAAACTTTTTTCTGAACTGGGCATGGTAGCTCACGCCTATTAATCCCAGAGACTTGGGAGGTGGAGGCAGGAGGATCTCAAGTTCAAGGTCAGAGGCAGCCTGTGTATCTTACTGAGACCCTGTCTCAAGATAAAAAAGAAAAATGGGGCTTGGGGTGCAGCTCAGCGGGACAGCACTTGTAAAATATGCGCAAGGCCCTGGGTTCAGCTCCCTGGTACTTGTTGTTGTTGTTGTTAGGTGCCGTCGAGTCGGTATCTGACTCATAGCGACCCTGTATACAACAGGGGAAACACTATTGTTAGTGCTTCTCTGCTGTTCATAGGGTTTTCAATGGCAGATTGATTTTTGGGAGGGGGTTGCCAGGTCCTTCTCCCAAGCCTACAGCTTCTGGTGTTCCCTGGCGGTCTCCCATCCAGGTACTAACCAGGCCTGACCCTGCTTAGCTTCCGAGATGTGATGGGATTGGATGCCACAGGGCTACGGCTGCAGGCTCCCTGGTACTGCCAAATATATATATATATTGTTGTTGTTATTAGATACCATCAGGTCCGACTCATAGTGGCATTCATAGGGTTTTCAACTGTTTCGGGATTGTTCTGGGAGTGGGCTGCCAGGCCCTTCTCCCACTTTTGTGGTGCTGGGGATCAAACCCAGGTCCTTAGAGAGTGCAGAGCAGCACTCTACCAACTGAGCTAAACACTAGCACATATGTGTGTGTGTGTATATATATATATATACACATATACACACACATATATACATTATATATACACATATATACGTTATAAGTATATATACACATTATATTATATATATACACTATATATATTATATATATACACTATACACACACACACACACACACACACACACACACATTTTTCCCCATCAGGAAAGAAGGGCCTCTTTGGAGTAGCAGCTTATTTTGCATTCAACAACAAAAAAAGAATCGCCATAGTATTCACCAGGGTTTATTTGAAGGAGAATCATGAAATGACAGGCACGACACACATCAATTATACTCTCTATTCTGACCGTAAATTCCTCTTTACCACCGACCGTGAAAGGATCTTGAAGTGCTAGTTGGCAGGGAAAGGGGCAGAGAGATGGCCGTCGACCACACCCCTGCTCTGCCTTCCTACCCGCTAGCGGGAGCAGGCTGTGGGTTATGAGTGGAAGAACTTGCCCACGCCATTAATATGTACTGAGAACAACTGTCCTTCGATACTCTGTCCACGTCATGAAGGGAATCAGTATGGGACGGAGCAAACGCTTCAGCCTCCCCATGCAGTGGAAGTTAAAATTCCTCATGGCCTCTTACCTTCTCTTGCGGCTGTCTTTGGAGCACAGGGCTTGGCTTATTAGACCAATTAGGCAGAGCCAGAGTGCTGCTAGAGCAATTACCCTCCAGTCACCAACTGACTTAATGAGGGGAATGCAGCCCATTGACCAATCAAAACACAGCCACCAGGGACACAACAGCAGCCAGGCATTCAATGAATAGTAGTAATTATAGTTTATGGCCTGTCAGTCAAAAGGAAAACAAACACTTACTTGATATTGAACTTGAGAGAACACACACACACACACACACATATATATATCTCCTAGCTTCACTTTTGAGGCACTGGTAACGCTTCTGTTCAAGGTCAACAGTTGTATAAAAATAATATGTTGTCTGTCTCTGGTATACGGGACTGTAGTCTGTTATTTATTAAATATATTCAGAGTTTAATACATTAAAAATACAGTCAAGCCACCAGACCTGGCAATGCATTTGTTATATTTCTGGCTGAGCCATGACCCATTTACTCAGAGATACCCAAAGCCTGCAACCTGGGAAATGTGAGACCCCCAGGTCACCTGTGTGCCTAACAGGATAAGATCAGGGTTCTGTTTCTGGCTGTCCTCTTGATTTCTCTCTGTGAGGTACACAGCTAAGAAGGTGCGGCTTGATACTCTTGCCTTTAGAAAAAAGGGGAAACCTATGAAAACAAGGAATCCTGACACTCTTAAGACTCTTAAACACACCACCAGTATTGTTAGATTTTGTCTTAACCCAGCCATGTCGATTTTCTTTGTAATGAATAATGGGTTCAGGGATACTTTAACAAGACTGGTAAGGAACCTGAAGGTAGAAGGAACCACTCTTCTTTACTTTCACTAGAAAGGTAATACCATCGGAACTCGGTATCCACGGGATCTGCACCCATAGATTCAACCGACCACAGATTGAAACTATTTGGGAAAAAAATTCCAGAAAGTTCAAAAAAGGGAAATTTGACTTTTCTGATCACTGAGTACTTCACTGCACCCACATGAATGAAACGATGCATAGACATCATATTAGGTGTTACGGGTAAGACAGGGAGGATTTTAAAGTACACAAGAGGATGTGCATAGGTTATCTGCAAAAGCTCTACTATCTTTTTTTTTTTTTTGGTACTGGGGTTGAACTCAGGGCCTCACGTTTGCCTGCTTTGCAAGTGCTGGACCACTGAGCTGCACCCCCAGCCCATTTTTCTTTTTACTTTTTGAGACAGGGTCTCGCTAAATTACATAGACTGCCTCTGGTCTTGAACTTGTGATCCTCCTGCCTCCGCCTCCTGAGTTGCTGGGATTACAGGCATGCGCCACCTCGCCTGGCAGAAGCTCTACTAACTCGTGGAAGGGACTTGAGCATCCTTGATTTTGGTGTCCCTCAGGCTCCTGGAACCAATTCCCCCCAGGTACCCAGAGATGACTGTCCCAGGATCTTACATACAGCCCCTCGATGTCCTAATAAAACGTTGACTTCATCCTAGAATATTCTTAGAGACAGCAACAAACATGGAAGCGTCCCTTTATTAAGGATTTTTGTTAGTGTGATGGGGATTGAGATGAGGAGGGATGAAGGATCTGAGCATGCGGTGGGGAAAGAAAACAGTTCAGAAAGGGCCAGAACTCACCCTAACCAACATGCTGTCGGCGAAGGAGGCTGGGTTGTCCACCTCAGTAAACGCAGGTGGGCCCGTGCCCATGATTTTCCAGCGCACGTAGAGCATGGTGGCCCCTCCGGAGGTGAGGAGGGTCATTCGGAAGAGGAAGCCCCCGTTCCTGAGCACACCAATATTCTGAAAAGACACCATAAGCCCCTGTTATCACAGATTTTCAACTGAAAGTGCGGCAGGCCAGGTTCAAAGATGCAGCAATTCTGCCTGAATGACTCTAACGCCGTGCATTAAAAGGCTGCTGACTTTAGAATTCAAAATCACAAGGAATACCCAGAAAACGGCATTTTAAATTAGTTGGTACTTGACGTTTTCCGTATCTGGGCTGGAGACAAAAGTACGTAACTCACCTCTAATGACTTGTCCTTACGTAGTGCCTTCTGGATCATTTCCAGAATGTTGAATTTGCTTATCACCAAGAAATCAAACACAGCATTCAAACCCTGAGGAAGCAAAGCCACAAAACCAGTCATGGAGGACACTGGCTCTGATTGTTGTTGTTGTTAGGTGCCGTCGAGTCAGTATCCGACTCACAGCGACCCTCATAGGGTTTTCAATGGCTGACTGTTTCGGGATTGCCTTGAGAGTGGATTGCCAGGCCCTTCTCCCATTTTTGCGGTGCTGGGAATTGAACTCAGGGCCTCAGAGACGGCAGCGCAGCGCTCTACCAACTGAGCTAAATCCCAGCCCGCTGGCTCTGATTAGGTAGCAACTAATGCCACAATTTTATTACTTAATCTAGACGAGGAACACAAGGAATCAGACAATCATGGAAGAACTCTTTGGCACTTAAAAAAAGAACAACTCTATGTTTGCATCAAATTAGCTCTTGGTAATGGACCTCATTTGTTATCTAGTAAATATCTGTTCGTGATGATTCTATGACCTGCATGTAAGAGTACTATAAGATTCAGAATAGCTTCCTTTTTAAATTTAATTTTATTTAATTAATTAATTTACTTATTTTTGTGGTACTGGGGGTTGAACCCAGGGCCTCCCGCCTGCATGCTCTGCAAGTGCTGGACCACAGAGCTGCACCCCCAGCCCACTTTTTTTTTGACTTTTTGAGACAGGGTCTCACTAAATTACACAGACTGCCCCTGGTCTCGAACTTATGATCCTCCCGCCTCCGCCTCCCGAGCCGTTGGGATTACAGGCGTGTGCCATCGCGCCCAGCCCTTTATTTATTTTCCCCATACCCAAAGTAGTCCTGAATTTCAGCTCATGTAACAACAGTACTTTGTTACCTGGGCAGTAATCATGCATAACAAAGGCAGTCATCAACCTCACCAACCAAGCCACATAAGTAAATCCTGAGTGCTGGCTGACTTGACTATGGGACAAACTCACAGGGGACTGTGAAGGAGCTTTGGAAATCTCTAGGACACAGTCCTAACTGTCCACTAGTGCACTCTTCTCCCTGAGCACACAGCTGGGCTCCACCTCCCCACATTCCCTCTAGCCAGGTCAGGTCATGTGGCTGAGTTTAGCCTATGGTGGATGAGAAGTGATGTGTAGCATTTTGGGGGTTTGGTTTAAAAGCTGGCCGCTCTCCCTCCCTTGGTTTCCCCTTCTAGCTGGCTGGGATGGAGATGCGCAAGGCAACTTTAGAAAGTACACAGGGAAGAGGGCAAGGCCTCCAGTGACCTGGGCCTGCTGTGTGGGACACAGCCACCTAAGTCAATATGAAGAAGTGTCCTCCACTGTTAGGAGAACCACAACTAACTTCAATTTTGTGAAGCCACTGGGAGCTAGAGAGGCTCTGCCTATGCTAACAGCTTTTATTAGCACCATGATTTCTCTCCAGCAGGGAAGAAGGGCTGCTTTGAAAACTATTAAACCTATAGCTATAGGCAAAGGAAGAAGAGATGAGCTTTGGACCTGTTCTCCACCCTGCAATGGACTTGCTACTAATATCCCTGGAGCAGGCAGCGTCATCTAGGAAAATCCTTGCCCAACCTGGATAAGGGGGTCTGGTTATACCTGGTGTATATGGTTAAAGGGCTGGGACTTAGCTCAGTTTGTAGAGCACCACTCTGCAGTCTCTGAGGTCCCAAGTTCAATCCCCAGCACCGCACAAACAGAAGTATGTGGCAACCAATTCCCGAGGCAATCCTGAAACAGTCAGTTATTGAAAACCCTATGAGGGTCACTATGAGTCGGACACGACTCAACGGCACCTAACAACAATATGGTTAGAGCGCTCTTACATGACTTGGGTTTTTGTTTTGTTTCTGAGGTACTTGAGGGTTCAACTCAGGGCCTTACACATACTTTACAAGTGCTCTGCCACTGGGCTGCACCCTACAACCCATTTTTTTTTTTTTTTAAATCTTGAGTCAGGGTCTAAGTGATGGAGGCTGCCTCTGGCCTCGAACTCACGATCCTCTTGCCTCTGCTTCCTGTGTTGCTGGGATTACAGGCGTCAGCTACTGAGCCCAGCTGACTTAGGGTTTCTATTGTTTTGTTTTAATATGAGGCTTTGTGGCAAAGAAGATCAGAAATCATCAGAAGTCAGTGGTAATTTGTAGTTTTCAGAGTAAGGGTGACATCGTTAATGAACCCTCTCCCATAAATCTTGGGAGCCACTAATTATCCAGTGCATGGGCCAATGCCAGGTCAACCTTTCAGAGAATTCTGATTTTATTCACGCATGTGAAATGTGGTCATTGTGGGTCACAGGAGACCATTTCTGCTCAGTTGTAAACCATTTCAAGAAGGCAGGAGCTTCCTTTTTATAGCCACTGTCTGTTCATGTTGTTTGTTTGTCTGGGAGCTGTGTGACAGCCAGCTGTGACAGCATTGCGTGGTCACCAGGACTGAGCCAAACACAAAGACTGGCGATTCCTCTTTCACCCCACTGAAAAGCAGCATCAAAATGGCCACATGAAGCCAACAACTAGGGAGGCTCAGACAGAGGTCTGCAAGTTTGAGGCCAGAGTCAGCCTGCACAACCTACCAAGGCCCTGTCTTAAAATAAAAAATGAAAAAGAGGCTGGGGGGTGCAGCTCAGTGGTGGAACACTTGCCTACCATGCATGAGGCCCCTGCGCTCAGCCCCCAGTTCTGCAAAACAATCAATCAAACACCCAAACCAAAAGCCACATTTTATTTATATACATTCCACCAGCTTTTGTTATTGTTATTAGATACTGTAGTGTCCAACGCATAGCAACCCTCATAGGGTTTTCAATGGCTGATTCTTTCCTGAGTGGATTACCACATCCTTCTCCCATTCCACCAGCTTTGTTGTTGTTGTTAGGTGTCGTCAAGTAGTGTCCGACTCATAGTGACCCTTATAGGGTTTTCAATGGCTGGTTGTTTCGGGATTGCCTTGAGAGTGGGTTGCCATGTCCTTTTCCCCATTTTGCAGTGCTGGGAATCAAACTCAGGACCTCAGAGACTACAGAGCAGCACTCTACCAACTGAGCTAAATCCCAGCTCTTCGACCAGCGTTAGTGGTTCTAAAATGCTAACGCACACAGGAACTGCCTGGAGACCTGGTTAACGGGGGTCTTGACCCAGAGGCCTGAGGTGGTAGCAGATCCTGAATTCCCAACAAGACCCCCAGAGCTGTTGATGCGCAGCCAGCCTTTACACTGGCATAAGGTTTTAGAGCAGTGGTCCTCAACGCCATGGCTGTGCCTCCTGGACATATGTGACCATGTCTGGAGGCACTTTAGGACAACACAGAGAGTTCTCCTACTGGCATCCTGCTAATAGTCCAACAACACACAAGACAGCCAGCCCCCAAAAGGAAAGAATTGTATGCTTTCAAATGTCAGTAGTGCCAAGGTTAAGAAAGACTTGTTTAAACTGTAGATACAAAAAAAATAACCCTAGAGACTCAAGTACCTTTCCACAGTACGTCTTTCTTTGCTGTTTCCTTGCTGGCTAACCTTAATCTTACAGGTAGAGCTTGACAAAATCACTAACCTTTGCCTTGACCTGTGTCAATCCCAGAATAGCTCTGACTGCTCTTTCTCCCTCAGGCTATTCCTATACCGGTTGCTCAAATCCCACATCTTTGCTTTCCGTTTCTCTACCTCTGCTCACGCCCTTAATTTCTAAATTTTCCTCTAATAATGCGAAGACAAAAATTGGCTAGATCGGAGGAGAAGGATTTCGGCATCTCTCCCTTCTTGGGGTTCGACCTCAGCCTCTACTCAGATCAGAGCTGGAGGGGTCACCTGTACACTCTGAGAGCCCTCTCCTCCCAGCTCTGGTGGTGCCAGCAGAGGCTTAAGCACAATGGAACACAAACTTAACATTTGCTTAACTCTTTGGCGTCTGTACAAGGTGCCGTGTAACATCCGTTCTTTCATGGGCTGATTTCTCTCAATCAATGAAGACTCACCACTGGGAATTTGCTCTAGGAAGATGGGTTTATCCGTGGAAGTCCCCAAACAGACATAGTCCCTGCCACTATGGCACTTAAATCTCATGAAAGATGCAGACAACAAAGGAACAAATGAAGGAGGTCGCTAGTGGGAACCTGTCACCAAGGTAGCAAATGAGAGGCTCTGCTGGTGATATCACAGGGGGAGTGAGTGAGGAGACGGGGGACTGGAGGGCCCGAGGATGGCAAGGGCAGGAGCAGGGAGGCCAGCGGAGGGGCAGCTCTGACTCTGGAAGGCCATGACGCAAAAACAGCACGTCAGGCTTGGGGAAGGGGCGGGACCTGAAGGCATGTGGATGGGCTTGTGTTTTCTGCCAAACACAGTAAGAAGCCCTAGAAGGGACTTCTATGGGAAAATACAACGGAAGCACAATTTAAGTTCTGAAAGGATCACCTTGGCTGCTGTGAGGTGGGTGGTGATGGGGGGGGCAATGGAGGAATTACAGACAACACAGGAAGAATGAAGTGTTCCTCTTACAGGTGGTGGTGGTTGTTAGGTGCCAGCAAGTCGGGTCTGACTCATAGCAACACTATGTACAACAGAACAAAACACTCCCTGACTCTGTGCCAGGCATATGATCTTTTACATGTTTAAGTCCACTGTTGCAGCCACTGTGTCAATCCATCCAGTTGAGGGCCTCCCTGTTTTTTTATTAACCCACCACTCTCCCAAACATGATGTCCTTCTCCGGGGATTGGTCCCTCCTGACAACATGCCCAATATATATAAGATGCTGTCACGCATTGTTGCTTCTAAGGAGTACTCTGGTTGCACTTCTTCTAGGACAGATTTATTGGTTCTTTTGGCAGTCCATGGTATATTCAATATTCATCTCCAGCACCATAATTCAAAAGCATCAATTCTTCTCCTCTCTCCCTTATTCGATGTCCAGCTTTCACAACCATATAATGCAACTGAAACTACCATGGCATGAGTCAGGCGCACCTTTGTCTTCAATGTGACTTCTTTACTTTTCAACACTTTAAAGAGGTCTTTTGCAGCAGCCTGTCCTAGTGCAACGCGTCTTTTAACTCCTTGACTGCTGCTTCCATGAGTGTTGATTGTAGAACCAAGGAAAGCAAAATCGTGGACAAACTCAGTCTTTTCTCTGTTCATCACGAAGTTTCGTACTGACCCAGTTGTAAGGATCTTTGTTTTCTTGATGTTGGGGCACAATCCATACTGAAGGCTGAGTTCTTTGATCTTCATCAGTAAATGTTTCAAATCTTCCTCACTTTCAGCAAGCAGAGTTGCATCATCTGCATAAGGCAGGTTGTTAATGAGTTTTCCAACAATCCTGGTGCTGCGTTCTTCCTCATGCAGTCCAACTTCTTGGATTTATTTGCTCAACGTAGAAGAGGGACGGTGAAAGGATACAGCCCGGACACACACCTTTCCTGACTTTAAATCAAGTAGTGTTCCCTTGTTCTGTCGTGCAAATGCCTCTTGGTCTGTGCACAGATTCCTCACGAGTACAATTAAGCGCTCTGGTACTCCCATTCTTCACAGTGTTACCCATAATTTGTTATGATCCACACAGTCAAACGTCTTCTACCAACTAAGCTAAACCCCATACCTCCCACACAGAAGTGTCAGCAAATGCTCTGCTTGGTCTAATTAAGTGATGGAAGCAATAGTTGGCGTAGGATCAACTGAAATGAAGTAACGGGTCTTATCACAATATAAAAGACCATATGAAATATAGAGTGACATGCTGAATTTCCCCCAGATGACAGTGATGGTCCTCTCCTCAAAGTACACGTTAGGCCATCTCATTCAGGATGGGGGATTTCAAAGTTGTTGTTGTTCTTCTTTCTTTTTTTCTTTTTTGGAGACAGTGTCTTGTTGAGTTGTCTAGGCTGGCTAGGAACTTGCTGTACACCCCAGGATGGCCTTGAGCTCCCATCTATCCTCTTGTCTCAGCCTCTTGAGTGCTGAGATTACAGGTATGCACCAGAACACCAGGCTACAGTTGTTCTTATTTAATGATTTGTGATTATTATCATTTTAAAAACACAGTTAGGTTGTTTCTGGGTGGGAGAGAGACACTAGGGTCTTTTCTGGGGAGACTGACCTGTTGTTTACATTGGTTGGTGTGATAGTTTCAAGGTATATACATTTATATAATTCAAGGCATACCTTTCACATCTGTTTTCTTTTTGCTGTTGTTATTAGGTGCCATCGAGTCAGTACATGACTCATAGCAACCCTCATAAGGTTTTCAATGGCTGACTGTTTCAGGATTGCCTCGGGAGTGGATTGCCATGTCCTTCTCCCATTTTTGCGGTGCTAGGAAGTGAACCCAGGACCTCAGAGACTGCAGAGTAGTGCTCTACCAACTGAGCCAAATCCCAGCCCCTGTTCTCTTTATGGTATACAAATTACATCTCAATAACATAGTAAAAAGTGTTGCTAAGTCTGGAAATAGACTTTAAAGATTAGAATAGAATTTAATATGAAAATAGACTGAATTTTTCTTCTTAAGTTTTACCTCTGGTTAAAAAAAATGTTTCTTATTTGGGTTTTCCTTATACTTCCTAAGGAAAATGTAAGTAAAACCCAGATAGGATTTAGCTCAATTGGTAGAGTGCCGCTCTGCTGTCTTGAGGCCCTGTGTTCGATTCCCAGCACCACAAAAATGGGGAGAAGGATGTGGCAATCCATTCCGGAGGCAATCCTGAAACAATCAGCCACTGAAAACCCTGTAAGGGTCACTATTTAGAGTGCACTCTGCAGTCTCTGAGGTCCTGGGTTTGAGTCCCAGCCCTGCAAAAATGGGAGGAGGATGAGGCAATCCACTCCTGAGGCAATTTCGAAACAGTCAGTCATTGAAAATTCTATGAGGGTCACTATGAGTTAGATATGACTCGATGACACCTAACAAAAACAACAACAACGACAAGGAAAATGTACTCTAAAACAACCAAGTTGATACATTCACTATATAACTCATAAAGAGACTTCAAGTCTCAGAGAGAAAGTATGTGATTACGAAGCACAAATGGTTTAGAAAGAGCCCTTTGAGAGTGAAGTCCCACCTGACACATTAGCATTATCCTATGTACTTCTTTAAATAGTAGGCTAACCAACTAGTGCTCTTTTAATTTCATGTGAAATTGTGAACAATTGGATTCTAGTGTTGGTTGGAATCTCACTCCTGAGTGGAGGCCAGAAAAGAGTTGGGGATGTAGGTACTGTGAGGGCTTCAGTGATGGGCACAACCACTGTTTCTTCACTTCTAAACTACACCCTGCCCTTGCTAAATCCAAGATCAAATGCACTGGGGTCTGTCCTCTGTTGTGTCTAGGAACGCTGGCATGCAGGAGAGCATCCGGGGAAACTCAAACCATTCTTTTCTCTTTTTCTACAGGGCCTGTCCAGGATGACGAATCACAGCTCCCTAAGAACTTCCCATATAACTTTTCCCACCAGCTGCTAAAAATGGTCAACAGCATCAGCTAATTCCCCACGTGAAATGACAGAATTATAACAGCACAGTCCGTGGGTCCAGAAAGGTCTATGACCTCAGACCGGCAACTGGATACAGAAGCAGAGGAGGTCACAGAGGCAGGCTGGCCCACCATGTCTATATGTTGTTGTTGTTAGGTGCCCTCGAGTCAGTATCCAACTCATAGCGACTCTCATAGGGTTTTCAATGGCTGACTGTTTCGGGATTGCCTTGGGAGTGGATTGCCAGGTCCTTCTCCCATTTTGGCGGTGCTGGGAATTGAACTCGGGACCTCAGAGACTGCCGTGCAGCGCTCTACCAACTGAGCTAAATCCCAGCCCATGTCTATATAGGAGGGATGAATTCGTACAGAGGACAGGCCCTGCCTGTGTCTGAGCTCTTACCAGCACGGTGATCCCTTGCTCTTTGCACAGCATTGCCACTGCTCCCAGAAAGAGACTCAGCAACACCCAGCAGGTAGAAGAATGTGTTCCCTCCTTGTTACCTGCCAATTGGAGACAAATGCAAAAGTCACGCAATGTGCTCTGTCTCGTTAGTGTCGGGAACTAAAATTCTAAGCATGCACCTCAAACCACCACAAGGTGAAAGCAGGGTTTGGTCCTCAGACAGTCCTTCTCTGTGGGCCAGTGTGCATTTCTGCACTGCAGCTGGACGCTGCCGTCTAAGTGGAACACGTGTCCTATCTCAGTGATCTCCTGAGCAAGTGCCCAGAGCCTGCGGCAGCATTGTAAGGAAGCTCTGGCCACAAAGACGGTGCAACCCAGACTTTTCCGGGGTTGGGGCCATGTTCCTTCTTCCCAGCCTGCCAATCACTATGAGACCATTCTGACAAGTCATGTTGAGAACTCTCTAAGATGGTAAACAAGCCACACAGTAGTGGGATGATGTCAAAGGCACTGCTGTCAGGATGGAGGGGCTTGGAATGCCCAGGCAGCTCTAAGAGTCCCCTGTCTCCAGGGACAGGTGGCTCAGGGCGGGTCCACTCTGCCCCCTGTGTGCAATGGCTCTGATCTCTACCAAAGGCACATGACTACTGATGGACTGCTGGCACCTGCCTCGCATCTGGGACCGGGAAAGCCATGGGTCAGCCTGGGCTGCCAATCGGCACAGGGGTTCAGCCTCAACAGGAAGTCAAAACACCAGTAGACCTGTGAACCTGTGAACAGCTCAGTTGGGTGGCAGCCACACCCTAAGCAGCCTCCTGAGGAGGCGGGGATGGCCACGTGGGGCTGCGGTCAGCGGTACCTGTGATCCAGGGGCCAGTGCCCAACTGCCGGATGGAGGGAGAGGCCGCATGTAGGACTCGTCCCTCTGCTCTTCCCTTGAGCCTTCACCTCTCATTGAAATAAGTGAAGAAACCCTGTCGCTGCTTGGACGATCTCATCTGTACCTTCCCAGGGTGTTCTGGGTGAGTTCCACTTAAAACCAGAACTTCAGGTCTGAGTTCCAGCCCCGCCACATACTCCATGACATTGAGCAAATTACTTACTCACAGTCTCAATGCCATCACCTACAAAATGGGGACAACATGACCTACTCTGGGGTAGAGTTTAGAGGGAAAAATTATTGAGGAATATGTAGCCATTTGTGTTATACATTACATAAAGGCAAAACATGCCTCTGGAAAATACAGGAGAAACTGACTATAGTAGTTCCTGAGACATCTGAAGAAGAAAGATTGGAGTAAAGGAGAGGAGTTCTTATTATTCACCATATAACCTTTAGTACCTTTGAAATTTTCCTAGCTATGTGCACATATTGAAAGCCACGTTAAGAACTAAGCATTTCCAGAAAGAGAAATACCACATGTTCTCACTCATATGTGGGAGCTGAATCAAAATTAAAAGAAGGAAAAAGTCCTATGTGGAGGATGGAACATAATAAAAAACTAAAGTCGACTGGAGAAGGGACAATTTGGGTAGCACAAAAGGAGGGAGGGATCTAGCAAAAGGAGGAAATCCTGGGAGAGGAGAGGGGAGAGAGGGGAAAGAGGAGGAACAAGGAGGAGTGAGGAATGGGGGAAGGGGTGACCTCAGGGTGAGTAGCCCAACTTTAACAGTTTTGGAAATAATGATAATAACACCAATAATACCAAAGAATGGCAATAATATAGACGGGCTAGAAAATTCATGTAATAATACTGACAATGTAAAAAGACAGTTCATTACAGAAAAAGTTTAAACATAATTGGGGTCCAAGGATATATAGAAAAATATTACCACAAAAAGACATGCAAATGGGAGAGAGATCTTTGGTGGGGGGCAGGATGGTGGGAGGAAGTGCACAAGAGAGTAAGGGGACTTATCTGTGCAATATACAACAAAATGCATATATGGAAATGTCACAATGAAATGCATGTCAGAACAAAACACATTAAGTTGTACATTAAAAACTTCCAATAAAAAAAAATAAAAAAGGAACTAAGCATTTAAAAAATCAGCTGGTATAGGGCCAGGACCACAGAGGCATTTGATCAATGGCGTACACATACATGAACAAGGGAAACTCAGCTTGGAGGGAGATGGAATTTCCGTGGGCCTTCAATACAATAGTCAAGAGGGCGGCTGGTGCGTCATCTCGTTAGGCAATGTGCCAGGCACGTTGCGGAGTGCGAAAGCTACACTTTGGTTCTCATTAAACTGCTTGCTTAGGAAACCAACAGAGTGTGCATGCGTGTGTGTGTGTGTGGGTGTGTGCGCACACGCGTGCGCGCGCTTGGGATGCCGATTCTGAATGAAGGATGTGAAGTCCTGTGAATCCTTACAAACCCACCAGCCAGCTCCAGGACGGAAGGCAGGCTTTCTTCCATGTTTTGCCCACAGCCGGCGAGGCTTGGTCTGGGCGAGAGGCTCTCACCCTCACCCCTTCTGTGTGTGCGCTGGGACTGTGGTTCAGGGACAAAGCCGGAACTCAGCTGCACCACTTAGACATTCACCAAAACATGAGCAGGACTAATGCCTGAAGGGACTGACACCTACTGCAGGCTGTGCGCTAAGGGCTACCTTTCGGAGAGTGGCTTTCATCGGTGGCCTTGCTATGGTGACCACTGGCACCTCGCCAGTTTCCCTACAATGCATTGTAGGTGCACAGGCGACTCAACACATTCTTCCTTTGCCTTGCTTACTCTGTTGCTTCCCTTAGGCTACAATGCCTCTGGCAAAATCCCACCCATCTTATAAAGCTGTTGAATGCCACTTAAGCTGTGAAACCATGCCCTACCCTCCCAGGCAAACTCCCTTCCAAATTCAGTTGCTTATTGCTGTTAGAACAGCAAATGGTTCTACTGCATGTCCACCGCCCCAGTGGGCTGTTGCTGTCCTTAGGTGCTGTGGGGTCGAGTCCAACTCATAGCTACCCTATGTACAACAGAACAAAACACTCCCCAGCACTGTGCCGTGCCCAGCACTACATGAGTGCTTCTCTGCTATTCATAGGGCTTTCAATGTCGGACTGTTTCAGGATTGTTTTGGGAAAGAGCTGCCAGGTCCTTCTCCCATTTTTTTTTTCTTTTCTTTCTTTTTTTTTTTTCAGTACTAGGGTTTGAACCCAGGGCCTCGAGCCTGCATTCTCTGCAAGTGCTGGACCACTGAGCACCCTCAGCCCATTTTTTAACTTTTTGAGACAGGGTCTCACTAAGTTACGCAGACTGCCTCTGGTCTCGAACTTGTGATCCTCCCACCTCCACCTCCCCATCCGCTGGGATTACAGGCGTGTGCCACCGCGCCCGGCCCTTCTCCCATTTTTGCAGTGCTGGGGATTGAACCCAGAGTCTAAGAAAGCACAGAGCAGCGCTCTACCAACTGAACTAAACCCCAACCCCCCCTGGTGGGGCAGGTGCTCTTAACTGATCCCCTAGGTTAAATTATGAAATTGCCCTTATCACAATCTATCACAATAATCTATCCCGACATTCTTCACGCTTTATTATAAACAGTCAATTTCCCGTCATTCCCCCAGGTGAGTTTCTCAATGTCAGCACTATCCACATTTGGGCTGGCTGCTGCTTTGTCATGGGGGTTGCCCCATGAAGCGCAGGATGTTTAGTAGCCTCCCCCCTCCCAAGTTCTATCACAGACACTGCCAGGAGACCTTGGTGGAGGAATCGCCCCGAGCTGAGAACCACTGCGCTAAAGCTGTGCTACTCTCAGGAGAGCGGTCTCGGCACCTGCCCTTGGATCTTGCTAGAAATGCAGACCTGCACCTAGACCTGCTGAGTCAGGAACTGTGAGGATGGCACCTAGCCATCGAGCCTTTTAACAAGCTCTCGGGACCACTGTGATGTTCCTAAAGGCTGAGAGCATGGCGCTTGGCAGTGGGCTTGCACACAGCTGCATGGCTGGCACCCTGCCTGGCTTGGAGTCAGCGGCAGCACCTGACTGCTGGAAAGGTTCCATGCGCACACTGAGTGCAGCAGAATTTTTTTTCCAGGATGCTTCCAGCAGGGGGCCGCCTGGCCTTGACTTGAGTAACTTCAGGGATGGGGACAAACTTCTCACAACACAGCCCACTTCATTTTTAAACTCTGAGTTGTTAGAATATTCTCCTCTATGCCCAAGACGGCTCATCTAAATTTCAGGTCTAAATTCCAAGTTGTTTAGGTGACACAGAGCCCAGATGTCAAGTTCTCTCTACTCAAACCCTTTATCTGTCAGTTTATTTAGATCCATCAAGCAAATGAAGGATGGTTTTACTTGCAGAAACTAATTATATTATACGTACATATTATCAAAAGATCACAATTATAGCCACAACAATAAAAAAAAAAAACTTATCCCATTAAGCATGACTCTGGTTTGAGCATTTGGGTATTTGCTAGTACTCATTAGCAGACAAGTGTCTGTAGACTCCAAAGCTTTAACAAAAATTGTCAGCCAAAATAACCCTACCACTAACATACTGATTGGGGCTGGGATTTAGCTCAGCTGGTAGAGTGCTGCACTGCAGTCTCTGAGGTCCCGAGTTCAAGTCCTAGCACCGCAAAAATGGGAGAAGGACCTGGCAATCCACTCCCCAGGCAATCCCGAAACAGTCAGCCGTTGAAAACCCTATGAGGGTCGCTATGAGTTGGATACCGACTCGACGGCACCTAACAACAACAACAAACATATGATTAAATCTGGTCAGGAGATGCTTTGGAGAAAGTAAGCCACACGTGTGATCAGTGGAGCACAGGGAGACCCAGCTGGTAAAACCCGAGATGCCCACAGCTCATGGCGAACCACACAGGAACATCCGAAGCCCAGGGCTCAGTACCCAGCTCACGTGGTCCTTCTCCTCGAGCATACCCTCCTGAGTCTGGGTTACAGCTCTTCAGGATTTCCTCATATTAGCAGATCATATGGAAATAGAGCCTTTAATGATAGATGGGATTTAGCTCAGTGGGTAGAGCGCTGCGCTGCAGTCTCTGAGGCCCCGAGTTCAATTCCCAGCACCACAAAAATGGGAGAATGGCCTGGCAATCCACTCCCCAGGCAACCCCGAAACTGTCAGCCATTGAAAACCCTATGAGGGTCGTTATGAGTTGGATACCAACTCGATGGCACCTAACAACAACAACATCGATAGATGACCCTGCTAATTACCATGGGGTCTCACCTACAGACAGACGGAGTACAGGACACCTCTACCCGAACCCTCCAGACTTGCCCAGAAAGAGGTGCTGTGGTCCAGCCATGTCCATTGTCTTCTGGTCCACTATCGCTCACTAGAAACGGATGCCTTTACCCTATTCCCCATTCCAGCTAAAACCATTACCTGGATTTAGCTGTTTTCTCACTTCCACAATTTGTGTTCCTACTTTTCCCATGGGCTGGGATTTAGCTCAGTTGGTAGAGCGCTGCGCTGCAGTCTCTGAGGTCCTGAGTTCGATTCCCAGCACCACAAAAATGGAAGAAGGACCTGGCAATCCACTCCCAAGGCAATCCCGAAAAAAAAAAACAGCCAGCCATTGAAAACCCTATGAGGGTCGCTATGAGTCGGACACCGACTCGACGGCACTTAACAACAACAACAATAACAACAACAAACTTTTCCCATTGGGCTGGGATTTAGCTCAGTTGGTAGAGCGCTGCGCTGCAGTCTCTGAGGTCCCGAGTTCAACTCCCAGCACCGCAAAAATGGGAGAAGGACCTAGCAATCCACTCCCAAGGCAATCCCGAAACAGTCAGCCATTGAAAACCCTATGAGGGTCGCTATGAGTCAGATACTGACTCGAGGGCACCTAACAACAACTTTTCCCATAAACACAATAAACATAATATGATTTCTCAATGTCATATTTTCAGCTCTTAGTTTCAAAAGCAAGTCCCTTGACCATTTTACATTTCTTCCTAGATAAACAGAGTTAGCTTGTATTATACTCGACTGTAATGTGGATTAATTTTGTCCCCCATGGACCAGAGAGGGCCTTTGACAGGAAACAAATTCCTGATCTCTCATTAAATCACATGAAGGACTGCTCTTGAGGGCACCCTGTTAACACAAAGCTCAATTACTGCACGAATGTGAGAAGGATGGGCTCAGGTTCCACGCATCTTGCCTAGGATCCACCATGGCTTTCTCCTTGGATGGCTAACTGAATCAAACACAGAAAAATAAAATACAGAAAACACAGCCTGCTAGTCTTCTCACTCCGTGATTTTACAGCACCTCTCAAATCCTAAACTCTCTCCACTCTCAAATCCACGATTGCAATTCTCTTGGAAGAATCCTACTCTTTAATCTTCTCTTAGGCTTCTGATGTCGCCTAAAACACACTCGGGAGAAAAACATACGAGAAATGAAAGCACTGTTTCTTTGTTGAAGTTTCTTCAATTGCGGTGATCATTAACTGTTACGCATCACTTCTCAGAACGGTGGCAATTTCAGATCAAAGGCAATTTGGTCGGTTATTAACCTAGAGAGAGCTTCACATGCAGAGGACATCTGAGACCTGCCACTGTCCAGAAAAGAAGCCGTTGTAGCTAATGAACACTTGAAATTTATCTAGTCCCAATCGAGATGTGTGTACTACAGTGTAAAACACATACCTGATTCTAAAGACTTTGTATGGAGAAATGATGTCCAAGTATATTTTATATCGATTACATGTTGATTTCTCTAATATACTGAGCTAACTAAAATGTTATTAAATTTTATTTCACCTATTTCTTTTTATAACATGGCTGCTCGAAAATTTAAAATTACATCGGCGGCTCCCATTGTATTTCTGTTGATGGTGGTTTCTCTAGACCACGTGATCAGTCTCAGCTCACAGATGAAATGATTTGCACCTTGCTATATTTATAGTCCAACTCTAATTCTGAAGATTTGGAAAATATGAAATAATGTTGCTGACTTAAATCCAACACTTCCTCTTATTTCGGCCAGATTAACCACCCAATATTTTATCAGGAGTCTAAAACTAT
Source organism: Pedetes capensis (assembly GCA_007922755.1). Taxonomy (NCBI): domain Eukaryota; kingdom Metazoa; phylum Chordata; class Mammalia; order Rodentia; family Pedetidae; genus Pedetes; species Pedetes capensis. Next base: position 90,061 of record VMDO01001862.1, read on the forward strand.
CAATGCACATGAACTGTTGGGTTTTCCAGAATCCCAACTGAAAAGCTTAATATTTTAAACGACATAAATCAAAGGGATCCTCCTTACAAACAGGCAGTGTATGTGTGCATATAAACCAAGGCCAACCAATGCAGAAGTGACAAAACGTTTCCAGTACTGAAGTGAGCAAAAAAAGGCCTTACAAAAACTAAACTGGGCTGGGCGTGGTGACACATGCCTGTAATCCCAGTGACCTGGGAGGAGGAGACTGGAGGAGCCCAAGTGTGAGGCCAGAGGCGGCAGCCTGAATAACTTAGTGAGACCCTGTCTCAAAAATAAAAAATAAAAAGATGGGCTGGGGTGCAATCCAGCGGTAGACTTGCAAAGTATGTGCGAGGCTCTGGGTTCGACTCCCAAGCACCACCAAGAAAACCCAAAACAGAACAAAAAAATTAAACTGGAGGGCTATTTCTGAGTTTTGGGATGGCTTAGCTTAGTTCTACCCATGTAATTCCCCAAAGTAAGATTGACTTTAAGTCTTGTCAAAGTGACTGATGTTAATAATTGTCTACATTTAATCTAGACGAATTTAGAGTTTTATTTTTGTGGTTATGCTTTTACCAAGTGAATAATGCAAGCCTGCCTTCTTTCTTTTCTTTCTCTTGAATTATTTTTTTCTTTCCCTCTCTCTGTCTCTCTCTCTCTCTCTCTTTTTTTCTTTTTGCCATCAACTCAGGGCCTCACACATGCTAGGCGAGTACTACACCACTGGGCTGCACCACTAGCCCCCTTAATTTTTCATTTTGAGACAGAGTCTCACTAAGTTGCACAGGCTGCCTACTCCTCACTCAAACTCATGATCCTCCTGCCTGAAACTCCTGAGTTGCTGCGATCACAGGGTGTGCCACAGCACCTGGCTATAAGCCATTCTTTTATTCCAAATTTTGGCATTTCCATAAAGTGACTGAGATACCTAACACTAAGCCACCTTGCATACAGAGGACGCTCAGTCAGCATCTGTTGAATCATAGTTTCCTTCATTTCTATGCTTACAGGAATTCTCCTCCTCCTCCTCCTCCTCCTCCTCCTCCTCCTCCTTCTTCTTCTTCTTCTGCTTTTTTTCCCCCTGTACTGGGGTTTGAACTCAGGGCCTTGCACTTGCATGTTTTGCAAGTGCTGGGCCACTGAGCTGCAACCCCGGCCCATTTAATTACTTTTTTTTGAGACAGGGTCTTGCCAAATTACACTCACTGCCTCTAGTCTCGAACTTGGATCCTCCTGCCTCCATCTCCCAAGCCACTGGGATTACAGGCATGCACCACCGTGCCCGGAAGGAATTCTTCTTATATTGCCATTTTCCTTATGCAATTATGATGTGTAATGATACCAAAAAGTTATTAATTTTCTCAATGTGAGCAAATACAATCAGAAGTCAAGTCTTTTTCCTTTTAATTTAGTCTTCAAATTGCTCACACTGGAAAAATCTCTATCATGTAAAAGACTCCTTAATATTTTTTTAAAAAATTACATGAGAATATAGAAAACATACAAAAAACTGAATTATTTTAAACTTAGAGAACAGCAAAAATAAATCATGAGAGCAGATGTCACTTCTAGTACAGTTGTATTTATGAATATCTTCGTTCAGAAAATCCTCCCTGGGAATCTTAACTCATGCCTGGCTCTATACATGCTCCTCAGGGTGTCACCTTTACCCACAGTTCTCTGTCTCATCTTTGTCCACACTGCTAAATTTTAAGTTCCAAAGACCCACGGAAGGATGGGGAAAAAAGCATTCTTAGCCATGCTGTATCTCTCATCTCTTAGAAAACCACTCAGTCTAGGAAAGCCACATAGCAAACATCAACAGTTTATGCTCCAGGATGTAGCAGAGTTCGCCTCACCTATGTTTGTCTTGTTTCCAGCATTACGTGTCTATCATCAAAGACGATTCAATCCTTTAGGTACATGGAGACAAACGGAGTGAAGAGAGCACAGGGGGAAAAAAATGCCACACAGCAGAAAGACACTTGTCAGCGCTAACACCCACAAGTGCCAACAGATGTGACCAATTTAATGAGGCATGTGCCTCAGACTTGGCACGGCTTCCAGTGAGAAGCGCTCCTCTCAGCAAAGCAGCACATTGTAGAAGCAAGCCCTCTTCACTGCCCTCTGCCTGGCATCTCTGCTGGGTGAAACTGGCACAGCACGGGGTGTGTGGGAACCGCGCCACCCCGACAGGTGGCCACGACTCTGTAGCTGCCAGAGCCACACAATGAGCATCAGATTCAGAGTCCAAATGTTGGAACCAACCAAGCCTGCTTCCGCACGCAGAATGGAAGTCAGACTTGCCGCCCTCAAATAGAGGATCATTTTGGGAAAATCAAGCCAGGGAGGGCCCAAGGAAACAAGAAGGCAAGAAAAGAGGCTACGGGTAAATACCACTGTCAGCGTTCAGTCGGCAACGGCCACAAATCTAGGAACGGGTGTCCTGTGTGACGTGAGTTAGGCAATCGCCCTAGTTTTTAAGCTCTGCGATTCTAAATCAAGGAAAAATGGATGTCTTAAATTGGAATAAAAAAATGAGAGGATATCTTTAGAGTAGGAGTTATCCTGTTTTAGTGGTCCAATGACAATAAGGCGGGCAACATGTCAGAGAAGGTTTTAAGAACAACAATGGAGCTGTGAGGTCTTATCTTTGATATTCTGAAATGGTTATTCTAGGTATGTAGCATACGCGTTGCTCAATAGGAGACACTCTCTGCTCCCCACTATAAATGAGACTCATTAAATTTCTCTTCTTAGTCCTATTTTAAGGCATTGGTTTAAAAATTAGTGTTCACTCTTCTAGCAAGCTTATTATACAGAGATTATGTTTCCAATCTGAAATAACAAGCTATAAAAGAGATAGAAACAGACAAAACAATTAATCAAAAATAGAACTTTTTTGTTTTGGAGATTCAGAAATAATGAAATAGTAATCAGTGTACCATTGGCTTTGTCTGATTTAATCTTTATGTTTTGTTTTGTTTTTTGAGACAGGGGCTTGTTGTGGAGGCTAGGCTGGCCTCAAACTCAACGATCTTCCTGTCCCCACCTCTCGTGTGCTGGGACTATAGGCATAGTGGCACACACATGGCAATGATTTTTTTTTTAAGCAAAGATATGCTATAAAGACATTTACCTTCTTAAAAAGAATCTGTTGCAGCTGGGCATGGTGGGGTGTGACTATAATATCAGGGACTTGGGAGGTGGAGAAAGGAGGATAGCAAGTTTGAGGCCAGAGGTAGCCTGTGTAACTTAGCAAGACCCTGTATCAAAACACAAAGTTAAAAAAACGGGGCTAGAGAGGCAACTCAGTGGTAGAGCACTTGCAAAATACATGTGAGACCCTGGGTTCAACCTCTCAGTACTGGGAAAAAAAGACTCTCTTGCAAAAGATCTTATATGGAGACATATTTATGCACACACACACACACACACACACATCAAAAAACACATAAACAAGAAAAAGAAAGCAATAGCAACAACATGAAAAAAGAGGGCAAAGCCCAGACATGGTATGTGAGCAGATTATTTCATTTTTTCTGAACATGCCAGGATGCCAGGATTCCAGCAGGTAGCACAGGGTTGCTTGTTAATAAACTTAGGCAGTTAAAAATCATCCAGGGCTTTATAATACAGATCTGCATCTAAAAGAAAGCCAATGAGGTTATCAAAAGAGATGTAGCCTCTGAAAGAGCTTTTAATTAGTTACATCATCTATTTCAGAGTATTTAATTTTTGTTCCCTTAGGAAATATTACATCTGCCCCCCCAGCCCCTGTAAAAACCTTTCTTGAATTTCAAGTTTACATGTAACTAATATTAGATTTAAAAAAAAAATTATAGTCATATCCCAAAAGTACAAAGACTAGGTCTTTAAATGGGCCACTTTATACATTAAATTTAGACACTATCATTATCATTTGCATCCCAATAAATACTATGACCCTAAGAGTTTTGATTCTCTGCTGAACATTTACTAACATGGGCAACTGGAAAGAGAAATCATCACTGGGATGACATGAGTAATGGTTTCTTACAATATTTCAAACTCCAAATGAAAATATAGACACCTGAATGCCCAATAGTACGAAAAGCTCTGCTCTGTTGGACCAATGGGAACTTAGAGAGAAAATCAAATAAATCAGTGGTACAAAGACCACTGCCACCCACTGTGCAAATACCACAAAAAGGTGGTGACACTGAGTGCATGGTGAGAGGCGGAGACAGGGAACACAAAGTTCACTGGGAGGTACAGAGAACTGGAACACTCTGCTCACTAGGCATCCTGAATAAGGGAAGCCTTATTTTAATCAAAATAAGCTGGACTGAAGCTGGCAATGTAGTTGGTGGTAGAGCACTTGCCTAGCATGTGCCAGGCCCTAGGTTTGACCCCCAGCACCACCAAAAAAAAAACCCAAAAAACAAAAAATGTTTGTGCGTGGTACATGTATATAAATATACACATATAAATACACACGCACCCTTCACATATATACACATATATACACATACACATACATACATATATATGGGAATACATATATAAAGGGGCTTGGATTTAGCTCAGTTGGTAGAGCGCCATTCTGCAATTCTGAGGTCCAGGGTTCAATTCCCAGCACCGCAAAAATGGGAGAAGGACGAGGCAATCCACTTCCAAGGCAATCCCAAAACAATCAGCCATTGAAAACCCTATAAGGGTCATTATTTAGAGTGTACTCTGCAGTCTCTGAGGTGCCGGGTTCTATTCCAAGCACCGCAAAAATGGGAGAAGGACATGGCCATCCACTTCCGAGGCAATCTCAAAACAATCAGCCACTGAAAACCCTATGACGGTGGCTATGAGTCAGACACGACTTGATGGCACCTAACAACAACAACATGAGTTGGACACGATTCAACAGCACTTAACACAATAACAACATATAGAGTTTGATCCCTGGGTTGAATCTCCAGTACTGTAAAAATATGAACAAATATATAAGCCCTACAAGGCCATGGGCTTTGTCTTTCTCATTTTTGCATCCACAGCACGGGACTCCAGGACCTGGTACAAGGAACAACCTTAGAGTTTAGCTAATGACTGGTGATGGAATGAATGACCTAAATTGATAATCCTGTGTGATATTTCGAAACATAATTGGAGGCCACGTATACATTTCATGAAGGCCTAAGCCAGAATGACTTTCGTACACAGGGGCCTTACTGCTTCTCCTCTGTGAAGGTGTTTTCTACAGACACTGTATGCTAGTTATTTATTTATTTATCTATCTATTTATTTATTTATTTATTTATGGTACTTGGGGGTTGAGTCCAGGGCCATGCATATCCTTTGCAAGTCCTCTACCACTGGGTTGCACTTACAGTGACTTTATTTTTTGAGTCAAGGTCTCGCTAAGTTATGCAGGCTGCCACTGGCCTTGAATTTGTGATCCTCTCGCCTCTGCCTCCCGAATCCTGAATTGCTGAGATTACAGGCATGAACCTCCACACCTGGCCACTGCATGCCTCTTAAAAGAAACTCCAAGGGACCACATGTACAAAGCTGAGCATTACCATGACATTTTAGGACCATACCCAAGAGCTGCTGCTTATAGACAAAAGATAACATGCTATTCTTAGCATGTTTCAAAAGGATCAAGGAAAAGTAGAAACACAGAAATATTACTGGAAAATGGTGCCTCTGTCAAGACACAAGAAAAGGCTCTAGTGTAGGGACAAAGGAGGGGCTAGGAGTTGTTATGGGCTGGGATTTAGCTCAGTTGGTAGAGCGCTGCTCTGCAGTCTCTGAGGTCCTGAGTTTGATTCTCAGCACCGCAAAATGGGAGAAGGACGTGGCAACCCCCTCCCAAGGCAATGCCGAAATAGTCAGCCATTGAAAACCCTATGAGGGTCGCTATGAGTCAGACTCGACTCGATGGCACCTAACAACAACAATAACAACAACAACAAGGAATTGTTATGAGGAGACAGAGCAGTTGGTGAAATGAGGGGCTGTTCTGGTTGGCACCTGGCCTGGAGGAGCAAGGTGGGCTAGGCTGGGCATCAGCTCACAAGGTCCTGAAGTTGCCACAGGGATCAGGCTCCACACCTTGCTGCTGGGGAGGGGGCAGAGAACCACTGAGGTGTGGAACACACCCAACAAAGCTAATCACAGTTCATCTAAGGCCCCTCTCCAGGACCCAGGCGGCTCTGCATGTCCAGGCACGCCACGGAACGGGAGGCAGAAGAATCTGATCCTCTGGGTTGGGGAATGATGAGCTGGAATGGAAAACAGCAGCGAAAACCATTGGCAAAGGTGGAGACAGCAGCTGGAAAGATGGGTGTTTTAAAACTGCCCACCTGAAACTCCGAGAAGGAACTGTGGGGATCTCTAGTTCAAAGCTTGTCTGGGCAGGTGGATAGTCCAGGGGCAGAAAGGATGCAAAAGTCCATGGCCAATAATAACTTTCAGGGTCAAGGCCCTGAGACCTGGATGAATGTGCAGAGCAAAGCACTACAGTTTTGTAGTTTCCAAGGACGAAGTAAGCACTGGTGACTGCAAAGGACCAAAGACCAGGCTGGAGGCAACTCCCTTGTAGGGGACCGGCCTAGACAGGCAGTTTTGCCTTGCGGCCTATCTAGGTGCGCTGGGAGGTCTGAGACTCGTTCCCCTCTGCCCTATATCTGGGAAGTCCTGGGAGTCGAGCATCCCAAGATGGCACTGGCATCCAACTCCTCTCCTCAGACCTCTTGACACCTGATTGGCTATTTCCAAATCACCCAATGGCTCCTGATTGGACCGCTTGGGAACCACCCCCAATTGGTCCATTTTTCAAACCCAAATTTGCATGTCTCCCCTGATTAGCCCAGGCCTACACTCCCCATATGAGGTGGCAATCTCTGATTGGTCCCTGGCTAGCCCCTAAAGGGGATATAAGGACGGTGCACAGAGCAGTCGGGGTCCAGCCATCAACCCAGACAAGGAAGCAATAAAGAGCTGTACAGCAAGAGTTGGAGTCTTCACTCAACAGCTGAGAAGCAAGGAGCCACCAAGGGCATAAACCTCCTCTCCAGGCAGCGCGACTCTGGCAACGCTCACTAGCCAGCGGGTCCTCAGTGGCTGGGTTCCACCTTCAGCCACAGCTAGACCAGCAGCGGGCGATGCCCCATACTCCCTGGGCTCCCTTCATTAAGGAGGCTCAAGTTAATATGAGAACAGATTCCAGGAAGAGAGAGACCAGAGGTCCAACAGAAAGGCTTCTGGGAAAATTCCCTCCTCCGTCCATCTGTCTAACTGCTCCAAGTAACTTCCATCAGATCTATTTGTAACCCCCAAAGAGTTTCCATGTTAGCCACATACACCAACTGCTATTGATTTGCAAGCATGAAATACTTCCAGGTTAACTTTCTTGAACATTTATAAGCTTGACATCGAAGGCCTGATCATTTCTTTCCAATGTTAATGTCAACGTATTATAAATGCCAAAACAATGGTCCTTGAGCAAAAAAGAAAGATTATATGGCTACTTATAGTGAATAAATTATGACATACACTTCACGAATTTCCCAGAAATCAAAGTATGAATTGAAAAAACATCACACACTTAAGCCTCTATACACTTTGGTATTAGTTTCCAAAGGCTTTATGTTTATTTGTTTTGTTTCTGTGGTGCTGGATATTGAACCAAGATCATCACCTGTGCTAAGAAAGTGCTCTACCATTGAGCTACACCTCAGAGCACAAAGTCTTTATAAAAAATTTTCTTTTGAAAGCCGGACAGGTGTCTCACACTTGTAATCCCAGCGATTTAGAAAGGAGAGGCAGGAGGATGGCAGGTTTGAGGCCAGATGTAGCCTGTATAACTTAGCAGGACCCTGCCTTAACATGAAAAATAAAAAATAGGCCGGGGGTGCAGTCCAACGGTAAAGCACTTGCAAAAGTATCTGCAAGCCCCTGAGTTCCATCCCCAAGTACCAAAAAAAATTTTTTTTCTTTTGTTTGATGGCTCTTAGAAATAATTTTATAATTTTCAAATAAATTAAAACAGATACACATATAATACATAAATATTAATCCCAAGCCAGGTGGGGTGTCATACACCTGTAATCCTAGTAGCTCAGGAGATGGAGCGAGGAGGATTGCATGTTTGAGGCCAGAGACACCCTGCAAAACTTAGTGAGATGGTGTCTCAAAACAAAAAATAAAAAACAGCCAGGCGTGGTGGCGCACGCCTGTAATCCCAGCGGCTCGGGAGGCGGAGGCGGGAGGATCGCAAGTTGGAGACCACAGGCAGTCTGCGTAACTTAGTGAGACCCTGTCTCAAAAAGTAAAAAAAAAAAAAAAAAAAAAAAAAAAAAAAAAAAAAAAAAAAAAAAAAAAAAAAAAAAAAAAAAAAAAAGGGCTGAGGTGCAGCTCAGTGGTCCAGCACTTGCAGAGCATGCAGGCTCGAGGCCCTGGGTTCAACCCCCAGTACCGCAAAAATAAATAAATAAATAAATAAATAAATAAATAAATAAAAATTAAGAAAATTAAAAAAAAAACAGGCTGGGGGTACAATCCAGGGGTACAGCATGCATTGCAAAATATGTGCGAGGCCCTCGGTTCAACCCCCAAGAGCCACAAAAATAAATAAGTAAATATTAATGCACAAATTTGTAAGCTGGACTACAGAAAGAAAAGAATCCAGGAAAAAAAATATAAAATGTCCTTAGTTTTTCACCATTTTGAGAGAACACTCCATTAAAAGATGATAATAAATGTACCAGTTCACTTGGCAGAAGGATTTTTACTTCTATGAGAGCTTTTCCATTATTTCATTTCACAAGAGCAATCTTTAGAAGAAGTGAGAGGTTCTAAATGCATTCCACACGTTATCTATTGACACTTGGTACTTTTTTCACAAAGCTTTTTTGATGTCTTTGGAATCCATTTAGAATAATAAGTAGTTACTTTAAGGAAAGATAAGTTAAAATTAATAAAATGGTACTTCATAAAACCTTAGAATTGTCTTTGAAAAAAGCCTTCATTTTTGATTTTTGATTTTGAAAGAAGTCTTCATTTTTTATTTTCTTCAGAAAAAATATAACTAATAAACTATTATTCTGTGTATCTGTATATTCAGATTGCCGACTTTAGAACAGGCAGTGACATTATCTGCAATGAACATATCCGGGAGGGAGTAAATGGGCCCCTTCCTTCCCAGAGCCTTTTGGAAGAGCCACAATGGTGCCATCATGATGATCAGGTGACAGGGCCTCATCACTGTGGGGCTGGGGCAGGTGTAACCTCCCCGGAACCTGCAGAGCTCTATGATCATCATAGGTAGGGAGACCCCACCCCAGGAAGGAATGCATGTGTCCTCCTGCTACGGTAACCCTCAGTCCTTGGAAGAAAAGTTGACGCTCTGGTCCCTGCACTTGAAGCTGTTCTAATCACCTGTCCCCAAACTCTGCAGTGCATCAAAAAACTGCAGAGTGGGGGGTCTGGGCTCGGCATGTTCAAACAATGATGGCAGGTGGGGGCAGGGTGCGGTCAGGTACAACCACCCAAGTGCGCATCAGCACCGTCTGGGACTCTGGGGCTCCCTTCCACTGTCTCACTGGAGTCACAGGTCTGAGGGACCATGTGCTCCAAGACACAGGCAGGGCTCAGATTCGCCTGCATGGAAGGAAGGAGGAGGGACAGTGAGTGAAGATTCTCACAGGCCTGCTCCAAGCCACTCTGGGAAGCTAGAGGCGCGGCTCGGCTGCAAAAGCATAGGGCGTATAGAGCCCAGCCTGTCCCAGAAGAGTGTGCAATCGATCCCACAATTTTTGCCAGAAATAAAACTGCAAAACTCCATCACAAGGGCTTCAGCAGTCCTGCTGCTATGGCTTCCCCACCAGCGGGCCACTCCCATGTGAATAGGGGCCTCAGAGCTCTGCATTAGTGATCGAGAGATGTGCACTATGAGAAAGGCTGTGGCGTAAACAGGTGTACACAAAGAGAGCTTACGCCTCTGATCCACATCCCCTCCAAGTGACCACCTTATGTAAACAGACAATTTCCCATCTGGCAAAACAGTGCTCAACAGGACAAAACACGGGGGTGGAAAACGAAGAAGGCAAACGTAATGCTTACTTTCTCTAAATGCTTTACAGTAGCCAAGGAAAGATAACAAAAAGAACAGGGCACACAGGAGGTCTGCGCGGCCGACAACACCAGCAACCTTAAAAGAAGGGGGAAAAAAAAAGATTTACATAAAAAACATGTAAGCATTCCTACACTTTGGAAATACAAAACATTCCTTAGACATATAAAACGAGAAGCTTGCTAAGCTGCATCTCCAATTAGAATGCTATGTAGCAATACAACGACCTTGTGGCATTTTTGTTGGAAGAATTGGTTTTCTTTTCCCTTTTTGGTCTAGGACTTGGTTTCACTGATCCAAGAGGAACTGGGTTGGTTTGAATGCACGGAGAGCTGTTATACCAGCTGCACACAAGCAGCGAGGCACATGGCTGGCAAACGCTGTGTTATTTAACCCACTACACCCAGGACCTCCAACTTAGGCTTCTTAAGTCCCCACCTTGGATTTTCAATTGGAAAATGTTATCAGCTCAAAGGGCATGATATTAAAAAAGTAAAATGTGGTCGGAAACATGAAGGACATAAAGGTGGGAAACACGTGTTAAAAGCTGTCAGGCAGATAGAAAAAAAAGACACAGGAATAATCCTTCTGAGCCGCCTCTGCCATCTTTTCCTCCCTTTGCACCAGAACTGATTTAAGTGGGTTAATCTGGAAAGCAGAACGCTTCAAAGGTGATTAACGAGGGAGATGACAGCAGAGTGAAATTTCGACCATCTCTTCCTCTTCGTTTTCTACATGATTCTGCCCGCCCCTTGTCTTCCTTAGTGATAATGAAGCAGTGTAAAATGTGTGCTTCTTTTTTTTTTTTCCAGGAGGATTTCTCCAACAGTTGTTCTCCAAATGCTTCATGGCAAGGAAAGATACATGGATCCTGGTCTAGTTGATGTGGGGGGTCCTTTGCTCATTAGCACGAGAATGTGACAGATATCTAAGCTTTTGTTACAACTCTCTAGGAACTGTTTGAATGGCTGGTTGATTAGCTGCTTCTCAAAGGAGAGATAAGAGAATACACAATGACTGTGAAAATTACGGTATAGGTAAATTCATATGTTTCCCAAGGGTATGTACGATCAATAGCTGGCCCTATGCTGGTTCCATATAAATGCCCCTCTAATTGTGACCTGCTGACAGAAGTGTACAGGAAACCCAGCGTGTCACGGAGCGGCTAAGAGGACCAAGTGACCTGATGAATCGAACCTGTGACGATCACCCATGTGAAGAGACCTACTAAGGAAGCGAGGATAAAACAGAGGCTCAACAGATCCAGGGTAAGTGCGGCAGCGGGCTGGTTTGACCATGCAGTGACTCTCTGGATGCACTGAGCAGGTAGCGAGAGTTCTGGGCTACTCAGGGCGGCAGGCTCACTCAGTCAGGGATACAGTAAAATCATCAGAGACGCAGCTACGTAGAATGAAGCCTAGCACACATTAGGTGCGGCTCCACTAGCTGCTCTCGTGAATCCCGCGGGGTGCTTCTAGAACTAAGTGTAAGTAGCAGGAAGGAAAGGCCCATGGGCAGAGAAGTCTAAGGGAGGCAGGGGGTTGCTCCTGTGGCACCATGACAGTTGAGGAAGTGTCTGGAGCATCCGGGCTCCACGGTCCTCCCACCAGGATTCAAGGGGTGAGGAGCTTCTTAGCGCTGTGGCTTCCTACAGAGCTGAAGATGGACAGAAGTCCAAACCTTGGACAAGAGAAGTAGCTAAAGCCAAGGCAGAGAAACTTGTTCAAGGGAACACAGAGCAACAGGGTCAGAGGAAGCCGGGCAGAGGGTACCTTAGAGAACAAGGGGGAACAGGGCTTCTTGAAATGAGTGAAGGGGAGGAAGGGGTTGGGACAAATGCCAGCGATGGGCTAAAAGGACCAGGCTGTCAAAACCCCTTGCAATCTGGGTAGCCAAGGTACAGGCAAAGAACTGCCTGGAAATAAACTTTAAATATGATAAATCTATTTTAATGCTTTTCCTTTTGTAAATTATTTCAGACACTCCAAAATCTTTAAGTGACGTACACTGTATTTTCTGACAAAAAAAACTTAACATGCATGGTAAGTATTTTATAGTAAAAAAGCATTTAGTAGGAATTTTTGGCATAGTAATTGAAGAACACACTCAGAAAAAAAAAAAGGCTATTGAAGGAGGGACTGTATCCAATCTTTGTTTGGAGAATAGGCACAAGCAAAATGAGGTTGGATTTTTCTTTTTTGATATCTGTATGATATGTATTTTCAGACAAAGCTCTCTACAGTGCTACATTTTTCTTCCAAATTACATTGGAAGAAACATTCTTTTCAGGGTTTTCTGGAGAAACTACTGCAAAACCCCTGAATCCATAAAACGAGTGCTGGCGGAGTTTCCTCACAAGGAACAATCTGCACAGGGACCATAAATAGGAATTGTGGGAGGGCGGGGGCGGGAAGCTTTCCCAGCTGAACTCCTTCCATATTAAAGCCTGGGTTCATTGGACGGGAGAAAGTCTTAAGGAGGCCTGAACTTCTCCCTGGTTCCAGAATCCAGGCAGGTGGAAATGTGCACCAGTGCTTTGAGCAAAAAGAAAGGTAAAACCCACACAGTGGCACGCATGTCCTCAGGGAGCCCCTGGGGAACTCTCAGCCGAAAGCAACAGGGGTTGCTGAGCCACAAACAGACCAGGGCCTTTGCAACCACCTGCCCTTAGTGCTCCTCTCTCAATGGGGACCCGCCTGTGGAAGGCTTCGTGTCCTGCAAACAACCTAGAGTGATCTGGCGTGGTATATGTGAGACAGACAGACAGATGGGGGAGGAGAGGAAAGAGATCCCTATTGGCTGAGAAGCAAATGACACCGGATGCAGTGGTTTCCCTACCAATCAGAGCCTGGGAGGGGATCAGACTGTAGGGTGACTTCCGGTTTGCCTGGGACCATCAGGTGGGAGCCCTCTTGGTCTCAGGCACACTGGATGGTGGGTTATCCCAGGAGACCAGAAAACGTAATTTATTTGCACAGGGCAAAAACATTTGCATTGTTAATGTCAAGGAGGGAGGGGAAAGACACAAAATACATCAATACTAATACAAAGAAATCAACGTCCCTAAAACCCAGAGGGGCCCACGCTGCCACTGCTCTCTCTAAACAAATGTAAACAGAACACATTTACCACCCAAATCCCCACTATCCTCATCCCACAGGGACCCCCACACAGCTTGCAGCCGCTGTGCCCAGCCCATGGCAAAGAAATGGTGTCTCCTCCGGGCTGGTGGAACACCTGTGAGGCACACACCTGCCACCTGAAGATAAGGAGCTCAGGGGGTCCTGCTCTTTGCACATTTTCAGAGCTGGAATTTTCAAACGTAGAGTGGGAGATAACAGGGGAAAGCAGATAAGAGGAAATTGGATGCTATTTGCCAAAATAATGAAAGGTAAATATACAAAGCATCTTAGAATGCTAATTTTTAAATATCTATACCTGTTTCCTGAAATCTGAGTTCAAACAGCTGTCATGGAACGGAGGGAGCAGAGAGAAAGAGCGTTTTCAAACATTCCTTTCTCTCCTATGGCTAGACCTGCCTCAGTTCCTTGTGAAGAGCTGGAACCTGGTCTTTTAAGATGACCACGTTCCCAGACAGCATTTATTTAGAGTGGCACTGTGTGTATTTGTGTGTGCACATGTGTGCATGTGTAAGCGCATCCAGTCACTGTTGGCCTTGAAACCATTTTATAAACCAACTTCTCAATACCTAGACTCAGAATTTTCAAATTCTCTTTGGCTAACAGTTAAAATATTTCATTTGCGTTTAAGATCATACCAAATTAAACAAAGAAGCTAACGGTGAGTCAGGGGGTTTTCAGAGATTCCCTCTCTTGTGGTTAGTGTGTACACTTCATCCGAGTCCCAGCAAACATTTTGACCACTGAGAGCTCAGACTGAAATCAGTTCTCACTCGGTCAGTTCTATATAAATCAAGAGCTTGCAGAGGAACTCTGACAACATCAGTCCCTAGCCATGAAGGCCTTAAATCCTCTGAATAAGCTGAAGTAAAAAAAAATTTAAAAAGTAACTAATAAAGTAAAATTTTAAAAGATATAGAAGGCTGTGGTAACTCCATGATACTCCTGATGTTAAAGAACATACAATTTAATAAAATCAGATGCCAAAAACAGGGTATTCTGCTCAATGCTTTAGAACTTAGTTCAGGATGCTCAATAGGACAACTGGTTAAATGTAGGTATTTAAATCCCTATTAAATGCATAAGTCTTGTGTAAGAAAAGTAATAAAGTATATTAAATATTTTAGACTATGTGCTTCAGGCTCATAGAATGAAGGGCTAAAATCAAATCTTGCCCCTCAGCACACATCTGCCTCACATTTTCTAAGGGTTCACGGCTGAGGGTTCCCCACAAACTCATAAATGTCTAGTTAAATCCTAACACAGCTTTCCCGAATGGATCCAAGAGCAGCTCAATGGCATAGAGGCGAGGCCCACGGGAAAGCAGGGTGACTTCTGTTGGGCTGCCTGACGGCTGGGCCTGAGTGTGTCAGGAGAGGAAGTGCACAGGGAGAGAGGAGGAAGGGAGAGATTTCGCAAGCAGGGCCTCCAAGCTGCGTGTCCTCAACACTAGCCTCACTAGCCCAGGGCTTACACCTACCCCAATTCACCAGCTACTGGCCTGGAATAAGCCCTTTCTTTATCCTCCCAGGCCACTGCCTCAGCTGGTGGGTTGCACGAGCCCATCTGATGTCACAGTGCTTGCATGATGATCATATTAAGAGAGTATTTTATAAATCATAAAGAGATCCGCTACTACGGAAAAGCTGCCTCAGGCTCTCTGCTGGAGAAGGGTTGTTAGCCACTGGCTGCCAGACCCCAGAGCCAGGCAATACTGACATTCACACCGCCATGGCTGGGGTCATCACACACGCTCAACACTGTCACTACAGATTTTAGTATACAGTCTCCCCCAATATGATGTTGTTGTTAGGCACTGTCGAGCTGGTGTCTGACCCATAGTGAGCCTATCTACAAACACTACTGTTAGTGCTTCTCCACTATTCATCTGTGTGGAAGAAACATCTCTGACCTGGAAATTGTGTCGAATGTGTGGCAGGGCATTTACGGAGTGTATTTTGCATTTCTAGAGTATGCTGTGGTGTGCACTCTAACTCCAGGGCCATGAGGAGTGCCTAAGGAGAGTCCGTTCTAGGAAAGGAAACGGCACCTGGATGCCTCATCACTTCTTACACGCGTGCAGATGTCACAAGCAGGCGATACTTACACACTCAGTGTGCACAGGGTGGACAGCAAACAGCAGCGCGGCCAGCAGGGATGCTCTGGGGGCCAGGTGTGCCCTCCGGCCTTTACTGGTGTACTGCAGGCCCCCGAACAGCACTGAGAAGACGTCCACCATGAGGACGGAGATGGCCCCGTGCAGGAGGATGTTGACCACATGAAAACCCATGGGGTGGAAGCCTCCGGACAAATAGTAGTTGATCCTGCAGCAAACACGGGGGTGGGGGAGGGTGTGTGTGTGTCATGCCGCATGCACGGAAGCATGTGCCATGACACAGCCACAGCCCAAGGGACTTGGTATCTCCTTGGGAAAGGTGTTGTTGTTGTTGTTAGGTGCCATCGAGTCGGTATCCGACTCATAGCGACCCTCATAGGGTTATCGATGGCTGTTTCAGGATTGCTTTGGGAGTAGATTGCCAGGGCCTTCTCCCATTTTTGTGGTGCTGGGAATTGAACTCCGGACCTCAGAGACTGCAGAGCGGAGCTCCACCAACTGAGCCAAATCCCAGTCCCTTGGGAAAGGTAGCATCGAGGTAATGATGCCTGTCAAGCTGAGAGGCTGGAAGAAATAGTATGAACACAACTAACTATGGGAAAATGGAAGAAATGGACTTCTCTCAGGGGAAGGGACAGAAAACACGTGCACAGGAAAACCACAGGAAAAGGTAGGCAATGTTTTAAGTGCAAAAAAGAGTGGCCAGCATCCCAAGAAGACAGGATGCTGTGCACATTATTCATGGCTGCCCCGTAGGGACCTGGATTTAAACGTTGTGTAATCTGCTTAACCACAAAATGCCAACCAGCCTTCTTCAATGAAACGCCTCCTCGCTGTCAGTGCTTCTTACTTTTGCCTGCTTCTCTGAGAGATCTACACACAAGTATTTAAACGCACCCAAGCAACAGCTACGCATGAGAACCTCTGTGAGGCAAGTAGGTCTACGGAACGCAATAGCTCTCTGTAGTGGGGACGGGGAGGAAGGTGTTTTTTGGTTTGGTTTGGTTTTTGCAGTATTGAGGCTTGAACCTAGAGCCTCATGCTTGTTGTTGTTGTTGTTGTTAGGTGCCGTAGAGTCGGTATCCGACTCATAGCGACCCTCATAGAGCCTCATGCAGGCTAGGCAAATACTGAACCCTCAGCCCCCTTTTAATTTTATCTTGAGACAGGGTCTTATTAAGTTGTTAAGCAGGCTGCCTCTGGCCTTGAACTCAAGATTCTCCTGCCTCAGCCTCCTGAGGTGCTGGGATCACAGGCCTGCGCCATGATGCCCAGCAGGGAGGCTGTTTTTAAATGTTATTTTGTATATTTTGTATATTGCCTTGCTAATTAACAGTTGTTGTTAGGTGTCAGCGAGTCGTGTCCGACTCACAGCGACCGTCATAGGGTTTTCAGTGACTGATTGTTCCGGGATTGCCTTGGGAGTGGGTTGCCACATCCTTCTCCCACTTCTGCGGTGCTGGGAATTGAACTTGGGACCTCAGAGACTGCAGAGCGGTGCTCTACCAACTGAGCTAAATCCCAGCCCTAATTAACAGTAGGAAGATTTATTCTTTTTGTTGTTGTTGTTGTGGAAAAATATATCACAAAAAAATTCCATTTGATGCCCTGTATCACTTTGATACATATTGTATTATTTGCTCGGTGCTAACCAAACAGCAAAGGGTGGATTCTCCAAGAATGGAGAGGGATGGGGAACGCTTCACCGATCTGCACAGCATCCCTGTGCAGGGGCCGTGCTAATCGCTCCAATTTTAGTCTGTGCTGCTGAGGCAAGCGCTCTAAGGCGAAGCTCTCTTGGGCGCATCCCCTCCCTCTCCCCGTGGCTCATCTCCTACGGCCTGGAATTAGCACATGCCTCTCAGAATGCATGAATGGCTCTGCCCACCAGGGAACCACCAGCTGGACTCCCCCACAGTGGGAGCCTGGTGCCACAGCCTTACGCAATGTCCCACGCCAGCCTCCAGGGACCCTCCCAGCCCCAGGCTGCCCGTCGCACCTCACCTGAAGGTCAGCACGGTGAGAGGCCGGTAGGACTTGTGGCTGGTGTTGCTGCTCAGTCTACTGCCCCAGAAGTCATGGCGCCACAGGTCTCCCAGGGGCGTGTCTGCCTGGAGGTCCTGCAGGGACACACCGGGGGAGATTCTGGTCAAGGGGAGTCAGGACCCACCCCCGGGCCATACTGAAGCCCTCCTCGAGCCTTTCCCTTCTGAGTCCCACTGAGCTCTGAACGCTGCCCACTGTTTACCTCTTTCCCAGCAGGCCTTTGCCCAGCCCCTCGCCTCGCCCCTGCTGTCCCAATGGGGCTTTCCCAGCCTCTGAGGCCCCTCCTGCAAGCCTCCACCACTCAGGCTCTGCAGACTGTCATCCCCAACTCTCCTAGCTCAGCTCCTCCACCATTCACATCTTAACTATGAGTGCTGGCACCCTGAGTGGCTCCCGTTCCCCTCCCATGCACCCTGTGACATTTACAACCTATCCCCACGGTGCTTGGCACACTGGCGACTCATAATTGCAATCATATCTATACCACTGGATTAGAGCGCTGCAAAGCCTGGGGCACACCTGAGCTCCCTGGCGTATTTGTTGTTATTAGATGAGATCAAGTCGGACCCAACTCATCGTGACCCTATGTACAAAAGAGCGAAACACTGCCCAACACTGTGCCATGCACACCGTCTTTTTATGTTTGAGGCCATTGTTACTGTCACTATGTTTCTTCTCATTTTGAGTGGTGTCACATCAGCCAAAGGAGGACCTAGGCGCTTTACTCCATTCTTGTCATTAAGGTGGACTCTACTTTGAGGTGGCAACTCTTCCCCAGTCATGTCTTCAATGCCTCCCAGCCTGGGGGGCTCATTTTCCAGCACTACAGTTGACAGAACTTCTCTGTTATTCATAGGGTTTTCTACGGCTAATTGTTTTGGGGAGGCTGCAGCCATAGCCCTGAGGCAACTGATCCCTCAGCAGGGTCGGGCCTGGTTAGTACTTGGATGGGAGACCGCCTGGGAACACCAGAAGCTGTAGGCTTGGGAGAAGGACCTGGCAACCCCCTCCCAAAAATCAATCTGCCATTGAAAACCCTATGAAGAGCAGAGAAGCACTGACAATAGTGTTTCACCTGTTGTACAGAGGGTCGCTATGAGTCGGATACCAACTCAACGGCACCTAACAACAACAATTGTTTTGGGAGTGGGCTGCTTGGTCTTTCTTCCTAGTCTTTCTTAGTGTGGAAGCTCAGGTGAAACCTGTCCACCATGGGTGACTCAGCCGGTATCTGAAATACCAGTGGTGTAGCTTTCAGCATCGCAGCAACACTCAAGCCCCACAGCATAACAAGCTCACAGATACCTGGGGGACTGGGAGTACAGAAGGTGCTTAATATATGCTGAACAAATGGACCAGCTAAATAAGACCAGTTAAATAAGATCAGTATTATCTTTTCATATCCAATACATAATTTACCAAAAGAATCCCATTTAAATAAGTGTGGATAAATATATATTTTTTAAGTTTTCCATTTTTGACCATAAGTTAGGCAGACTGTGAAATTAGGAAAAATATCCTTTCTTACAAAAATCATTAAATATTTAAAAAACTGTACTTATCTTACTGTTGAGGTAATTTAAAATGTTACTATACTAATGTTGCTGTTGTTGTTGTTGTTAGGTGCCATCGACTTGGTACCCAATTCATAGCAACCCTACGTACAATATGCAAAACAGTATTGTTAGGGCTGCTCTGTTATTCATAGGGTTTTCAATGGCGGATTGGTTTTTAGTGGGCTGCAGGGTCCTTCTCCCAAGCCTATAGCACCTGGTGCTCCCAGGCGGTCTCTCACCCAAGTACTAACCAGGACTGACCCTGCTCAGCTTCTGTGATCTGATGGGATCAGACACTACAGTGGAACGGCTGCAGGCAATTTTCTCTTTAAAGCAGACTTAAACAGGAATGTTTTAGGCACTAGAAATTAGGATATGCTAAGCATTACTCTGGGAGAAGGACCTGGCAATCCACTCCTGAGGCAATCCCGAAAGTCAGCCATTGAAAACCCTATGAGGGTCGCTATGAGTCGGGCGCTACTCGATGGCACCTAACAATAACAACAACGCCAAGCATTACTCAGGGTATCGGTCCGGTCTCCTCTTGCAGTAACCAAACTGGCTACCTCTCTGAAGCACAGGGGGCTGACCACCTGCCCAGTGTGCCTGGCTGCGTCCTGCCCCTAGCACTTCACAGGACTGGCTCCTGACTCCAGCAGGCTGGTGCAACTGACAGGAGAGCCTACATTGGTGACAGCTTCCTGACCAGACAGTTGTTTGAGCACATAAGAATGCCCCAAACAGAACAACTGTCGAGTGACAGGCAGCCCCAAAGAACTATGAAGGTCCATGCTGTTCTATGGAGTCAGTACTTGCTACGTAAGCCTCTAGTGACTCAAAAGGAACACTTTGAGAAGAGGGGACAGATGCAGATTTCATCACCAGATTCCCACCATAAGGGTGACTTTCACTTCCACTGTGGATCAGCTTCAGTGGTCATAAGTGTACAGACCCCGCCATCCCAGGAGCTAGACAGGTATATGGCAAAAGTCATGGCATGCACCTATTAAATTAGTGGACTCAGTGACAAAAGTGGAAGCCTAGCTCCTTCTGCATCGTCACAAAAGGGCTTGCTCAGTGGTGGAGGGGTCGTAGCAGGAAATGAACAGCAACGGAGCTCTAAATATTTGATTAAGCCCAGCCTACACACAGCAGGGTGTGTGACAGAAAGACAGGTCGAATTTTCCTCATGATTTATGGAAACACTGGATTGTGTCTGAAATTCTTCCTAACGCCATTGTTTCAAAGATCACCATCTCACAGAACGAAAGAAGGCAATGGGGCACTGCAAGGAAGCATCTGGAAAACAGCCTTTGACATGACCAGAGCCAGCCACAGCCTGCCCCTGTCACTGCAGGCCCAGCGCCAGGAGCGGAGATATGCCTTCCATTAAACAGGGAGGGGGAAAGGCAGGGCTGGCCAGTTAACAGAAGGGGCACAGGAGGACACTCCAGAAAACACTGCCCAGGCTGTGCTCAGCAGAGCCCACAATGCTGCCCCTCCAAGCCCGACACCGCAGAACCCACGCTTTTGTCCTGCCACCCGACTGGAAGGTCCCAACTTTGGATCTGAATTAACACTTCGTTTATTCAAGTGCAGCACTCATGAAGCTCTAGCCAAAACGAATAATAGAACTTAAAAAATAAAGACAAATCCCTGTTTGGAAAAGCAATGCTGTGGTTAAGAAGCCATCAATTTGACACAGCTTAGAGCTACCGACTTCTAAGCACAGTTAGAAAAGAACTGAAATGGAGTCATCTAAAGGCAACTGATGGGTGAACTTCACGAAATTGTAAGTGAAGAACCTGAATTAAAAGTAAATAGCAATGCTTGCCAGGTGCGGTGGCACATACCTGTAATCTCAGCAGCTTAGGAGGTGGAGGCGGGAGGATCGCAAGTTCAAGACCAGAGGCAGTCTGCATAACTTAGTGAGACCCTGTCTCAAAAAAAAGTAAAAAAAATGGGCTGGGGGGTGCAGCTCAGTGGTCCAGCACTTGCAAAGCATGCAGGCGCGAGGCCCTGGGTTCAACTCCTAGTACCGGAAAAAAAAATAAAAAAATAAAAAAATAAATAGCAATGCTATAATCTGTGCCACTAAAATGGAGAAAACTGTTTATAAGATGGTTACAAATAAGATGTCTGCAAACCAGTCATGCCCTCCCCCTCCAATAGCTTACACTTGTCCCATAGAGATTTCCTCTATGTTTCCAATATGAAAATAACTTTCCTCATTTGGTAGAAGCCATGCCTTCAAATTTTTATGAGAATGCGAAGACAATGCTACAGAGTTCCTACAATTAGAAGTCTTAAAGAGATGCACAGGTGTCTTCCTTCAAGTCCCCACCAGGGGTTAAGCAACACATAAATTCCTGAGTCACAGACCGTCACAAAGGCTCCACCGCGCCATTTCCAAGTTCTTTCTCCTCTGACCCTTTTCCGTCTGCCTCTGATTCTCTTATTCTGATTTTCTTCTAGCTCATCTGAAACTTTTTCTTCATCTCTTACAAACTGATTTCTTCTTCTCTGACTCTGGTCAGCAAGTGAGAAAGAATACAATGTTCCCTGGGCTGATAAAGCTGCGGTTGGGAACAAGACTGACTGGGACTGGGCAAGTTCAGCACACTTGAGTTTCCAAACATGAAGTGAGCAGGGATGCAGCATCCTTGAGCAGCACCTTACTCACCCCCAACAGCTGTCAGCAGGACAGAGCTACAGCCAGCTCACTGCCTGCTGGAGAAGACACACCTTCCGCAGGTGATTGGACCCACCCATCACTGCAGCAAATGCCTCTGTCTTTCTCTTTCTCTTCCTTTTCTTTCCTTTCTTTTCTTTTCTTTTCTTTTCTCTCTCTCTTTCTTCCTTTTTTTCTTCCTCCTCCCTTTCTTTTTTCCTTCCTTCCTTCCTTTCTCTTTCTTTCTTTCTTTCTTTCTTTCTCTTTCCTACTCTCTCCCTCTCTCTCTCCCTCTGTCTCCCTCCTTCCCTCCCCCCTCCCTTCTCTCTGGCCCTGGAAATTTGTGATAAAACCTGAAATACTCAATCTGCAATACCCTTCATTATAATCTGAGAACGGCCTCTCATATTTATATGTGGACTGGTCCCTTGTGAGATTACCAAGGGCTGCAAAGCAATGGAACCCAATTAAGGAGATGATATAAAAAGAGATGGGAAATCTACCACACAAGTGGGATCCACGCAAATGCTTAACCGAAGCATAATAAGGAATTCAACACAACTCGGATGATTCCTGAGACGCAGGCTAGTGGTTAATATCAGTTTCCCAGAAAAGAGTGAAGATACAAACCTTATTGTTAACAATAGCTTCGGAGTCATCGAATACAAAATCTCCATCGTAGCTCCGTGCGAAACACACCAGGGAAACAAATCCCACGAGTGACTTCGCCCAGAAAGGGGGGAGGACAGTGGAGGGAATGAGGTGATGCAAATCAGCATCCAGCTCAGCCATTGTGAAAACTGCGGGCTGCCAGCCTCTGGCTCCAGCATTATGCTGGTTAGGAATCTGCAAGAAAAACAACGTCGTATAACTATCCCCCAGTGGATTGTTGGGAATGCTTCTGCGATAGGCTTCTTCAGCTTAAGCAAATAAGAGCTAGTCACTTGTGCTACAACTTTATAGGATATGATCATTCGAAGTGTAAAGTTGTGGTTTTCATACTTTAGTGGGCAGGAAAGCCACCCGAAACACAAGCATGTTCTTGGACCCTACCATCACCCACAGAATCAGAAGTCCTTGGGTTTCTGGTACCAGACAGGTTACCATTTAGAGACATTGATTTAAGGTAATCCTGCATTTATCAACAGCATAAGGCAAATCATTTTTGAGAGTCCCTCAGTCAGTTCACAAAGCTTAAAAAAAAAGTTATTACCAACTTCATACAATCAAGAAAAATCACTAACTATTCATTGTTAGGTCTCGGCACATTGTGTATGTGTGTGTGTGATCCTGATCCTAGCTCTGACAGAGCTTCCGGTCTACCTGTGGAACTCAGGCACACGTCCAGGTAAATGAAAATGTGAGAGTGAGGAATCATGAGGCAGGGCACATGACTAAATGATGGATTGCTAGGCTCATAGTTGAGAGAGAGAGAGAGAGAGAGAGAGAGAGAGAGAGAGAGCGCTTTGTCCCAGAAAGGGATAAGCAGTATCCCCAAAGAGAAAAAGACAGCCAATTCTATATGAAGATGTTACCTTTAATACGGTGAAAAAGTACATACTTATTTTGAACTTTCCTTCCAAGGAGGCAAAATGTTTTTGCCTCAGCCTTGCCATTTAACAGTTGCAGAGACCTGTGCACATCTCTGTCCTCTCTACTTCTGGTGGCACTTTGCAAGGCATAAAAACTATCCAGCAGTGACAGTTGCCCAACAGTTTCCTGCCCTGGAATTGGCCCAAACAAATACCAAACTATCTGCAAATCTCACTTATCTGTTCCCATTCCCACCACGCCCGGTGCATAGACTATCTTTAGATTTGCCAGGACCACAGCTGGGTCAGACTGCTCAGTTCTGACCTAGTGTACATCTGGAGATTTCTTTAAGCTCTCCAGGCCCGTTTCCTCCTCTCCAAATAGCTGATGAGAACACCTACTCCAGACACTTGGGAGGGTTTTAATAAATCCTCAGAGGAGTCTGGCCATTATGACTACACTTTCTTCCATGAGGCTGAATGATTTTCTTTGGAGAATCCCCTTTAGTATTGCCTCTGAGTCCTGGGGCTCTTGTCTCCCCTACTAAGGGCGTGGCCTCCATTCCTTTCATGCCGAGAGGAAGGAGCACCCCAGCCCCCTTGACTGGCAGGTAGCTTGGATATTTGGTTCCAGTCTCCAAGTGAGTATTCTAGATTGTGGAATCAACTCAAAGTCAGCCAAACTGGAATGTGGGGCTGCAGACACCCTTTCTACAGCCGTCTGTGTGAATAAAAGTGGCGACAAATCAATGGGCAGCAGGGTACATCATTCTTTGGCAACGCTGGCCCTGTCCAGGGGCAGAAAGTCCAGATTTTCAAGCCAGAGATGAAAGACTGCAACTCTCTCACTGCTTGTCCCTCGAGCCTCTCTGCCTGATGTAAGACGTGCTTCCAGCTAGTGCTGGGGGAATATTCCTCCTATTTCCTGCTGTATCCTTTTCTTTTCCAACGAAAGGATAAACCAGGGCTCAGGTCCAAATTACAGTTAGTTATAAGCACAGTTCAGGTCACCATGAAGACTCTGACCACTGCGTTTCTGTATCCGCTAAAGAAATGACTCCTACTTGAAAAAGAAATCAAAAGACTGAATTATAAGGAAGATACCATGGCTTAGCACAGAAGGAACAAAGGTGTCTTTTGATTTAGAAAATCAATGTGGAAGAAAATAGTTTTATTTTAGCTTTAAATGCACACTAAAGTAGTCGGGAGCTACAAAAGGTGGTTGTTGTTGTTAGGTGCTGTTGAGTTGGTATCCGACTCATAGCTACCCTCTGTACAACAGGGGAAACACTATTGTCAGTGCTTCTCTGATGTTCATAGGGTTTTCAATGGTGGATTGATTTTTGGGAGTGGGTTGCCAGGTCCCTCTCCCAAGCCTACAGCACCTGGTGTTCCCAGGTGGTCTCCCATCCAAGTACCAGCCAGGCCCAACCCTGCTTAGCTTCTGAGATCTGACAGGATCGGATGCCACAGCGCCACGGCTGCAGGCACAAAAGGTTACCTACTTTGTTTTGACGTTATCTGGTTTAGGCCCAAACATTTGAACATGACTTCACAAAAATTCGTCATGAAATTCAAATGACCCTAAAGGAAGATGGTGATTCAGGAAATACTCCGTGCTCTTAAATTAACTACTTAGTCGCATATCATAGACTCATCATTTTGGCAGTCAAGCAATAGCCCCAATATCTGTATGATGGACTATGAACCGTAATATCTGAGATGCCTGGGGGCCAGGCCCCAACCCCTGGGAAGTCAACCAAATGGCTGAGTCAGTCTCAAAATTGCCTCATCCTCTCTTGCAGGGATAGCATGGGAATCCAGAGTCTGGGCCATTCCGCTCTCTACCTCTGGGCATTATTTCTTAGTCCTGGCTGGCCCTCACCTCTACACAGAAACATCCTGGCGCATCTTTCAGGGGACTCCTCCTTAGTCTCCAAGGCCCCCACTTCTTTGCTGCCACAAACACCCTTTTCATTTGAGAGACTTACTATTCACACGTGAAGTGAATAGTTCAGAAAATGCCTTTCATTTGCAAGTGCAAAAATTAAGCTACAATGTACTTAAAAAAAAAAACCAGGTAAAATTTTGAGTCCAGTCCAGCAGTTGAGAGCAAAATGTGGACTTGGCTGTGTGACCCAGAGCTACATAGTCCTTGTAAGATTAGGTTCCTCACCAGCATAACAGGGTACCACTGATTTCTTCAGGAGGTTGTGGTAAGGGTTAAATGAGGTCATATAAGTGACAGTTTCCACGATCGTTATTATTTTGGAGAAATTAGTTGGTGGTGCCTAGTCCCTGACCTCCTGTCTTGGGACCACCCCTGTTGCCATGAATTATTGATTCCTATAGACAGGCTCAGGCTGGGATTTAGCTCAGTTGTTAGAGCGCTGCTCCGCAGTCTCTGAGGTCCCGAGTTTGATGTTGCTAATGCTTCAGGTGTGATGATAGTGTGCCCTTGCCATTCCCAGCAGCGCAGAATGGGAGAAGGACATGGCAACCCACTCCCAAGGTAATCCTGAAACAGCCATTGAAAACCCTATGAGGGTAGCTATGAGTCGGATTCGACTCCATAGCACCTAACAACAACAATAGACGGGCTCACCAACCACAGCAGCAGCAGCTCATCAGGTTGCAGGTGACTGACCAGGTGCAACTGAGAAAGAGGCACCCTTCTTTTGTGCAGATCTAGAGCACACGGCTTGCCTGGCAAGGCACCTTTGTGTCCTGCGCAAATGGCACAACCACACAGTGACCCTGCCCCAACTGGAAATGACATTTGCTCTACAACAGTAGGCACTTAGGTCAAAGCAGCTGTGCCCACCCGAGGACAGAGACGAGGACCTTTATACCCACGTCATATAATAGGAAGGGACGCTTTCTGATTTTTTTGCTCGAGGGGCCCCAAGCTGTGTGCTCCATGACTCCTGTCCAAGTGACGTTCTGCCTGGGAGCCTTGTCCTACCTGGGAGGCCTGGCTCCTTGGCAGCAATGTGATAGTAAATCTTCCTGTGGAGGGACCAGACAGGAGCCTCACAGTGGCCTCAGTCCTAGCACTGCTCCATCTAGATGCAGCAGTAACGCCACCAGTGCTTTGATGGCTGTTTAACTCCAGTGTCTGAATTAACTGGACCCTCAGCAGCTCTTAGACTTAAAACAAATCTGAGGTTCCTTTAACCCCAGTTTCTCAAGCCTCTAATATCAAGCCTCTGTCTTCAGGGGGTTAAGACAAATTAATCAACCATCAATGAAATGGTTAAAAAGACCTCAAACCAAGTGGCACTGAACTGTGAGCCATGGGGACCCAGTGGCAGCAGACACAGCAGCCTGGTCTGCAGTAAAGGGAAGGGTGAGACCCAGCCTGAACAATTCACCCTATTAAACCAGCGGCCACTAGCTACTGAAAAAATCTTCTTCCACCAGCACTGAGGGCCTGCTAGCCTCCACCTGGCCTTTCTTCCTCACCAGGAACATCACATCCACGCAGCCAGCTGCCCTGCCAGGCCAAGCAGTGACAGTGACTCTGGAAATCAGCTTAGAGAACACAATGACTTCTGGCAGTAGCCTGGAGACCCGGGCTGAGCCAGCCATCCTCACTGGCCCTCCATGCGGTGTTGAACCCAATGCTGGGGAAGGTGTTTGCTAGGCCAGTGATGCCCGAGGGCAGTGGCTGCCTCTACCAAGAATGTCTGTGTGTGGCTCAACACCTACACTTCCTGTCCCACAAAGTTTCCACCTTGCTAGCTTGAGGCCATTTTCCCAATTATGTTGGCCACTGTCACTTTGCCCCACCTCCACCTGGGACGTGCCAGCTTGAT
Source organism: Pedetes capensis (assembly GCA_007922755.1). Taxonomy (NCBI): domain Eukaryota; kingdom Metazoa; phylum Chordata; class Mammalia; order Rodentia; family Pedetidae; genus Pedetes; species Pedetes capensis. Next base: position 117,075 of record VMDO01001862.1, read on the forward strand.
AGGGGACGCAGGGAGAGGATGAAGTCGATCCTTACTATAATTGCTTCTCAAGGAATTCTCCCCCCCATCTGCTCCCGGGGAGAGAGCGGAGTGTGGATGACTCAGTGGCTAGACGGTTCCTCTAACTCCTCCCTTCTTTTGTGTGTGGTTCAAAACAGAACGCGCACACACACAACGCACAGTCACAACAGCCACCCGACCAAGCACCCCGCGGAGTTCGCGGGAGGTGAGGCGGTCCCTGCACCACCTGCTCGGTTTCCCCAACTCCTAGCCCACGCCGATAAGTGGCAGCTCGGTGGCTCCGGGCGCCCTGGCCAGTGGCGCCCGATGTAGCGCCGCTCGGTTGCCCAGCCGGGTGGGGAAGGGCTGGCACTCCCGGCGCGGCGGGGGAGCCGCCTCCTAATGCAGGGCAGCGCGCCAAGCTGCCCGCCTGGGTGCAGCCATCGCCAATGCCCGCGGCCAGCTGGCGGCCAGACGCGGGGGGCCCGGCGGCCAGGTGGCCGCTCCACCCAGTGCGCTCCGGGCCGGCAGGGGCTGGCGTCGTGACCTCGGCCACGGCAGCGGGGAGCCAGAGGCTGAGCCCCGGGCGCGTGCAGGCGGGGAGCTCACCCTGCACCCCGTTCTCTTTGTCCCGGGCGCGGCTGACACCGGGGCGCACGCCGCCCGGGTCCCGGGGCAACTCCTCCAGCAGCGCCGCCGCGGGGTGGGACACCGTACCCCCGGCCAGGGCTGCCCAGCGGAGCCCGCGCCCGCTCCGCAACCAACTCCGCTCGACCCGCGGCGCACTGGGCCCTGCAGGGGCCGCCGCGCGTTACCTGCAAGGAGCCCAAGCCGCGACCGCATCTCCCTCCCGCGCGCCGAAACTCCGGCCGCTCCCGGCTCCCGCCTGCAGCCGGCGCGGGAGGGGTCGCCCGCGCACCGCCCCCCGCCGCGCCCCCTGCGCCCCGCGCCGCACCGCCCGCAGCTCCCACGCGCGGGCGGTCCCGCTCGCACACCCGCCCGGGCCCGCCTCCTCCCCCTTCCATTGGCTGCATCTCCTGTCACTCACACGCCGCGGCCCGGTGTCTCATTAGCTCATTGGTGGATGTGGCTGGTGACGTCAGGACAGAGGGCGCAAGTCCGAGGCGAAGAGGCGCAGGGGCCGACAGACCTCCCTGGAGAGGAGGAACCGGAGCGCAGGGCGCGGGCCCGGGGCGGGGCCAGGTCGGGAGCGGGCGGCCCCAGCGCACTGTGGCCAAGCGGGTTGCGGGAACCCAGCTGGCCTTTGGTGCCTCCTGTAGCCCGCGGTCTCTGGATCCTTTTTCTAGGCTGTCTCCCGCGCTCCGCAGGGGGACCGTAAGGTCCCCGCACAATAACCCGAACTCCAGGCGTCTTCCTGTCTGGGCGGAGTTGCTGAGAAGGGGCGTGTCTTTACTTTTGTCTCTCGGAACAGAGCTCGAAGTGAGTTCTTCCTCTCCAGGCCCTGCCGCCGCACAACTTTTGCTGCGGCTCCTCCCTGGCTAGAGCCACCAAGCATCCATCCATGCGCCGTAGTCACTGCCCGGCTGGCCCTACGCCACCCCTCCTAGCCGGAGTGCCACTTCATCCACCCCCACGCCCCGTTCTCGGTACATGTCTTTGCAGCCAGAGTCAAAAAGAATCACTTCCCACCGCTAAACGCACAAACCTCCAATCGGCACCCACACCCTCCTCCCGACCTTTACTGCAATGTCACAGACTCGGATCAGTCTCACACCTTGGACTGGAGTCCGCATCCTCAGCTTTTAATCATTTCCAAGCCTCCCTCTCCTCCCAGTGCCCTGACAGCTTCCGCCCTACTCGCCATCGCTGAAGTTGTTGAAAGGGCTGCCTCCTCCACTTTTGTAGTTTCCAACTCCATTCACTTCTCGGTTCCATTCAGTGAGGCTGCTTTTGCCATAGTCACCAGCAACGCTTGAGTCGCCAAACCTAAAGGACACTTCACTTCCTCGTGTTAACTGATCTCGCCTCAGAAATCCTTCTTCCTGCTTAAAATGTTCTTTCTGCAGCCGACTGGCACTCCTCTCTCCTGCTTTCTAGTCTCTCTGACTTACTTATCTGCCCTGGGTGTCCTCCAAATAAGAGTGTTTAAAGTCTCAGCCCTTCTGTCTTAGTCCACAATGTTTTGCCTGTGTGATTTAATCTGCTGCCAACATTTTAATCAATATCCCCCAAATTTACAACTCTGGTCATCACTTTCTCTGAGCTCCAGTCATTTATCTAGTTTCCTGTTCAATTTCTTCAACTGGATGTCACAGCACCTCATATGGAACACATCCAAAGTTAATGCATACTTTTCTGCTAGTCCTCTCCTACGGGTCTCCTATGACACCGAAGGTACCACCATCTCTCCAGTGTTTTCCCAACTCAGTCTTCACCCCTGACACCTAACAAATCGCCAAGATTCTACTCCCTAAGTATCTCTCAACTTGGCCCACTTCATTCAGTTCCCATTCTTACATGTACAAGTCGAGAATCTCTAATCTGAAATCTGAAATTTGAAATACTCTAAAATCCAAAACTTTTTGAGTGGTCAGTTTTGAGTTTTCAAGCATTCGGGACTTCAGATTTTTGGGTTACAGATGCTCAACCAGGGAAGTCTATGGAATATTCCTAAATCCAAAACGCTTTGAGACCCAAGCAGTTTGGATAAGGGCTACTCAACCTATATGGTATGCTAGAGTACATATGTTTCCTCCCAGCCCACACTCAGTGATATTCAACTGACATATTGCAATAGGCTTTAGCAGAAGTGCTTATATCATAGACATTGGCAAACATGATGAATCAGGGTTTGATTTGTTATTTTGCTGATTATCTCTGGCCTTAAGAAAGTGATAGGGGAAATAATGATGTAGATTTAAGATGTAATTATGCTTGGTGCTGAAACTAAAATGAGTTCAGTTTAGTGAGTTTAATTTGTACACAAGTGAGAAATAATTTAACAGGTTACACATATCAGATTTAATGTGCATAATTTTCTTGGAAAACACTTGATTGAGATGCAGTTCCACTTGTCAAATCATGGTTGAATTGCAACCATTGTTTGACCACAGATATAAGTCTGGCAAAAATCAACAAAAGTGTTCTTTAAGAATCAATCAACTATATGGAATCTAAAATAAGCCATATTTATTATTATTTATAAATTGTGAGCTGCACATTCTTTATATCAATAACATTTAGTCTTTATTTTCCCCAGAGAGCCAGTCGTTAAACATTTATCAGCACATTAGTGGCTGGCAGCATCTCCGGCACATGGTGAAAATAAAAGTAGACAAAATTTTGTTCAGTTTTACGATTGTCTTTCAATTTCCTATAGACAATGCTCCCCTCATTTCCTACTCCTAGGACCGATTGCTCCCACTGTGACCCCCTTTGTAGGCTGCTGCTTCTCATTGCTCTTAGCTTAAAGGCCCAAATCTGCCTCATCCTCATTTTTTCAGGGTAGGAAAGGAAGCACAGAGGTTCAGGATCAAACATCCAGTTTATTACCCAGCAAAGCCAAGCCTAGGCACACACTGAGCGAGGTAATCAGAGACTTAAAGAACCCCCAATGCCTCATAAGGTTGATAGAATAGAGAACACATTGAATATTGTCTTTTCTTCCCATACCTTCTCCCTTCTCAGGAGCAAATATCAAAAGTTGTCGGAGGCAGATGAGCCAATTGGCCTTCTGTAGACAGGTAACCATTTTCAGCTGGGTTGGTTGCAAATTTGGAGAGTGGCTGAAATGCGTTGGTGTCTGGGAAGTCTCTGGGCTCTGAAATGTGTACTTGTGAGGTGCATTGCAAGGCGTGTAAAAAGAGCTTTCTGGAGTCAGGCAAGGGCAGCTCTCCCAGGTATACACCGCATCCCTGGGCTTGGGGATTCTTTTGATGAGATCCCCTTGAGCCCGGGGAAGGGGTAAGGCACTCAGGTTTCCTTCTTGCTCACCACCTCAGTTCTGTAGCTAGAAGTTCCATCGAGGAATAGCTTGTGCACTGGGCAACAGGAACAACCCTCACAGTGCACCTATCAGAGGCTAAAGCGTGGGAACAGGGCAAGGAACCCTTCACACCTGTCCTCAAGGATTTACAATCCAGAAAGGGAGCTGGAACACATCAACTTGTACCTCCTAAGGCTAAGTGAAATTACATGGTAAGTATCCCAAACAGAGTGGAAGAGAAAAAAGCACAGATGACAGAAGGATTGTTTTCCACAGAGGTTACCAGGGAGATGTAAACTTTGAGCCATCTCGAGGGATGCTGTACTATTAGAGCAGATTAACTGCTGTTATAACCATGTCAGAGCTCAGTGACTCAGCCCAACAGAGCTTTTGGTCTCACTCATGGCACAGACATGCAGGCTGCTGCATGCAGACATTCAGGCCCAGGGTCCACCCATGGTGCGGTTCCAGTCTTTTTGTCTTCAACTCATGGCATTAACAGTTGGGGAAGTGGGGCAGAGGGTGACTAGATTAAGAAGATAGAACTGCCTCTGTGGAAACAGAGGAAAAAAAGGTTTTAAAGGAAGAAAAAAAAAGTGTGTGGGGGGGGCTTGCCATGATTTCCCTAGCACCAATTAGACTAGCTCCAGTTAGACTCCAAGGTCTCCAAATAAGGGAAGTTGCAGCACTAAAAAGGATGCACAAGATAAGTTAGTCAGAAGGAAGACACCTGCAGCACTAAGCAGGGTGTGCAAGATAAGGGAGACATCTGGAGCTTATCTAAGGACAGGCTGACCTCTAAGGAATGAAAAATCGCTCTCTGTACCCCCCTCCCCTTAACCGCTAAAGAATTCTCACTTCTGTAGCCTTGCTTCCTTGCCCCCTACCCTATAAAGCCCCTAACCAATGTGAGTTGGCTGCTGCTTTCTGAAAGTCCACTCCTGGGACTGAAAGTAGCCGGCCAGCCGGTCTAAATAAAATTTTCTGCTCCCGATCCATTTGTGTCTTGGAGTATTTTTCTGGGTTTGAGCCGCTGGGTACAACACCCCAGCCTGGAAGCAACACACATTTCCCCTTTCTACTGGGTAAAACCTGGCATACTCTCTAGGTGCAAGAAAGCTAGAAAGTGTAGCTTAGTTGTGTTATGGTTTGGATAAAAAATGTCCCCCAATGTGACTTATGGGTTCTCCGCTAGTGCATCCAATCTTTGAAAAATGATTGGATTGTGTTGGCTTTGACCTAATCAATGGATGAATCCATTGAGGATTGATGACATCATTGTGAGATGGTAGAAATTAGGAGGTAGGGGCTAGTTGGAGGAAGTAGGTCACTGGGGGCGTACCCTTGAAGGGTGTACCTTGTCCAGATTGGTCTGCCTCTCTCTCCGCCTCTCTCTGCTCCCTAGCAACCAAGAGGAGAACAGCTTTCCTCTGTCACACTGTCCCACCATAATGCTTCTGCCTTGCCTAACAATGGAGCCAGATGGCCACGGATGGAAACCTCTGAAACCATGAGCCAAAATCAATCCTCCCTCCCTTAAGTTATCTGAAGTAATTTGTCGCAGTGACAAAAACCTGACTAACACAAGCTATGAGCCCAGAAAGAGGAAATATATTGTTTCAAAAGCACATGATTTTAATAGGCGAGGAATGGTAGGGCCAGCGTTCTAGCAGAAGAGTGGCGTGAGCTTCTGGAAAGTTCTGGCCATGTTAGGAGGAAGCTGGCCTGGCTAGACACAGAGCCCATGTGGAGGAAAGGCTAGAACTGGAAAGGTGGGAAGTTTTGAAATTGAAGAGGATCTGGAATGTCATGATAAAGAATCTGGACTGTGTTCCATAGGCAGTAAGATGTTCCCTGCAGTTTTCCATGGGGGGATGAGTGAATCAAGACATGTTAAAGGAGATTAATCAGCAAAGACTTTGCAGAATGAGACAAGGCACGTCCGACACGGGTACACAGCTTTTATCCCCCATGAGCAGGTGGTTTTCTGGAAAAGACAAAAATGAAGCAGCTGTCCAGAAAGACTTGAAGCCAGAGACCAGGCAGCACAAGAGGCCAGAAGGGGTGGCTTAGAACATGAGGGGCAGCCTCACTTCATGACAATCCACTGTTACAGTAACTAATTCAGTCCTGTGAGATTCAACCCAGTCCCAGGAGAAAGACACTAATCCCTCTTAATGACATACACCTCTTAAAGGCTCCACCTTCCAGCATCCCCACAGTGGTAATCAAATGTCAAAAAGCCATATTCAAACCATAGCCACCTCACGTCCTGCCCATGTATCCCCTCTTTTTTCTTAAGTTGCCTTGAGTAGATTGTCTTCATTTTAGACAAAAGAGCCTTGACTAAGATAAACGTGGTTAGAAAGAAGATCTCAAAACATTTTCTGTGCCAGGCAAGAGGCCACATCTTGGGAATGAATTTTACCTCCCCTCTCCTCCTCCTCTTGCTCTATTTGTAATGTTAGTTGTCTCAGCTCTTGTCCGTAGGAAATGGAATTTATTTAAATAGTGGGCTAATTATTTATTTACTTACCTCTTTATTCTTCCTACAAAAATGAACTGAATGCCAGCTATCTTTGAGTTGCTCTACTGGATGTTGGGGTTTCAGAACTGAGCAGGTCATACCCTTAGGGAAGTAACATATTTTTAACTGATTGATGGGTAGAAGACAGGGAGTACAAAAGGAGGCTATGTGACTTAAGGGAGAAGCTGTCAGTTTGGCACAAGAAGAGTTTGAAAACCCCATGAGACATCAAAATGTGTAAGAGGCTGGATAATTCTGGACCAGAGCTCAGGAGAGAAGTTTGGGCTTCTGTTTCAGATTTGAGAGCCCTAAAAGACAGCAAATGCTATAACTGTGTGTGAGCTTAATGCTGGAAGGGCCTGTGCAGCAGAAGACATGTATCTTAGAACACAGAGAAGCATGCTAGGCACCCTCTGCCCAGCCCCAAGAACAGCCTCAGGCTCCATGATTTGCGAGAAGGACTTGTGGAAGTGAGCAGAGCTGCGAAACTCACAGTTACAATTTATTCAAGCCAAAGATACAGATCCAAATCCACCAGGAAAAAGGTGGCTAGGACAGGGCCAGGAGACAACAAACACAAACTTCCAGTTGTCCTCTCCTTGTGGAATTGTGCAGAAAACAAAACTTGATTCTCCTAGCAATGACATGTGAAAGCAGAAAAGCTCATCCAAGCCTTGGTGTCCAAGGATAAAGACTAATAGCCTGAGTTACTGACCTGTGTTTCCAGCTCCTTCAGAGGTCAAGCTGATGTAGCCCAAGGCCTCCACCATAAATTACATTGTTGTTGTTGTTAGGTGCCGTCGAGTCGGTATCCGACTCATAGCGACCCTCTGTACAACAGGGGAAACACTATTGTCAGTGCTTCTCTGCTGTTCATAGGGTTTTCAATGGCAGACTGATTTTTGGGAGGGGGTTGCCAGGTCCTTCTCCCAAGCCTACAGCTTCTGGTATTCCCAGGCGGTCTCCCATCCAGGTACTAACCAGGCCCGACCCTGCTTAGCTCCCAAGATCTGACGGGATCGGACGCCACAGGGCTACAGCTGCAGGCATAAATTACATAGTTAGCATAATCTGGCATAACCCAGAACACCAGAAAAACAAATAAACTCTAAGATAGGCTATTCCAGGGGCCTAGAGGTTACTTTCCAGAAACAGGGAAGGATCATACCTTTCTTTGGAATGCCCAAAGTTAATCCTTTATTGCACAGGGAACCAATATGTGAAGGTCAGTTGAGAAAAGACTCCACAACAGAGAGTAAAATTCATTGCCTGAACTAAGAGAATATGTGACCATGGACTCCAAGAGTAGGGAATTTCAAGAAGGAGGGGTAGAAGTGGCAAATTGGTCAATAAGATGAGTGCTAAGGGATGTCCTTCAAATTTGGTCACTAATAGGTTATTTCTGACCTCAAACAGTTTAATAGGCCCTTTAAAGTCAAGACAAAAGTGACTGCACAAGTTGAAGAATATAGATTTGCAGTGTCTTGGTCTATGCAGGCTGCTCTAACAAAATACCTCAAGCTGGGTACTTTATAACAGCAGAAATTTATTTCTTAAGGTTCTGGAGGCTGAGAAGTCCACAACCAAGCAGCAGATTTGGTGTCTGCTGAGGGCCTGTTTTCTAATTCACAGGTGCCTCTTTGCTGTGTCCTAACATGGTAGAAAGGGCAAGGCAGCGCTTTGGAGCCACACATTTCATTCATGAAGGCTCTACCCTTATGACCTAATCACCTTCCAAAGGTCCCACCTCCTAAAACCATCGCCCTGGGGGTAGATTTCAACATATGAATTTGAAGAAAAGTGTGTGTCATATAAGATAACTTCAACAACAAACAACAGAGAATTGCAGCTAAAATGGGCAGAAACACTGAAAGAATTTATTATGTAGATTCACAAGGACAGGCCCGCATATTCACCAAGGTTCCCGCCCCAGGTTCTCACCGTGTCTCTTCATGTCCATCCTTGCTTGATGGCTTCTGGTTCTCCTCATGGTGTCACATGGCTCTCTCAGTTCCTGGTATCTCATTTAAGCAAGGACTCTTAGGGTGTCTCATTCCTGAGAGGGAGAAAACCTTTCCTAGAAATCGCCTAGCAGAGGTCTCGATCACATGTCTATCCCTAAGCTAATCACTGGCAGGGGAAGAGAACCAGATTGTTAACATGAACCAATCAGAGCTTAGCTGCAGTGTGGCCTTCTTTTCCTGAATAATATAGGGGCTGGATGGCTGGCAATTTAGAAGTTCTACTGGGAGGAATGGATGTTGAAACCACCAGTGCATTTTACCAGATGACATCTGGATAATATAGAACAAAGGAGAGTTTTATTTTTAGGAGGAGAGAGGGAGGGAAAGAGAGAGAGAGAGAGAGAGAGAGAGAGAGAGAGAGAGAGAGAGAGAGACTATGAGAATAAAGGAGATAAATTATGTATGGATTGTTGTCTTTGAAGAAACAAGAAGAAAATTTAATCCATAGTACAGGTTGAAATACATGATTCCCCCTAAGGTAAAGAATATATAATGATGTTACATATTATAAATCTCTCATTGATGTGTTGTCTTATAGTTTTGAAACTTATGTTTTTCCACCTATACCCAAGTTTGCTATCTTCTTCAGTCTCACATTAGCTACCTATTTTCTTTCATTTCTTCTAAAATTTTCTTTTATCCAGAGCACCATGATTGTCTCTATTTTTAGAATCCCCAAATTTCACAAGAGCTGGTGAGAACATTTGTAGGTCAATCAATATTTGCCAAGTTAAGGATTTTTTTTTTTTGGTATAAATATTAAAAGCGCTTTGGAGAGAAATGCTAAATGATGTTTTTTTATCTGCTTAATTTTAAAGCATCATATTTTGCATAATATTTCCATAAATTTTCATGTTGAATGTGTGTTTCCAACACTAGATATATAATAACAAATTAAGCAAACAAGTTGTGTAGCCTATGTAGTTAATTTGAATCTAAACTTTAAGACCTGAAAATAAATGCAGAAGATAGTGTGATGGTATCTGATTCCTTTCTAGACCCACAGGTCCTACCACAGCAGAAGATCAAAAGTAAAGGGCTTGTTGAATTTAATTCAACCTCCAAATTAAAAAAGACTATAAAATATATGCGGACTAGGGCTCTAAGGATATTTAGCTGGGATTAAAAATACCAAGAGGGTTTGATAAAGAAGGTCTCAAGGGCTATCAGGTTCCATATTGTTCCAGAATGCACAATACAAACTACCAGGCAAGATAGGAAGGGGATTTTTGTTAGTTTGAGAAATAGCTTTCTAGTGAGAAATATCTAACTACAGGACAGATTAGCATGAAAAAAATCATGAGGTCCCTATCAAGTGCAGGCTGCACACATCCATGACAGCAAGGAAGGACACCTGAGGAAAGGACGTTCCTCCTGTCAGAGGGACATTGACTCAGACTGTTCCCTTCAGGGGGATGTCTGGACCTTGAAGATTCTGGCTGCTGCAAAAGGATAATTTTCAAAAAGGTACAAATGCGAGCCGGGTGAGGCGGCGCACGCCTGTAATCCCAGCAGCTCGGGAGGCTGAGGCAGGAGGATCTCAAGTTCAAGACCAGAGGCAGTCTGCGTAACTTAGCGAGACCCTGTCTCAAAAAAGTAAAAAAATGGGCTGAGAGTGCAGCTCAGTGGTCCAGCACTTGGAAAGCATGCAAACGAGAGGCCCTGGGTTCAACCCCCAGTACTGCAAAAAGAAAAAAAAGGTAAAAATGTGACTACATATGTAGAATGAAAACAGGCCAAAGGTTTTATTCCACTTTGTGATGATGGTGCAGTAAAATGGCAACAACAATTCAAACAGGGATGAGAGGAATAGGAGTCATCTCTGCTAGAAAAGGCATTTTCACGTTTGCTAGTTTGGAACAAAACTGATTAATGTCCCAGAGGGCAACAAAGTTGAAAACTTTAGGGCTTTCTACCTGACAGAACTTATTTGCGTCTCTATTGGACAAGGCCTACCACATGTAACCTCATAGGGACTGAGCCCTCACCTAAAATATCAAATAGAAAACACCAAGTATTTGGTTTTCTAAAAAACTTACTGGGCTGGGATTTAGCTCAGTTGGTAGAGCGCTGTGCTGCAGTCTCTGAGGTCCCGAGTTCAATTCCCAGCACCACAAAAATGGGAGAAGGGCCTGGCAATCCACTCCCAAGGCAATCCCGAAACAGTCAGCCACTGAAAACCCTATGAGGGTCGCTATGAGTCAGATACCGACTCCACGTCACCTAACAACAACAACAACAAAAAACTTACTTAGCCTGTTAAACACTGACATAGTTTATGAGTTTTCCAACAGGGCTGTATCAGATTGCCACAAACTTAGTGACTTAAAACAGCAGAAATTTATTCTCTTAAGAGGCTTGAAGTGTGAAATCAAGGTGTCAGAAGGTTTGGATCTTTCTGGAAGCTCTGGGGGATAAGGTCCACAGGCCTTTCTCCACTGGCCCTCTGCAGCCTTCCTTGGCTTGTTGATAATGTCGCTGTAACCTCGGCTTCTTTTATCACATGAGGTTCTTCACTGTGTGTCCGTCTTTTCCTATGTCTCTACTTTTCTTATAAAGACACCAGTCACATTGGATTTAGGGTGCACTGTCCTCCAGTATGGCTACATCTTACCTAACTTGTTGTTGTTGTTAGGTGCCATCAAGTCATTGTTGTTGTTAGGTGCCATTGAGTCAGTGTCCGACTCATAGCGACCCTGCGTACAACAGGTGAAACAGTACTGTCAGTGCTTCTCTGCTATTCATAGGGTTTTCAAAGTCAGGTTGATTTTTGGGAGTGGGTTGCCGGGTCCTTCTTCCAAGCCTTCAGTATCTGGTGTTCCCACGTGGTCTCCCATCCAAGTACTAACCAGGCCCCACCCTGCTTAGCTTCTGAGATCTGACAGGATCAAACGCCACAGGGCTACAGCTGGACCTTACGGTATCCAAATGCCATAGGGATACATCAAGTTGGTATCCCATTCATAGTGACCCTATGTACAACAGGCAAAACACTATTGTCAGTGCTTCTCTGCTGTTCATAGGGCTTTCAATGGCTGACTTGTTTTTGGGAGGAGGTTGCCAGGTCCTTCTCCCAAGCCTATAGCACCTGGTGTTCCCAGGTGGTCTCCCATCCAACTACCAACCAGGCCCAACTTGGCTTAGCTTCTGAGACCCAATGGGATCTGATGCCACAGTGTGATGGCTGTAGGCTTCTTATCTAACTAGATACGGAAAAACCTTGCCTGTAGCCATATCCCTGTGGCATCCGATCCCGTCAGATCTCAGAAGCTAAGCAGGGTCGGGCCTGGTTAGTACTGGGATGGGAGTCCACCTGGGAAGACCAGGTGCTGTAGGCTTGGAAGACGGACCTAGCAACCCCCTCCCCAAAATCAATCCACCATTGAAAACCCTATGAACAGCAGAGAAGCACTGACAATAGTGTTTCCCCTGTTGTACAGAGGGTCGCTGTGAGTCAGATTACTTCCAGAAAAGGTCACATTCCAAGGTTCTGGGAAGGACATGAACTTTTTGGAGAGGGGACACTATATAACCCAGTGACCAAGTAAGACAGAGAAAGGCACAGGCCAATTACTCTCCTGCCTTATTTCCAAGTTTGAAATGTTTTTCCTATCAACAACAGTCATTTACTTTCCAGGTCTCTCTTCCCACTTAGGTTTCATGGACTGCAACATTAGTCATCCAGCTGGGACTGACTCTATATTTAATGACATAATACAAAGGAAAAATATGGAGTATTTTTCTAATAATAAAAAAAGTAAGATATAAGTTAGGCATAGGGGTGCATGCCTTTAATCCCAGCAAAAGCCCAGGAGGCAGTGGCAGAAGGATTACAAATTCAAGGCCAGATGCAGCTTGTGTCATTTAGGGTGACTGCATCTCCAAATAAAAAACAATTTGAAATGGGCTGGGGGTAAAGTGCAGGAGAAGAGCACTTGCAACATATATGTGAGGCTCTGGGTTCAATCCCTAAGTATTGCAGAATAAATAAATAAAACATGGATCAAACCAGAACGTTCGAAGGCAATGACACAGGAGGCTTAATTGGCAGTGCAGGTGTGTGGTTGCTCAGGCACTACTTTGGGAGAAATAATTTCCATGAGCTGTTTTGGTGTGTAATATATCCTTGGAATGATTAAGGCAAACTCAGGAGAGTCAGTCTTGATACACATTAAGAACACACGAGCGAGTTTCACGTTATCCAGGCAGCTTCCCTCCCCCTGCCCTTTTAGTTTAAATGACAGCTTTTTAATGGGATGTCAAGTTAGGCAGAATTTAGGATTTTAAAACAGAGAAGTTGCCAGGACTTATCTAGATTGATCTCTGCACCGAGTCTCTTTAGGGTGGATTTGTGTGTGTGTGTGTGTGTGTGTGTGTGTGTGTGTGTGTGTGTGTGGTGGGGGCAGGAGGAATCCTATTAACAGCTTGCAATACAAATGTTAGACGATTAGAAATCTATTACCCTAGAGATAATCTTATCTCCATTTAATGGGAGTTATTTAACTTAGACTTTGTTTCAAGAATCCCAATTGGTAGAGATGTCTACTGAATTTAGGAGGTGAATAACTTTGAAAGGAAAGGGACTGAGGCTCATCGCCTACCCCTTCACTACTGTGATACCATGTTATCAGGCTCTTTTGGATGCATTAAGATGGCCTTGACCTAGCTAAAGTCCACGAATGGTAAAATCCAGCCAAGCACTGAAATGGGAACTCATCTGTCTGTCTACCTATCTACCTATCTACCTATCTACCTATCTATCTATAATCTCTCTCTCTTTCTAAATATATATATATATTTATATATATATATTTATATATATAAATATATACATATATTTATATTTATATATATTTTATATATATTATATATATTATATATATTATATTATTATTATATATTATTAATATTATACATATAATATATATAATATATATTATTATATTATATTATTATATATTATATATATTATATATATTTATATATAAATATATACATATTTATATATATTTATATATATATTTATATATATATTCTAAATATCATATATATATATATATTCTAAATATCATATATATATATATATATATATATATATATATATATGAGAAGGGCCTGGCAATCCACTCCCAAGGCAATCCCGAAACAGCCATTGAAAACCCTATGAGGGTCGCTATGAGTCGGATACCGACTCGATAGCACCTAACAACAACCATACATATATATATATATATATATATATATATATATATATATATATATATATATATATACATGAATCTCTCTTATGTATCAGAGCAGAGGAAATGCCTGGGCTGGTGAATTAGGCTCAGCACAAACCTTACATGTGAATGCCCTTCCTAAATCCTGCTGCTCTGGTAGAGTGTCATGCCAAGAAAAATGGCTGAGCCCATCTATGTGTGACTGAGCAAAGGGTGACATAACCTTAAGGTCCAGTGACGGGGCATGACCATGCTTGAGACCAGGAGACCATGACTCCCAATGGCATGATGGCTTCAGGAAGGTGATGTTAGGCTTGGTCTGCACAACTCAGGTTTTCCTCTGCCTGCTTCTTTGTGATGAGCAACTGAACTTTGCATCCTTGGCACTGAGAAGGGAGGGGTAAAGAAGCTTTTGAGAAGGCTGGAATGAAAGTTCTGATAGATAGGGCAGGTAAGGGTCAAGTAAGAAATTAGAAAAATCAGAATCTTATAGCCTTGGTTGTCTTCCAGGCTAATAAAATGGCTTAAGAGGCTATAAGGCATTCAGTGACATTTCTGCCTGAGTTTTTCTTGCTGCAAGTCATCTGGAAATAAGTGAATCTTCATTTTTCTCTTCTTAATGGGAAAACTGTGGCTTTCTTCCTACAGATGTGTTATTCTGATTTCTTGAAAAACATTTAAGAACACTGGTTAGAATGATATCATTCAGAAGAGATGATGCCCCAAATTCTGTTTGTTTTCTTTTGACATTTGCCAGAGTACACTGTGTATTATTCTTTATGATATTTGCTTTATAAAGTGCAGAGATATTGTCATTTCTCCTGCGTAGTTGATATAAGAAGTCCCATTTTTAATCTGGAGTTGTTGCAAATGCTGTTATTATTGCTGTTTTACTGGATGCCTTCATAATTAGCCTTTGTGCTAGTCACCTTTCTGTTATTGTAACAAAATATCTGAGAAAATCATCTTATAAAGAAATACGGTTTATTTAAGCTCATAGTTTCAGAGGTTCCTGTCCATGATTGGGCTGATCCATTGCTTTTAAATCTCTGTTCAGAGGGGTGGTACATTATGGGGAGAGTGCAGTGGTGCAGCACAACCATTCACCTCATGGGCAGGAATTATTGAAGGAGAGAAGAGAGTGGGATCCTATAATACCCTTCAAAGACATGCCCCTAAGGGCTGGAAAACCTCCCAATTGCACCACAGGCTGGACACCAAGCCTCTACCACCGGGGCCTTTGGGGGACATTCCAGACTCAAACTATGTTGTTGTTGTTGGATGCTGTCAAGTCGGTATCCGACTCATAGCGACCCTGCGTACAACAGGCAAAACACTATTGTCAGTGCTTCTCTGCTGTTCATTGGGTTTTCAATGGCAGATTGATTTTTGGGAGTGGGTTGCCAGGTCCGTCTCCCAAGCGTACAGCACCTGGTGTTCCCAGGTGGTCTGCCATCCAAGCACTAGACAGGCCCAACCCTGCTTAGCTTCTGAGATCTGACAGGATTGGCTTTCATAGGGCCAAGGCTGCAGGCCAGACCCAAAGTATAGCAGCTTTATATTTTAAGATGCCACCTACCTGAAAATGTTTGGGCTGGGATTTAGCTCACTTGGTAGAGTGCTGCTCTGCAGCCTCTGAGGTCCCAAGTTCGATTCCCAGCACCACAAAATGGGAGAGAATGTCGCAACCCACTACCAAGGCAATCCCGAAACAGTCAGCCATTGAAAACCCTATAAAGGACACTATGAGTGGGACTCGACTCGACAGCACCTAACAACAACAACAACAACAACAACTTGAAATTGTTTAGACATAGCAGAAACATACAGAGAGAAAGCAGTAGAAATTCTACCTTGCACAGATGACCATGCTGGTGCAAATAGCCACAAGTAAATATATGTGTACAATTTTATATATGTGTTCTGCAAGCAATGTCATTACTTGGTAATCTGTCATGGACATATTTTCATTTGAATAAATCTAGATGTGGAAATCACTTGTGATGGTTGGAGCGTGTCACATCGTTCATACCATAATTAACTTAATTAGCTTCCTATCAAGGTCTATTTAGGCTGCTTCTGATTTTTTCCCATTATAAACAATGCCAAGCATCTTTGTGCCTATACTTTTCATATTTTTGTAATTATCACCATAAGAAAAATTCCTTGGAGTAAGATTACTGAGTAAGAATGTGGAAACATTTTGCAAAACACTTCTAAAAAGGCTCTACCCATTTGTATTTCCTTCAATAACCCATAAATGCCCATTTCTCAATGCCTTACCCAGATTGTCACTGTATTTAATCTTTGCTGGTCTAATAGGCAAGAACAGTTTCACTTTGTTTTAAAAAAATACTTCAAATAAAACATTAAATTAAAAAAATTACATCTTATATACCACCCCAGCATCCAGCACTACTCCCCAAGGCCCCCTAATTTTAAATATTTCTATCTTTATTATTTAGGGCTGGGATTTAGCTCAGTTGGTAGAGTGCTGAGCTGCAGTCTCCGAGGTCCCGAGTTCAATTCCCAGCACTGCAAAAATGAGAGAAGGGCCTGGCAATCCACTCCCAAGGCAATCCCAAAACAATCAGCCATTGAAAAACCTGAGTGTCGCCATGAGTTGGATAGGACTCGATGGCACCCAACAACAACAAATCTTTATTGTTTATGATGACTATTTTCATAACTTATGATCCCATATTATGTCTTTATTTACTTATTAATATTAGAGAACATAATGACTGCTGTTGAATTGTTGGGGACACCCACTCACGGGGTTCTGGTCCTCTCTTTGTCTCTTTCTGTGTTTTCTCTTGCCATTTCCGGTTTGTCTCACACTAGCCCAGAGGCAAAAGTCAATACTCATCTGGATTTAATAACAATTTCACCCACACGGAGCTGTTATAAACAATGTATACTCCTGAGGATAACTGGAGAGAAGTTCCTATTGAGGCAAAGCAAGCAATTTCAATACACACAGAAGATTCCATTTGTCAAAATTCCATCAGCCTGTCCCGTCAGTTACAAAGTCAGCCAATTCCTTCATTCTCCTGAGAACAGGGAGGTAGTTTCCCTCCCCTAAAATCTGGCTTGCCAGGTGACTGCTTAGCTAATGGCCTGCTATGGAAATTAATGAGTGTCAGTTTCTTTGAAGATCAAGGCTCCCCTGTCCGCCCAGTTAGAATCCTTCCCCTTGAAACCTGATCACAAAGATGGAGACGCTCTGGATGACACAGACCCACCTGAGTTCCCAGCCAACTGCCAGCTTCTCCTGCCAGCCCTGGCAGGGAGCCATCTTGGACTTTCCAGACAAGATGCCAGGTGTTTTCTGTTCCTGCGGCCTGAGGTAGTGTGGCAAACAGAAACATACCTAACCCACTTGTGGGTCTGGCCAAGGAGATTTCAGGTGAGCTAGATGTCTTCAGACCCCGTTCAGGTCATGTAGGGCAAAAGAAATACTGTGGCCACTACAGAGGTATGGTGGAAGTTGGTAGAACGATAGGTAACTGAAGCAGCTGCCCAGTCTCTGGGTGTATCCTTCATTTCAGCCCTGCCTCTCTCTCTCTGCTGGCTCCTTGCCCATCCTCTCCCCATCTCTTGTCCTTCTTCCTATTGCCATACTGTGGTGGCTTCTCTCCAAGAGCCATAATTGTTTCTGTTATTAGAATATACATATGTATATATGTCCCTGCAGCTGTAGCCCTGTGGCATCCAATCCTGTCAGATCTCAGAAGCTAAGCAGGGTTGGGTCTGGTTAGTACTTGGATGGGAGACCGTATGGGAAGACCAGGTGCTGTAGACTTGGGAGACGGACCCCGCAACCCACTCCCAAAAATCAATCCGCTATTGAAAGCCCTATGAACAGCAGAGAAGCACTGACAATAGTGTTTTGCCTGTTGTACATAGGGTCGCTATGAGTCGGATACCAACTTGACGGCACCTAACAACAACAACAACAACTATATATATATATATATATATATATATATATATATATATATATATGTATGTATATATATACACACCCACATGTATTTGTATGTATGCATGTACATATAATGCATATGCCAAACTCATAGAATTATATACTTAAAATTGATGTATTCTTGTATGTAAAATACACCTCAGTAAAGCTGATGATAAAACAAAGAAAAGTTTGGAAATGACAGAGAATATGAGGGGTCACTTTTCTCCTCCAGCCTCATTAAAGGTATCTTTCTCTACTCTGAAATTTTATGTCTGCTGACCCCGCTTGTCCAAGGGCATGGACTTATCCAGGTATCTTGCACATGATATCTGCTTTTTCCCTAAGGAGAATTGTGGTGAGTGAGACCTTCTCTATCTGTGAAACTCACATGAGCTGCACCCACCATGTCCGCGTTCGTGGTGTTGTTGTTAGGTGCCGTCGAGTCGGTATCCAACTCATAGCGACCCTCATAGGGTTTTCAATGGCTGAGTGCTTCGGGATTGCCTTGGGAGTGGATTGCCAGGTCCTTCTCCCATTTTGCGGTGCTGGGAATTGAACTTGGGGCCTCAGAGACTGCAGCGCAGCGCTCTACACACTGAGCTAAATCCCAGCCCCGTCCGCGTTCATAGCAGGAACAATTTCTCCTTCCGTCCCCCTCCCTTTCTCCTTTGCTCATTCTCCCACTCTCTCCTTTTCTGTCTCGTTCTTCTCTTCTCTATTACTCCTCTGTACACCACAAAGCAATAGAACTGTTAATGATGAGATGCCTAGTTTTTTTTTTTTGTTGTTGTTGTTAGGTGCCATTGAGTTGTGTCCTACTCTTATAGGATTTTCAATGGCTGATTGTTTCGGGATTGCCTTGGGAGTGGATTGTCATGTCCGTCTCCTGTTTTTGCAGTGCTGGGAATCGAACTTGGGACCTCAGAGACTGCAGAGCGGTGCTCTTACCAACTGACCTAAATCCCAGCCACAGTTTTTGTTTGCAGACCAATAATTATTCTAATTCCAAAAGCCAAATGACCTCATTGGAGAGCTATGCATCTTGAATCCATAAGTAAGTGTGAGGTAACTTTGGAAATGAATTAATCAGTTCATTAACATGCTGGCTAAATGTCTTTTTTTTTTTTTTTTGGCAAGACACTGAGCTAGCCAACAAGGAAAAACAGAAGATACTTCACATCCATCCACACTTTATTTCCTCCCCTGCTCTTGCTCTCAGCAACTTACAGACCGGCAGGATTTGTCAATCTAGTTTCTGAATTCGAAGGTGTTTCCCCGCATGCTATTGGCCCATAGCACCACACTGCCCCCAGGAAGCCTCCTCCCGTCCTTCTCTTCTCTCCTGTTTGCTAGCGCTGCCCTATCCAAGTACCAAGTACAGAAGGTCTTAGGACAGGCGCTTATTCTTTCTCAGTCCTGGAGGCTTGAATTCTGAAATCAAGATGTTGGCAGGATCACTCACCTCCTGAAGTCTCCGTGGAGATCCTTCTTCACCCCTCCAGCTTCGGGAGGCCCCTGGCATTCCTTGGCTGGTGGCAGCATCACTCCAAGCTGTTTCCATCTTTATAAGATCTTCCCTCGTAGTCTGTGTCCACCTTTCCCTCTGATAACCACAACCAGTCATACCAGGTGAGGGCTCATCATGACTTCATTTTGGTTATATCTATAAAGACCCTATCTTCCAATAAAGCCTCATTCACAGATACTAGGCATGAAGACTTCATGTATTTTGGGGGGAGATACACTTCAACACAGCCTGGCCTTGCCCCTTCTCTTCTCTTCCCCCTCCCCTTCCCCATCCCCTTCCAATCCCTTCCCTTCCCTTCCCTTCCCTTCCCTTCCCTTCCCTTCCCTTCCCTTCATTTTCTTTTGCTCCTCTTTTCTTGGGCTGGGATTTAGCTCAGTTGGTAAAGCGCTGCTCTGCAGTCTCTGAGGTCCCAAGTTCGATTCCCAGCACCCCAAAATGGGAGAAGGATGTGGCAACCCACTCCCAAGGCAATCCCGAAATAGTTAGCCATTGAAAACCCTATGAGGGTCGCTATGAGTTGGACTCGACTTGACAGGACATAACAGCAGCAGCAGCCTCTTTTCCTCCTCTCTGATTAGTCTTTCCCTCTTTTGCCCCTCATTCACTGCCTTGTCCACCTTTTCTCTACACATCTGTACCATCCATCCTTCACCTCCACCCCAGACCAGTCTCCCCTGAAGCCACATTGCTCCTCCCAGTGGTGATACTCGCTCCCTCATATGTGGGTCACAGGAGCCCTCAAATGTAGAAGGATGCAAAAGAGCATAGGCAAATGTCTTCAGAGTGACAAGTGTCTCAGCAATTGATTTCTTGTCCCAGTCTCTCGGTGTCCTGCAGCCTTAGATGTAACACACACAGGAAAACGCACTGGAGGGGTAGAGCTGGGAAGACAAGGGAGACAAATGTAGAGCAATGCTTTAGACAATTATGTTGTTGTTAGGTGCTGTTGAGTCAGATGTGACTCACAGTGACCCTCATAGAGTTTTCAATGGCTGATTGCTTCGGGATTGCTTTGGGAGTGGATTGCAGGTCCTTCTCTCATTTTTGTGGTGCTGGGAATCAAACTCAGGACCTCAGAGACTGCAGAGTGGCACTCTACCACCTGAGCTAAATCCCAGCCCCCTAGACAATTATAGCAGGCAATTAATCTAATGAAGCTACAATCTTTCAATTACTTTCATAATGCCGGTCAGAATGTTGTCATATTTGGCTGAAGCGCAGCAATATATTTCGAAATAAGTAGAAAAAGATTACAGCTCTTAACTTTGGCAATAAAACTTTTAATAAATCCATCAACTCTGCCTTATAGGTTTTTTGTTTTTACTGGACTATATATCATATGGAATACTTGAAGGATCCCAATCATAACAGCTACGACGTGTAACTCGCTGAGGAATCATTCTTGACAAGCTGAGCCAACTTCTGATATCCAAGGGCCTGCTGGGGCCTGCTCCCTGCCCCTTTTCACACGTATATGGGATTGTGGTTGGATCTTAATTGACACAACTCTACTGTCTCAGTTGTTGATGATTCCACTTCCAGTTTCTCTCCCCTACAAACCTATTTTTCCAGAGGGGAGCATCAGTGGATGTCACAGCCCTGATTTCTCCCATACTAGATGGAAAATGGAGCCGGGATTTAGCTCAGTTGGTAGAGCACTGCTCTGCAGTCTCTGAGGTCCCGAGTTCGAATCCCAGCACCACAAAATGGGAGAAGGATGTGGCAACCCACTCCCTAAGGCAATCCTGTAGCAGTCAGCCATTGAAAACCCATGAGGGTCACTATGAGTTGGACTCGACTCGATGGCACCTAACAACAACAACAAGGTGAAAAATGAAGAACATCATGTTGTGGGGACACATTTCAAGCCACCTCCTGAGGGCTGTGAGCATCTCTGACGTAAGTAGGAAGAGTGGCTCCTTCTTGCCATTAGCTTGCTGGTGGCACTATAACAAAATGTCACAGCCTGGAGGCTTAAACCACAGGAATGTATCTCCTCCCAGTGCCTAGGCTGAAGTCAGAGATCAAGGTGGCAGCTGGGTTGCTTTCTTCTGGGTCCTCTCTCCTTGGCTTGCAGCCAGCAGACTTTCTCTTTGTGTCTCCCTGTGTGCTTTTCTCAGTGTCCTTGATCTCTCTTGTTGTATCCAAATTTCCTTTTCTTAAAAGGACCCTGCTGTGACTGGGTTAGGGCCTCCTTTTGAGCTAACCACCTTGTTAAAGGCCCTGTCTCCAAATGCAGTCATATGCTGAGTCACTGAGAGTTTGGGCTTCACCAAATGGATTTAGGGGGTGAGTGGGATGCAATGTAGCCCCAAACAGCTGGGTTTGCCAAGACTGGCTGGTTTCAGAAGGAGTTTGTTACTTCTAATATGGTGTTATTTCCTTTTTCTTGCCTTTACCCAACCATCTGGGTCCTGATGGGGTGTTCCTACCTAGTACTTCTGGTTGTTGTTGTTAGGTGCTCAACTCAGGTCCAACTCATAATGACCCTGGGTACAACAGAACAAAACACTCCCTGGCACTGTGTCAGGCACACGATCTTCTTTATGTTTAAGAAGACCATTGCAGACACTGTGTTAATCCATCTAATTAAGGGCAGGAGGGTTGGAAGTGATATGCATTATTTTTAGTTTTGGTTCATAACACTTTATCACGGAAATAGTCCATTCACCTTTTTCCAGTCTCTGCTGTCTTGATTGGCAGACCCAAAGAGATCTGACAAAGGGTATGTTAAAGATAGTAGCACTCCTCTATTAGCTGGCTCCCTGGGGAGCAGAGCAATCCTTTTCATCCCTTGCCATTTGAACTTCACATACATTATAAATAAACTAGCAACATTGTCACTGCAGCTACTGTGACACTAACTTACAAAGGTGACATCAAGACACCAGGCTCTTTCTGTCTTCCTTGTCTACCCTTGAGCTGTGACTTTCATCTTCTGGTCCTAAGATGGCTGCTGCCTCACCAACCACCACTGCATTAGTCAGCTGTTGTCACTGTTGCAGAAAAACCCACCAAAAGATACAGAGGAAAAGTCTTATTGGAAGCTCACGGAGTATCAGTCTATAATGGTGGTGGGGCAGACATGGCAGCAGCAGGAGGCAGGGCCCATGGTAGACAACCTCTTGGCATCACAGGCAGGAGACAGAGAGAGCTTCCTGGAACTGCAGGTCCTGAGTGAAAACCTCCAAAGTCCCGCCCCCAATGTCTCATTTCCACCAAGATAGTTTCTCACCTCCCAAGAGTCCATAATCTCGCAGGGCAGCACCACCCGATGGGGACCCAATATAAAAGCCCATGGCCTCTGGGGGACATTTTATATTTGAACTATGATAACCACTGTCTGAATTCTAGGCAGAATGAAAGAAGACATGGAAGAGTAGAGAGGCGTCTTTCCATAGTTTTTTACCTGTTTTTCAGTGGCCACACTTGTGGCACACAACTACCTCTAGTTGTAGAGGAGGCTAGGAATTAAAATATTTTGTTTACGAACCTCTACTGTAGAGAAATATAAAGATGAACAAGTAGGTACTATTCTCTCCTTTGGCATTTCATCTCAAGAACCTCAGATGCAACCTCTTTGATCCCTGAGAGGCTCTGCTTCAATTGAAGCAGCTTTGCCCTCCTGCTCCTGGGTTGAGGTTGGTATTTAGCCACCTGCCCAGATTGTGTGACCTGGGCTGCCATTCCTTGGTTGATCCTGGCCACTTCCCACATCACAAAGGATCTCTCTGGTCCTTGCATCTTCTCTATTGGTCCCAACTCATGGAATTTTACTTCTGCTTCTGGTTTCTATTCCTGATTTTCTTTCTGCCTGCAGAACTGCACTGCTCTGTAGGACTACTGGTGAGACGTTCCCTAAACCCAATGCTATGAGTTGGACCCAACTCGACGACATCTAACAACAACAACAACAAACAGTGCAGGAGCCAGACTCCTACCATCAATGAAGGGGCCTAGGTCCTGATTGTCCAACCACCTGGGCCTCCAGGTGTTCCCTTCACGCCATGATCTGGGTCACTGTGCCCCCGCCCTGCTGGGCTGCCCATGCTCCTTCTTCCTCAGATGCCTGCCATCTTGGGGGCTTTGTGCAATGGGCCTTGTCCATTCAGCTGGCCCCACCTCTGTCTCCTGTGTGTGTGTGTGTGTGTGTGTGTGTGTGTGTGTGTACATCTGTGGGTGTGTGGAGGTTAGGGAAGGCTGGTTGAAGCTTCTGAGCCAGGATATGAAAGGTGCTCAGGATTTGGGCAGGTGAAGACGAGGGATTGGTCTTTGCCAGGGATGTGGGTAAGATACTAAGGTAGGGAAATAGGGGTGGTAGACACTGTCAGGCTCCCCCAAAGCCTCCAAGGCCCTTTGCTCTTCCTTCACCCCCCACCCCCGACTTTGATGCTTTGCTTCTGAGGGATCTGCACCTTTGGCTGGTCCAGGATTCCCTGGCAATATTGGGGTCCCCTTTGCCCCCTCCTGCAGAGACCTGGGACTCCTGGGTTTACAGCTCATCTTCCTGCCCCACCCCTCTCCCCCCTTAGCTGATGACTGGCTGGTGGGCGTCGGAGGCCCGGCTGGCCAGCCTGGGGTCAGGACAAGCCTCAGAGCTCCCTGGCCTCCTTTGGCTCCTGCTCCCTGCCGTTCCCTCTACCTTTGCATCTGAAGTCACACCTTTTCCTGCTTTGTCCCCTCCTCTGCCCAGCTTCCTCAGCAAAGGACCTGTATATAAATCCTCATCTCCAGGCCTCTGGGGACCCACCTGAGATGGCAGGAATGTGCAGGGGCATCCAAAACAGCTCATTTTTACTGCAGGTGGAGGGAAGGTAAGCCAGCCAGGTGTCAGCCTCTGTGTGAGGGGGGCAATTGTATAAGTGGGGTGGGTGGGGGAGACAATCAGTTTGCCAGAGGGCTATTTCTATCATCCTGGGCACCAAAGGCTTCAGACAGGTTTGTGAGAGGTGACCGTCCGGGAGGGGCAGGAGGAACCGGTGAGCACACTTGCGAGGCTGTCTGGGCACATGGGCAAAGTGACAGTCAGAACAGAGGTGACAGACGTACTGATGCTGGGGGCCACACCCTGAGTCTCGGTGTGTGGGGAGATGGGGACGCCCTTTGCACAACCGGAAGCCCAGGAGGAAGGGCTAACTCAGAAGGAAGGGTGCCTTTGGCCTCTGGGTGCTCTCTGATACCCAAACAGCACGCATCCTCGCCCCGAATTCCTATGCCTTCCCCTTGCATTCTGCTTGACTTATCTTCCAGGGACAGATCAGCCTTTCCAAGTCATCATCTTGCAAAATTCTCAGATCATCATGGCTTAATGAGTGTTTGATCACGTTCAGTCTCAGCCCTTCAACATCAAGGGAGAAATTACGGGGGGCGGGGAGGGGAGAGCTCCTCACCGCAGTGACACCAAGTCCCCCAAAGCTGTGTGCTAAGTCCCTTTGTGCAGGTCCTTGAATGGCAAGGCATTGAATTTAGATAACACTTCCAACCAACAAAGCTGTGAGCTGCTAGGATCAGGCTGTTAAAATGTAGCATTTGATGGTAGGGCTGAGCTCACTGTATATTTAAAAAATGTACTGTGTCCTTCTTCACCATCCTGAGATACACTAATTATTCTGTGGAAGCAGAATGGGAGAATTTTCAGGCCTAGAAATTCTGAACAACAGAGACACCATATAACCATGTATGGCTTAGATCATTCTTCTTACCCACATAATACTTAGCTTTATTCATCTGAGCTTTATTTATCTTAGCTTTATTCATCTTAGCTTTATTTATCTGAGCTTGTGTTTTGTTTGAAATAATGAGCCTTTGTACTCAGCACAGAGAAGTACTCAGTAGCATTCACTTTTAATTTAAACACAAGTTAAATGTACCATTGCAGCGTGGAGATTGCCGTGGTTGTTAGCAGTCTGGGGTTTATTGCTTTCTGAATTTACACGTGTCTCTCGTTGTATGATATGTGACACCATATCAGCATCTCTGCGTGGGTATCTAAAGGAAAAATCTTGTACTCATTATACAAGGACGAAATCACGAAAGGAATGATGTCTTAATTAGTTTAATCACTCATGATTATAGATCCACCAATGTTTTGAGCACCTGTAATGTGCCTGCAGCAGTATCCCTGTGGCATCCAATCCTGTCAGATCTCTGAAGCTAAGCAGGGTTGGGCCTGGTTAGTACTTGGATGGGAGACCACCTGGGAATACCAGGTGCTTCAGGCTTGGGAGATGGACCAGGCAACCCACTCCCAAAAATCAATCTGCCATTGAAAACCCCGTGAAAAGCAGAGAAACACTGACAATAGTGTTTCCCCTGTTGTATGTAGGGTTGCTATGAGTTGGATACTGACTTGACGGCACCTAACAACAACAACAACGTGTTCACCACTGAACATGGAGGACACACTGCAGAGTCTGGCAGGTATAGCCCCTGCTGTAGTGAGACGTATGGCTAATTGGGGTTATGGGAGAAGCAGATCGGTTTAGTGCGGCATACTGTGGAGGTCCCAGCAGGCTGGGAGAGAAGGGGAGCACAGCTGGAGTGTGGAACGCCAGCCCACTGTCTGCAGCAACCACCCCGGAAACAGGTTGGCGTCCACAACAACCACCCCAGGAAGCATCCGGCTTTCTCTAATAACCAGCCCAGGAAGTAGCCTGTCATCTACAACCACCACCCCAGGAAGCAGCCCACTGCCTGTAACAGCCAGCCTGGGAAGCAGCCCCCTCTCTATCACAACCAGACTGGGAAGCAGCTCATTTTCTCCAATAACCAGAAGTCAAACTGGAGGAAGTCAGACCACTTGAAAGAACAAGGAGCAATACAAGGCCCCAAGGCCAAAATAGTATCAAAGAGCAGGTGGGTGAAATATTTTAAAGTAAGTTGGTTCCCAAGGTCGCAGCTTGCCTTGACTGTCTGCCAACAGCCCAGAAGAGTACTCTCTCAGTCCACCTCTTGCTTCTCACCAAGTCTCCTCTCAGGCTGACATAGGGCCCAGCCTCAAGTCAGTTCCTTCAGGAAGTAGCCATCTTTCTTCCTCTCTCCTCCTGTACTGCTGCGAATGGGCTCCCCTTTCCCATGCCTTCTCCCCTCTTTATGTGCTCCCCAAATAAACATGCTCTGCTGTAGGTGGGAGTGCCTTCTCTCCTGTCTGTGGATGCTTGCCCTAGATTTTCTCTATCATTTGGTGCCAAAACCTGGGAAGGTGACAAGGCTTTGCCTTACAGCATGAGTCCCAATCTCTCCTGCATGTCGTGATGGAACCAGTTTGAAAACTCTGCCCTCCCTCAGGAAAATTGCTCTGTGTGATAGCAGGCCTAGGTCACTTAAAAATTACTCTAGTTCCTCGAAACTAGCCTTCAATCAAAGCTGATGAGGGCAGATGTGTCATGAGATGGCTGGGCCTGCCGAAGGGCTGGATTAAGAAAAAAATGTGGCGATGCTAGATAACTTTGTAAATGGCCGCTAGATAACTTTGTAAAAGGCCAAATTCAGGGAATTCCTTAAAAGGGCTAAACTCTGGGAAATGCAAACTTACTTTGTACTTTGTACCCCCAGCCAACCCTCAATCGCCAGCCTGTCTTAGTTCAAAGGACTGACCAATCCTGCATCCCCACTTACCCCTACCTGTAACCCTCAATAAAAACCATCACCAGCAGCGAGTGGGGTCTGACACTAAACGGCTGCGTCGGTGAACTGAGGCACTCTCGAGCTCCAGCTTTAATAAAGGCTCTTTGTTCTTGCATGTGACTTTGGACTCCCTGGTGATCTTTGGGGAACTCGAACTCTGGGCATAACACTCTGCAGTCCAGTTGTTGAGTAATTGATTTCTTCCGATTGTCTGGCTTCCGTGCTCTCGTTCATTCTCCCTCTGTCTCTGGCTTTCGTCGGCCATTTCCTTTCCCTTCCACACTGTGCTGAAGTCTTGGTGCCAAGCCTAACCAAAGTCTCCAGCCCCCCCCCCCGGGGGGGGTCTAAGGTACCCAGAATTAAGGACGCTTTCTTCCTCGAGTTATCTACCATTTATCTGGTGACATCCAGGGTCTTAGGGATCCCTGACATGCAGACCAGTCTACCCCTCCCTCTGAACATGGGAACAGGAAATTCATCACCAAACAAGGACATGCTTTTAGGGTACCTTCTGGTTAGAGAGACCCTTAGGTCTCCAATACAAAATTAAGCCTAAGAAACTTATTAGATTGTGTAATTCCATTTGGACCCAATACTGACTGGACAATAATTCAATGCAACCAAAAAAAGGAACTTTAATTTTAATATCTTAACCAATTTGTATAATTTTCTTCACCTTAACGGAATATAGGAGCACTATTCCTCAACTTCAGTTTTTTCTATCCTTCATGCTATTCCCTATCTTCAGGCTTTTTCTCTCATTCTTGGCTTAACCCCCCATCTGCCTTCAGATTCTACAATCCCAATTGTCTGTACTGTCAGAAAGCCCCCCAGGGGACTCCTTCCTCTTCACACCTGCCTCCTCCCAAACTAGCCAGCTCCTGCTGTTACACCAGGAATGCTTTCTTTTCCCAAAGCCCGAGATCTGCTCAGACTCTTATAAGAAAAATTTAACCCTCTCCAGAGATTCCATTACCAGCTCACTCCAAAGCCAGTTCCCTTACCACATAAAAGACTCCCTGTTCCCTCCCATGACCTCACTGTCTCCAAACTTTCCCACTAGCCATCCCCAATAACTCAGTAATAGTGGCTTACACACCCTGAGCCCTCTCTACCCCAACACTGGACACACATACACACAGACACAGACACCCATAGACATTCATACCAGCCGACACCTCACTTTCTCATAAGATATTCTTTATGATCTATTTTTGGGTTTTCACAGGCTAAAGAAAAGAGTTCTTTAGCTTTCAAGGTCCTGGTCACCCCCCATGACTCTCCCACAATGTCTCAGCTATCAGCCAGCCTTACTAACTCAGCTCAATTTATCATCCTCCAAAACACCCCAATGGCAGCTTCTGCCACCCTAGGTCCCAATGCACCTCCTCTCCCTGGAGCAATGGAGACCCCGTCCACTTTTCCAGTCCAGGACAAAATGCAAGGCCCCAGTGGGGTGCAGCCTCTAAATGCTGTGGACCACACGCCCTCCGGGTTTGCTCACTTAGTAGGGCCTGCACCCAGGGATCCCTTCTCCCTCTCTTGGGAACTCAGACAAGCTGAGCTCCCCCTACTGAGACACAGGCAGTCTTGAAGGAATGGCCATTTCTTTGGACACACATTCCCAAGTGGGACATTTCTAAACCTGAAAAGATGGGCCAAAAAACTTCAACTCTCCTATTGCCCCAGCTTGGCCTGGGGTTTAGCTTAGTTGGTAGAGTGCTGCTTTGTACTTTCTGAGGCCCTGGGTCTAATCCCCAGCACTTTAAAAATGGAAGATGGATGTGGCAATCCACTCCCAAAGAACAATCCCAGAACAATCAGCCATGGAAAATTGCTGTGAGTCAGACATGACTTGATGGCATCTAACAACAGCAACATCTCCCCAGCTTGTTCTTCCACAGTAGTTCTTTCCTACTACTACAAATGACACAGGAGATAATGGACATTCAGACCCAATTCCTGATTTCATTCTTAGTGTTTTCTGCTTAATTATAATTACATTTACTTTATGATGAGACATAAATTCCCCTTCCTTGGGTTGGGATCATAAAATTCTTGCTCCTTTGTCTTTATACCATTCCTTAATACATACACCTCTACTTCAGATTATAACACCGTTCCCACTTTTCTAAGCCTTTTGGTCAACACGATTTATTATTTTTTCCATTTTAGGTCAAATTTGCATTTGGCTAGTTTTTACCTATTAACCTCTACGCCGTCCTTAAAGATCACTCATTGCCCTTTCAGAATGTAACATCTTTCTCATGTTTGAGTTTTTCCCCTCCCTACTTAATAAGGCCAATTACTTCTAAAATATCTGTTGTACCTGTACCAGAATTTCTCTATTGTCTTGGGATGCCCATGGCTGTCTCCCTGTCTCCTGACCTTATATGGTCACCAAAAGCTAGACTGTATGCCTAGGTCTGACTCCAAGTTCCTATGTCATGGGACATTTTCTTCATGAACTCCTCATATTCTCTCTCCCAAATAAACAACTCTCCCTCAATTCCTAATAACTCACCTCTTAGCTCTCCTATGGGCTAGGATTTAGCTCACTTGGTAGAGTGCTGCGCTGCAGTCTCTGAGGCCCGAGTTCAATTCCCAGCACCGCAAAAATGGTAGAAGGGCCTGGCAATCCACTCCCAAGGCAATCCCGAAAAAGTCAGCCATTGAAAATCTTATGAGGGTCGCTATGAGTCAGATACTGACTCGATGGCACCTAACAACAACAACAACAACAGCTCTCCTATAACCAGATCCTTTTTATAAAGTACAGGACATTTTTAACCATTTCCCTATATACAGGCTTACTCAAATATGATAGTTCAACTAATAAGACAAAAGTCCTTCAAATGGGAAATGTTTCTTCTTTAGAGATTCCCCTAATAAGTCAGGAAATCAACTCTTTAACCATCTAACCTTACTGTACCAATAAATCCAACACCCCCATGTGCAGGGTCTCAAATTCTCAAAAAGGATGCCTCAAAATTTGTTGGGGATTTTTAAAATAATATTTCCCAGCTAGGGTCCCTCATGACAGCCTGAGGGGCTGACCCCTAGTTGACCCCGGGGCTCATCTCACTCACTCAAAACAGCCCCTCCCATCGAGTGAGCAAAGATGGCCCTCCGGCCAGCTTGACCAGCCTTAAGCACCTTAGTTTTGATTAGCTCCCCTCACCACCTTGCAGGCAGTAACTGTCTCTACTTGGCAGTTATGTCCGTTTGCCCACTGTACCGGCCAGCTGTGTGCCCTGATTGGCTGAACCCCACCATGTGACCCCTCCAGGACCCTATAAAAGCAGGGCTCCTGGACCCCATATCACTCCTTTGATCCTGACCTCTCTGACCACCTCCTGAACCTCATCACCTGGACCAGCGCTCCCTACTCCAGCAAGACCATCTAGCAAGCAGGTGAGATCAAGCCCAGGGGCGCTGAAGAGCTGAAGGCATCTAGCAAGCCACGAAGAGCCCCCCAACTCCTCCTATCCTTGGGAAGGAGGGAGGTAAAGAAGGCGAGCCGGGAGAGTCAAGACCACCGGACTTCAACTGAACACCAGCGGCTGTGGCTGTGCCTTTAAGGCTGAGCTGTACCAGCACTTAGCCTGTAGCATTCCATGCTGCAGGCCTAGAGCCAGCACTTAAAGGGATAGAGCCTTGCTCTATAGGGGCTGCTTGCTCCTTGCTCTCCATAAGGGGAGCACCCCAATAAATCTTCCCTGTCCTTCTCCAACCATCTGAAGGTCTCCCGAGGTCCTTCTTTCCCGACATCGGCCACGTTGGTATGTCGAGGGTTTGGCCCTAACTTTAGCCGGGCTAGAGCTAAAACCCCGACAAAAATTAAAAAAACCTTTCTTGTTAGTCCTTCCTTTTAGACACTTCAATAAACACAGAATATATATATATGCATATATATATATTTGTTGTTAGGTGCCATCGAGTCAGTATCTGACTCATAGTGACCCTAAGTACAATAGACGAAACACTTTGTCAGTGCTTCACTGCTATTCATAGGTTTTCAATGGTGGATTGGTTTTCAGGAGTGGGTTGCCAGGTCCGTCTCCCAAGCCTATGGTATCTGGTGTTCGCAGGCAGCCTCCCATCCAAGTACTAACCAGGCCGGACCCTGCTTAGCTTCTGAGATCTGATGG
Organism: Pedetes capensis; assembly: GCA_007922755.1. Classification (NCBI taxonomy): domain Eukaryota; kingdom Metazoa; phylum Chordata; class Mammalia; order Rodentia; family Pedetidae; genus Pedetes; species Pedetes capensis. The sequence continues at coordinate 148,069 of VMDO01001862.1, forward strand.
GGTGGGTTGCCACAGTGCTATGGCTATATGTAATATATATATATATATATATATATATATATATATATATATATATATATATTCTCCATATGTTATGTTGAACATCTACATGGTACTAAACTGACTTATAAATAACTAGGTACTTGACCGTTAAGTTTTACTTTCAGGATTTTCAGCAACACAGATCTCAAAAGGCCTCGGGGAAAGTGATTACAGAGTAAGCCCAATTGATAGCTTTTAATCCTGAGAACTACTACATTTCTCTAGGCAAATTAAAACCTGCCCCCTCAGAGAAACTTCAGGCCAGAGAAGAAATTCTTTAGAGGCCAATGCCAGTCCTCAACAGACTCCTGAACAATGAGGACATTGTCATCTTTACATAGAGGACCCCACTATAACCAATGATGTGCCACCCCCTAAGACAGGACAGGCCTTCGTTCAGCTCCTATATGGACTATCCTTGAGGACCAAAAGCCGCCCCTGGTTTCCTGATGAAGCCTGCCTCAAGCAACTACAGAAGACCATCAAAATGCCTTTGGGGGTCTCCTAAAATGGCAGGTACAGGTGTTAATTTCCTGTCTGTTACAGAGGGCTTCATTCTCTGCCTTGATCAGTTACCCAGAACCCCTTTCTAAGTAAACCTACATAATAACCATTGTTGATGAAAATGCCCCAAACCAAAAGATTTTTCCTTTAAAAGCTATCTGGGTACTCACACAGGTAACAGTGATTTATTTTATGGGGCAGAAAGACTAATCCGTATGACAGACCTAAATGCCAAACAGAGGACTTTATTGAAACTTATTGATGGTGCTCTTCTGCCTCCTAATAACAAACTACATGAGCCACACATGGAGCCATCAAACTGTATAGTACAAAAACCTTACAGACAAGAGTCTCCATTGGATCAACTTCTTCCTGGATGGAAGGAGCCCTACCAGGTGGCCTTGTTATACCCATTGCTTAATAACAACTGTTCCTTCTGAGTCTCCACAGCCTCAATAACATCTTGATGATGAAATTACCTACACCTGTGAGCCGTTCAAAGGCCTGAATTCTCTTCACATAAGACAAAAGATCCAACCAAGTTATAAAAAAGGATACAGGAAAGTTGAGGAAGTAGACATTGTAGAAGGACAAAAGAAATAGGAAGTTGTTTATAGATAAAAGGAATTCAATAAAGAAAAATTTGCTCCAGGATTAGATGGATAAATGGCAGAATGGGGGAAAAATCCCAGAGAGTATTAAAATAAAGTAGAAGTTTTGAGAAGGGCAAAATTGTAATAAAGCATCTTCAAAGAAAATGGCATCCATGTCGCCTCCCCACCATACCCCATTCCCATATCGCTAATTCCCTTTTGGATGCAAATTGCTATTTGATATCTTTACTACTATTAACATCACTGATGAAATTGGCAGTGGGAAAACAGGATTAAAAATTTAGAGATGCCATTTCTGTTTTTTTCTCTTTATTGATAAATGTTGGTGGGGTTACAGGGTAATACAGCATTGGCTTTTTCCATTATGCAACTATTACATCACTGTTATTAACTTACAAGGTTTATGGAGCATTTTGACCAATATATAGTAAAACTCATAAGCATATTTGGTTATGTTTCCCTATTTTTCCCATGTACTCATGAAGTTGCATCATTTACGCTGAGATTATCCTCTCCCCCTTTATCCCTTTACATTGATTCTCCTCCCCATCCTACCTTCTGCAGTCTTCACTTCCCTCTGCTAGTTCCCTCCCTCCTTCTTCTCTTTATGTTGTCCCTTCTTCACTAAGATTAACTGTGCATTTTTATATGTCAACTTATGTATGTTGTTGTTGTTAGGTGCCGTCGAGTTGGTATCCGACTCATAGCGACCCTCATAGGGTTTTCAATGGCTGACTGTTTTGGGATTGCCTTGGGAGTGGATTGCCAGGTCCTTCTCCCATTTGTGCGGTGCTGGGAATTGAACTCGGGACCTCAGAGACTGCAGCGCAGCACTCTACCAACTGGGCTAAATCCCAGCCCCATCTTCATGTATATAGAACAAAACCAAGAAGGAGAGAACAGAGCCATACAAGGCTCCAAGACCAAAGTAGTATCCAAGAGCAGGTTGGCGAAACATTTTAAAGCTGGCCCCAAGGTCAGAACTTTCCCTGACTGCCTGCCAATGGCCCAGAAGAGTACACCCTCTCAGTCCCCCCACTTCCTCTCACCAAGTCTCCTCCAGCCTAGGATAAGCCCCAGCCTCCATCAGTTCCCTGCAGCAGTAGCCATCTTTCTTCCTCTCTCCTCCCACTCTGCAGCCAGAGGCTTCCCCTTCCCCATCCCATCCCCCCTCTTCCCCAGCAAATAAACATGCTCTGCTCTAGGTTGGAGTGCCTTTTCTGTGTCTGTGGACACTCGCCCTGCAAGATTTTCTCTATCACCACTATGTCTGGCAACTGGTCTGGTCCAGGAAACTGAACAAGAATCCTTACAATCAGCCGCAAATGGCTGGGACTTAATTAATAGCTGACATCTTCTCTAGTTTTTGTCCCTGCTTCCAATTTAGGGCCAGCCAGAGATAACTGGATGTGCTCCCTAATCAGTCCCACAGGCCACCCTGCTCCTAATTAGCCACCTTGGCTTCTCCAGGCCAACAACCCCAGCCTCCCCTCATGACTTACCTGGACCTGTCCCTTCTTGTCTTCCCTCTGCCTGCTTTTCAGTCTCCATAGTGGCTGACCCCATGCTACAATGAGTCTGAGACAACAGCCTTTGCTTTCCCATTTTGCTTGCCTTCCTTTTCCACCTAAGTTTGCTGTTGTTAGGTGCCATCCAGTTGGTATCCGACTCATAGTGACCCTGCGTACAAACAGGCGAAACACTATTGTCAGTGCTTCTCTGCTTTTCACAGGGTTTTCAATGGCAGATTGATTTTTGGGAGTGGGTTGCCAGGTCCTTCTCCCAAGCCTACAGCACCTGGTGTTCCCAGGAGGTCTCCCATCCAAGTACTAACCAGGCCCGACCCTGCTTAGCTTCTGAGATCTGACGGGATCTGATGCCACAGGGCTACGACTACAGGCTCCACATAAGGAAGGTGGCATAGAGACACTAGGTAGGAACAAATAAAGGGGTAATTCATTCTGTCCAAGGAGGTTGGTAAGGAAACTGGGCAGCGATTTGCTAAGGAACACCCATGATACAGTCCTAAATGATTCCTCCTTTAAATTCTTCTACATCAATGCTAAAATAACTTGTGGACTCTTCCCAGAAAGAAAGAGATGCTGTCCTACATCCAAAGGGAAAGAGCAGCCCCCTGGGTCAGCCAGAGGAAGGCTATTGCAGCTGAGGCCTCCTTCTTAACTCAGGGTGCTAGAAAGATCTGCATCGCTGAAGTGGCATGGGAAGTCAAGATTCTGTCATGTCTGAGCATGAACCATGTTAAGGGGGAGAAGGGCTGTGGATGACCCCAGGGAAGGCTTGAGGCTGCCTGCCTTGTTTGTAGACCTAAGCCCCGGAGGAGATCTGGCTGAGGATGCTCGAGGGTTCTGGTTGGAGATCTGATACCTGGGAAGAGGCAGCAGAGACAGGTGGGACAGAGCCTCCCATGGGTACCTGAGCCCCCTCGCCATGGAGTGGAAAGAATTTAGGTGAGAAGAGCAGGGAGTTTCGGGGTCTTGGAGGAGTGAGGTCTTGCTGATGGCTTCTGGAAGCACCTGGAGACATGGAAGCGCCCCCAAGAGAAGTGACAGTGGCCCATAGGCAGATGACACCCTCATGCGATTGGCAGTAGCCGCATCCTGGGGTCCTGCAAGGAGCAGAGGGCAGTGGTCAGCAAACCGACGCTGTGCTGGAGTTCCAGCCTCAGACCCGATACAGGATACACACCTTCGTGCCTTTCAGGGAGCTGTCCAGAAACCCTGAAAGTCATGGAGGTCAAATGTCCTTACCAGCCTAGCATTACCAGCAGTAGGATCAGAAATCAAACTGAGTTATATGAACGAAGAGATGTGGGGCTTTGTGCACCTGAGTTGCGGACTGTGATTCATACATGAACTTGATACTTTCATGAAGTTAACAAAAACAGAAGCATCATAGAATAAATTGGTACAAATTACCTCTAGCTGCAGGGTAGAGTATATGTATGGTAAAACTCATGACTTGTGAGGACAGAAAGGTAAGAAGGGGAGCCAGAACAGTTATCTAGCCACCTGCTAGATGGTGTCAAGGAGGGTGTTCTTTTACATTTGTGGGCTGCTTTCTTCACCTTTCCTGTCTCTTTTCCTTATAGATTTTGCAGGTGTTCTCTGCGTCAGGATTTTATGCCCGTGATTTAGGCAAGAAGTTAGCCTCCCCTAGGGAAATCCACTGAGTAGAGGCTGCAATGTTGATGAGGTTGGGAAATATTAAATTTTTATTGTATAAATTCTTGGTGCTGTTTATATTTCTGGCCTTAGAGAAAAGGGAGGCAGAATATATTTCTTCCCAGAGAGAAATGTTTCCAAACAAGCAAGATTCGGGAGAGCGTATTGCTATGCATTAAGTTACAAAATGTGACTGGGTGAGAAGTATTTATTTGATCTCCAGGAGAAAAAAGAACTCGTCCCAACTTCTGGCTTAAATAGCCGAAAGGCAGCTTTGCAGCCTTCATGTGTCTGCTGTTCTGCCACCAGGTCTAACAGAGAGAGTCTCAGTCTCACTAAATCCCTGGAAGAGTTCAAGGGCTTCAAGGACTGTGGGCTTGTTCTGTGGCACTGCCAGCCTGACGCCACAGCTGTCTGGCTTAGCTTTTTGGATGAAGGCTGCATTTCCCCTCCCCTATGGGAAGCTGCAGGGCTGGGATTTAGCTCAGTTGGTAGAGCGCTGCACTGCAGTCTCTGAGGTCCTGGGTTCGATTCCCAGCATCGCAAAAATGGGAGAAGGACCTGGCAATCCACTCCCAAGGCAATCCTGAAACAGTCAGCCATTGAAAATCCTATGAGGGTTGCTATGAGCCGGATACCGACTCGACGGCACCTAACAACAACCACATGGGAAGCTGCAGGGCTTGGATTTAGCTCAATTGGTAGAGGGCTGCTCTGCAGTCTCTGAGGTCCTCGGTTCGATTCCCAGCAACGCAAAAATGGGAGAAAGGATGTGGCAATCCGCTCTTGAGGCAATCCTGAAACAATCAGCCATTGAAAACCCTATGAGGGTTGCAATGAGTCGGACAGAACTTGACGGCACCTAACAACAACAATGGGAAGCTGTGGCTGGAAGTGTGTTCTCCTCAGACCCTCGCTACTCAGCTCCGCTCTGCAACCTGGGACCACCTCACAATCTCCTCTCTTGTTTCAGTGCTTTTCTAGACCTTCTTTCTTTAGAAAAGAGTCCACTTCTTATTCTCACTCCTTTGTTTTACCATATCACACGGACGCTGCCTTTCATCCGCCATCTTAAACCAGAAGTCCCTGAGTCACCCGTAAGTACTAATGTTGTTGTTGTTGTTGTTGTGTGCCGTCGAGTCGGTATCCGACTCATAGCGACCCTCATAGGGTTTTCAATGGCTGAGTGCTTCGGGATTGCCTTGGGAGTGGATTGCCAGACCCTTCTCCCATTTTTGTGGTGCTGGGAATTGAACTCCGGTCCTCAGAGACTGCAGCGCAGCGCTCTACCCACTGAGCTAAATCCCAGCCCAAGTACTAATGTTAAGTGAACATTTTATTGGAATCACTTCTTAATAATTGTGATAGGCAGAATACTGACTACCTAAAGTTGTCCCTTGGAAGAAGGACTCAGCAACCCACTCCCAAAAATCAATCCGCCATTGAAAACCCTATGAATAGCAGAGAAGCACTGACAATAGTGTTTCACCTGCTGTAGGTAGGGTCACTATGAGTCGGATACCGACTCCATGGCACCAAACAACAAAAGTTGTCCGTTTCTTAACATCTGGAACCTGTGAATCTGTTAGCCTATCACAACTATTACAAAATGATTCCAATAAAATGGCAAAGGGGAATTAAGATTTCAGAAAGAATTTAAATTGCCATCAGCTGACCTTGAGATGGAGAGATTAGTTTGGGTTACCAGGTGAGTCTAATATAATCACAGAAGTCTTTATAAGTGGAAGAGGAAGGACAGAAAGGTGGCTATATTAGGATGAGGTCTGATGCCACCAGCTTTGAGGCTGAAGGGATTGGTCATGACTCAAGGAATACGGGAGACTCTAGAAACTGGAAAAGGGAAGGAAGCGGAGTCTACCCTAGACCCTCCAAAAGGATTGAGGCTCAGAGACACCTGCCTTTTACCCCAGTGAGATCCAGTTCAGGCTTCTGGCCTCCAAAAATGTAAGATGATAAATTCGCATTGTTTTAAGCCCTTCCGTTTGCAGTAATTTGTTCCAGCAGCAATAGGAAGCTAGTTGAGTATAGTCTATTGCTAAAATGAGATACAGTGCTGCATCAATTTGACTTTTAACTTTTTGAACAGAGGTAGAAAACTTTAAGTATTTTATGAGATAAACTAGCATGAGTGATTATAATTGGAGTAAAATCTTGCAATTTGGTGAATTTTTATAATTGCTTTGTTGATATGGAAGAAAATAGGAAAGGTTTTATGTGTGGGTTTTGTCAGAATTTTCCCTTGTTTTTTTTTCCAGTACTGGGGTTTGAACCTGAGGTGTCCTGCATGATAGGCAAGTGCCCTATCCCTGATCCAAACCCGCAGCCCCTTTTTAATTCTTTATTTTGAGACAGCATCTGGCTAAGTTGTACAGGATGCTTCTGGCTTCTAACTTGAGATCCTCTTGGCTCAGCCTCCTGGTTGCTGGGATTATAAGTGTGTGCCACAGCCCCCAGCTAGAGTGGAACTTTTAATATTTTTTGTTTGTTTTCCCTTTCTGCATTGCTGGGGATCAAACCTATACCTTGTACATGCCAGGCAAGCCCACTACCACTGAGCCTATATCCCCAGCCCAGACATGTCTTTAAAAATGGAGGTACTTCCAGAATAGTTCTATTTAATATTAAAAAAAATCGCATCACTAGCTCTCAATGATTTTGCTATTTGAATATTTTTCTTTCTATTTGCTGAAAGATCCTAGGCATGAGTGTTGAGAGCAGCTGAAAAGAATTGCTTATATTTAAAAATACAGAAGAAAGTACTTTTTGCATCTACTATCTCTTACAAAACCTCTTTGCTTTGCCCTCCTGAGGCCAATTCCTCAGAACTGAAACACTCTTTGACAGTGATCCAAGATAATAGTGGCAATGTTGGGTTATAGATAAAAGAAATTTTCACTTCACTCTAGAGCTGAAATCAGAGCCTCTCAATAAGGCTCAAAATTCCTACTTTCCTCCAAGATAATAGTTAATAGAAGTGTATGTAACAAAGGAAGGACAAGATGGCCTATGGGGGTGCCCCATGGCATGATTAATCATTAAGGCTTTTGTTTGCCACCTGGCAGACTTTCTGATTGGGTAACCACCCAGGTGAGGCAGCTGCAGCGAGCAATTCTCCTGGGAAGGAGGAAGCCCAGGAGGCAAGACGTTAACCACAGCATCTGGGGTAGATTCGGCAGGCTGAAAATCAATGTGTCAGGGTCCCGAAAGCGCCTACCAGAGTCTGTCTGTAAACAGGATACAGTTGATTTTGTTAATACGCGTGTGCTACCACAAAACTGAGTATTCCTTTCAATGGACTCTTGAGGAAAGCAAACTTTCTCTTTACCATCTTAGGTTAGTGACCAGGAGCATGGGAATTAAACTAACAAAAGTCATATTAACACTACAAAAAGGCAAAAAATTCTTATTTGTTTCCTTCAACTAGGACCATTCTCTATTTTTGTGCATTTGTGAGAATTCCCATAATAAAATGCTATTTAAAAAAACGAGTTTTGTTTTGATAGGGTTATATTGTAGAACATCAAAAAATTTCCTTTAAGAGGACTTTCAGGAAGAAAAATAGAATTCTCTGATGAGCCACTAACTGGTGAATTAAATCTTATAAGTTAGAAGCTGACAAAGAAAAATAGTTTGTAAGAGATTGTGCAAATTACTGTATGTTATTATATTAATAAAAGACCACTGTGAAACTTTAGGCCTAAAGCAGAAAAGTTTGATAAGTTTCACCTTAATTCTTGGTAAGGGTCTGGGCTCTGAAGTGGAAAAGATTTAGATGGGTATCCTCACTCTGCTTTTATCAATCTACTAGCTTAATGTTCTTGGCCGATCATTTAACTTCTGTGAACCTCAGGCTCCACATCTATAAAGTGGGGGTAATAAAACGTCTTGATCAATAAATCCCTTAGTACAGGGCCTGGCACATGGTAATTGCTCAGCAAGGGATTCCAGTAATTCTACTTCACCATTTCAATGCACACTTTCCCGTATTCTAACATCTCTGAAGCCTGCAGCCGTAGCCCTGTGGCATCCGATCCCATCAGATCTTGGAAGCTAAGCAGGGTCGGGCCTGGTTAGTATTTGGATGGGAGACCGCCTGGGAACACCAGGTGCTGTAGGCTTGGGAGAAGGACCTGGCAACCCACTCCCAAAAATCAATCTGCCATTGAAAACCCTATGAACAGCAGAGAAGCACTGACAATAGTGTTTCACCTGTTGTACGCAGGGTCGCTATGAGTCGGATACCGACTCAACGGCACCTAACAACAACATCTCTGAAATGGAGACGTAGCTCCTAATTGGCATCATTACTTCATGCGTTTTTTCTTTCTTAGTGGTATGTGATAAAACAATGGTGCATTACTACAAATTGATGGCATCTGTGCGTCAACATGGAACCATAGTAAAGCAGTAGTCTCAATTTCTGTTTTAAGATTATTCTGAATAATTGAGGCTTAAAAATATCTCAAAGTCTGAAGGAAATATTTCCAATACATCATGAATAGAACAGTTTGGAGACAAATTATTTTTGTGAAAATGGCTTATCAATTCCATTTTTGCATAAAATGCCTAGGAGAAACCCAGCCAATCAACACATAGCTATCAGCCCATGGAAAGGTATTTTGCCAAACTCTGAGTCTAAGAAGGTGCTAGCGTTTCTTTTGTCATGTCTACAGTAATTGTCTCTGCGTTTCCACGTAACCGGTTTAAAAAAATTCTACTTATCCCCATTGTTATCTTCTACTTTGGTCACAGGGCTGGGATTTCGCTCAGTTGGTAGAGTGCTGCACTGCAGTCTCTGAGGTCCCGAGTTCAATTCCCAGTACCGCAAAAATGGGAGAAGGATCTGGCAATCCACTTCCAAGGCAATCCCGAAACAGCCATTGAAAACCCTATGAGGGTTGATATGTGTTGGATACCAACTTGACGGCACCTAATGACAACAATTTCAGTCACAGTATAATGAGGGCTGGTTAAAACAAACCCTCTAAGCAGTTTTCTGTTGCCTCTTCTTTCCCATCAGAGATTTGGGGATTTGAGGGACCCTCAAGGGGCTGGAATTTAGCTCAGTGGGTAGAGCGCTGCGCTGCAGTCTCTGAGGTCCCAAGTTCAATTCCCAGCACCACAAAAATGGGAGAAGGACCTGGCAATCCACTCCCAAGGCAATCCCGAAACAGTCAGCCATTGAAAACCCTTTGAGGGTTGCTATGAGTCGGATACCTACTCGACGACACCTACCACCACCACCAACAACAACCCCTAGATATGGTAGTTTTGATAACAGAATCCAACTCTTGGTGGCCACAGATTGCAAGTTGCAGTGCCAGGGAGTGACGACGGGCTTTACATCGAGGTGCTTGGATGTGTGACCTGCCAGCTCAGCACCTGGGCAGTGAGGGGCTCCACAACTGCCACCCTGTCCAGGGTAGCAGGCACAACTGCTGTCCGTGGCTCCTGGTGCAAGTCAAGTGTTTGTCACAAGAAACTGTAGCCCAGAGCTCTCCGAGTGAGACATTGCCTTGGTCTTGGCCTTCCCGTTCTGATGTCCAGCTCTGCCTCCAGCTATGGTGTTGACCCATTTTGCCTCCACTTGGCTGTACAATTGGCATCCGTTGCCTGGCATTGAAGACGAAGATGCGCCTGACTCTTGCCATGGTATTTTCAGTGGCATCATACGGTTGTGAAAGCTGGACATTGAATAAGACAGGAGAAGAATTGATGCTTTTGAATTGTGGTGCTGGAGACGTCTATTGAATATACCATGGACTGCCAAAAGAACCAACAGATCTGTCTTAGAAGAAGTGCAACCAGAGTGCTCCTTGGAAGCAAGAATGGCCAGACTGCGTCTTACATATTTCGGACATGTAGTCAGGAGAGATCAATCCCTGGAGAAGGACATCCTGTTTGGGAGAGTGGCAGGTCAACGCAAAAGAGGAAAACCCTCCACCAGATGGATTGACACAGTGTCTGCAACAATGGGCTTAAACATAAATAAGATCATGTACCTGGCACAGAATGGGCAAGCGTTTCGATCTGCTGTACATAGGGTCGCTACGAGTCAGACGCGACTCGACGGCACCTAACCACAACAATGGACTGCCGAAAGAACCAACAGATCTGTCCTAGAAGAAGTGCAACCAGAGTGCTCCTTGGAAGCAAGAATGGCCAGACTGCATCTTACGTATTTCAGACACGTAGTCAGGAGAGATCAATCCCTGGAGAAAGATATCATGTTTGGAGAGTGGTAGGTCAGTGAAAAAAAGGAAAGCCCTCCACCAGATGGATTGACAGTGTCTTCAACAATGGGCTTAAATATAAATAAGATCATGTGCCTGGCACAGAATCAGGAAGTGTTTCGATCTGCTGTACATAGGGTCTCTGTGAGTTGGACTTGACAGCATCTAACAACAACAACAGCCTGGCATTGGCACCACCCCAATTCTTATGCACTGGGAAGTTTGCAAAAGAGTGAAACTCAAAGATGTGGTTAGACAACAGGGTCTGTATACCATTTTAACAGAGGGAAGGAGATTTCTGCTTCTCAGGATGGCAGACTGTGGGGAAATACGGAAATATGTGGGAGTCTAGTGGAAGAGAATGTTCGTTTTAGTAAGATGTCTTTATGCACACACAATCCATGCAACCTCTGTGTCATGTGATAAACATTGCTCTTCTCTTCTTACATGGGAGATGGGACGCTCTTAAAGGGAAGTTTATGCCCTGCTTTTCAGTGCATCTGCTGATTCTCAGTTGCCTTTAGCTCAAAATAATCTTTGTGCCAAAGTGGTGCATTAGAGGAACACACATTCTAGGTGAACCTGACTCCTCCTGCACCTCTCAGACTCCATCAGCAAATCCTAGCATCTTTCTCTTCAAAATCTCTCAGTTCTAGAATTTGTCACTTCCTTCTGAAAATACCACCCTAATCTAAGCTTCCATCACAGAATTGCCTGGACTTATATGTTGCTGTTGTTGTTAGGTGCCATCGAGTCGGTATCCGACCCATAGCGACTCTCATAGGGTTTTTAATGGCTGACAGTTTCGGGGTTGCCTTGGGAGTGGATTGCCAGGCCCTTCTCCCACCCTTGCGGTGCTGGGAATTGAACTCGGGGCCTCAGAGACTGCAGCACAGCGCTCTACCCACAGAGCTAAATCCCAGCCCTGGATTTATATAGTAGTGTTCATATAGATCAATTTATTATTACTCTTCTCTTTATTTGGACAGTGGGCTGGGATTTAGCTCAGTTGGTAAAGTGCTGTGCTGCAACCTCTGAGGTCTCGAGTTCAATTCCCAGCACCGCAAAAATTGGAGAAGTCCTGGCAATCCACTCCCAAGGCAATCCCGAAACAGTCAGCCATTGAAAACCCTATGAGAGTTACTATGAGTCGGATACTGACTCGATGGCCTGTAATAACAACTTTATTCTGCCTTCCCCCCCTTTTTTAGAATAGCACCTATATCTGAGATTATATTACATACCTATTAGTGTATGGTCTGTTTCTTTACTAAAGTGTAAACTTCACGAGAATTAACTATTATTTTTAATAATGTGCTGGCTGCCAAGTATACACATAATAAACACAATGTTGAACTTAAAAAAGTACCTTAGTTGTACCTACTGAGTGTGGACTGATTCCTGCCATCTTCATTTTTAGGGCTTCAACTTCACACAAAATAATTGGGTTCAGGTTCAGGAGTGGGTTCAGTATATTAAAATGAAGCTTTGGGTTTGGTTTGGATCTGAGTTTAAAATTTTAATCCTATGTGTGGACAGATGAATAAAATGTTTTCAGGGTTTTGTTTTTGAATTTTCATGTATAATAGCTAATGATACAAATCAAAACCACATTAAGAGTTGAATCCAATTTTTCACTGAGCTCGAGTTCAGGTTCAGAAAAAATTTTAAAAATACCTGAACAGATATTACCATAAAAAGACAAGCAAATGGAAGAGAAGTCTTTGGTGGGGGGTGGGGTGGGATGGGGGAAGAAGCGCACAAGAGGGTAAGGGGGAACTTATATGTATAATGTACAACAAAATGCATATATGGAGATGTCACAATGAAAATCATGTCAGAATGAATCACATTAAGGTGTACATTAAAAATTTCAAAACAAAACAAACAAACTTGAATAGGAATGGGTTCAAGGTTCAGGTTCAGGGTTGGTTTGAAACCCAGCTGTCTACACATAGGATTTATACCTGAACCTGAACGGAACCCAAGCCCTCTAAATTTATCATATTGTTCCATAACTTCAGTGCGGGGCTCTGATTCCTGCAGAGTTTCTGGCTGATTCACCATGGAAGAGCTGTGTGATATTATACAGGTCCCTTGCCTCTCGGGTTTCTAGTTCTCCATTTGCAAAATGATGGATTTGGACTAGATTGGCATTTCTCAAACTTTGCTCCTTGTTAAGAAGTATACTTTGAAAAATGGGTTCCACCTTTGTGCATTGTTGATGGGAATGTAAAATGATGCAATTATCAAGGAAAACAGTAGTTTATCAAAAGATTAAATATAGTTGCCACAGGATCTAGAATTTCACTTTGAAGCATATATCCGAAAGATTGAAGGCCAACTCTTGAAGAGATATTTGTATACCATGTTCATAGCAACATTATTCAGAATAGCCAAGAGGTATAAACAACTCAAATGTCTGTCAGTGAATGGATAAGAAATCAGTCCAAGCAGTGGAATATTATTCAGCCTTCAAAAGGAAAGAAATTTGGACTCATGCTATCTGACAACTGACAATCATCAACTGACAACTGACAAACTATCATGGATAAATATTGAGGAAATTATGCTAAATAAAGTAAGCCAGTCACAGAAAAGTAAACATTGTATGATTCTGCTTTTGTGAGGTATCTGGAATAGTCAAATTCAGACAGAAAGTAGAGTGGTGGTTGGCAGGGCCTTAGAGGTGGGGGAAATGGATAGTTAGTATCTAGTAGGTACAGAGTTTCAATTTTGCAAGATGAAAAGCTCTGGAAATTGGTTGCACAAATGTGAATACACTTAACAGTAAAGTAATTGTGCACTTAAAATGATTAAGATGGTAAATTTTATGTTAGATATATTCTAATTAGAAACAACAAAAAATAAAGTGTTCCATTTAAAAAAATCAGAGGGGAAAGGGGGAGGAGGGAGGCTAATAATTACATCAAGTTAGGAAAAAGTAGATACTATAGGAGTTAAAAAAATCCAGCTAATTGCCCCTGTAGAAATCATTTCCTTGAACAAATTGACCTTGGAATTTTGGAGACAAGTGAGGAAGATGATTTCCAGGGGCCGCTATGGTTATAAGACCCATGACTCTTTTCTGAGTCTAAGGCGTCAGCCCCAGCAAGTACTATTTCTGACATTCACTCTTGGCCCTTTTCCTTTTCTTAGGGATTCTCCCTGCCACAGATGTGTCTGGACAGTGACAGATGGGAACGAATCTTCTCAGTGACCAGGATCCACGCTGACAGCCAGAAGAGACCAAAGTAAGCTGCATTTATTTTCTCAGGCTCTGAGTACTGAGTGGGAGGAGGTTTGTCAGAATATTTGAAAGTTGCCTGTGTACCAACATTTTGGGCAAGTGGCTCTTAATTATTCTTTGTTAATAACAATATTAATGTGGATCAAAAGCTGGGAAATATACCTCAAGAGCTGTTCAAATTCCCTATGGCATAGCACTTATTTGAGGGTCTATGGACTAGGGAATTTTTACAAGGGTTTTTTATTGTCTTTTTGTAACAATGTTAATTATGCTTAATTAATCTGACTGCAATAATCAGATATAGATCTTGTTCAGTTGAGCGGTGCCTAAGTACTAAATACTTAAGTCTTTCTAGATTTCCATCTAAGTAATTATTTGGTAGTTAGGAACAGCTTTCATGGGTTTTATGTTTTTAAAAGGTACTTTAAGGCCATTTATACAGTCTAGAAAATGAATGCAACTGTTCTGACAAGATAATAACAAAGTTCGCTACAGGAAAAGTTTCTGTCTTAAACAGAACTGGAACTCAAGTACATATAGAAAAATATTACCAAGTAAATGATAGAGAAGACTTAGATGGGGAGGGTGTTGGGGGGGAAGCGCACAAGAGGGCAAGGGGGCACCTATACGAATAATGTACATCAAAATGAATATATGGAAATGCCCCAATGAAAAGCATGTCAGAATGAATCACATTAAGGTGTACATTAAAAATGTCCAATAAAAAAAAGATCAAAAAAAATAAAAGTACTCTAAGGAGGTTCATAAGAACAGGAAATTCCAGAATTATGATTTTACTTTCATCAGAAAAAGGTCCTTGAACCAAAATAAATACTCACATGACTTGATTCCTAGCACCGAGTTGTTCTGGTAGGGGCTAGGGATATTTTTTGACTGTCGATGGAGCACCCAGCCACTTCTTTCCATGTGGATCTCCCATCCCACAGTCTAGAAAAGAGGGCTCCTGGCTTTCTCAGCCCCTGTGCTGATCATCCTGTTCTAGTTACAACAAAAGGAAAGGATGCGAGGAGACATCTTTCATTATCCTGGTTCTCACCCTCTTCTTCACTCCTAAGGCATTGTACTCTGAGGAGCTCCTGTTTGGGGCTGTGGCAGGCACTTTAACTCAAAAGGCCAAGCACCTCTCAGAGCGGTAGACCCAGTGTCCTGAATAGGTCAGCTCTGGAACCACCTGTGCTTAGCCTTCTTCCTATGTGTAATAACTAAATGCCTCTACTTCAGTGAATTCAATTCAATAGATGTTTGTGTAGCACCTGTAATCTAAGTACTAAGTTCTAAGTACCTTAAAGACATCAGTGAGCAAATACCATCATAGGGCCCCCCACCAGCCTCCTGTAGTCATCACCCTGCTGCCTGTAGTTTGAAGCATTCCTGAATGTCCACAGTGTAATCTCAGTTTTCATGGGATGAGGGTAGTGGTGTGTCGGAGTTAGCTTCTATCAGCTTGCAAGAAATGGCTGTTAAATTTTCAGGAGTTTTAAAACACAGCAGGTTTGTTAAATTACACTGTTGTTAGGTGCTGGTGAACTTATAATTACATTATATTAAGATAGCATTTCCTATTCTATCGTCTAACCTTTTGAAGTTTACATTTATCGCCTTTGTATGATGTAATTGGTATACAATGAGACACTCCTGTGCATCTCTTCCCAAGTCTATGTTCAATGACATCACCTTGGCATCTTGAAGTTGGCCATTGTAGGAATAGCTATGCTGTGGAAATTGACAACTGGTACAAATCAAGCCTTTACTTATTGTTTTGGGGATGTCCAGATGTAAGAATGAAATGGAGAAAATGTTAACAATCCAGATTACGTTTAGAAGATTGTTGTGTCTGTAGCCATTACCTTGTGAATAGCACAAAAATCCAAGGACACATTCTTCCAGCATTAGAAAACTGTTATCTAAATCAGCAGAGATGCTGCTGAAGACGTTGATGATCAGCGGATGGTCTGACTATATCTTCAGTGTTTCACCTTCACCAGACTGATTAACAAAACTCTCAGCTAATGTTCTTGTTAAAACTCTTCTCATGTATCAGTTGCAATCACAGGTTAGCTATAGACACAATGCTTGATAAACAGAAAGGAGAGCATTCTGTGTGAATCGATTGCTGTATGGATTCAAGAGGAAGTGTACTGTATACTTTATTATCATTGGCAGATTGTGTGATGCCCATCTTTTATTTCAGTAGATTTGATAATAAACTTATGTGTGCGTGTATTTACATGCATTATTTGCAGAGGTGGTTGTTGAACATTTGTCAGCACACCACTTGCTGGGTGGGATCGGGCAGAAGCAATGGGAAGGAAATGAGTAACAGCAACAGGCACTGCTCTGGTGCTCAATGCAGACCATCCTGTGGGATTGCTGTGGAATCTGTTTTTAGAAGTCTGTCTATGAAACTGGATGTGGTAGCACATGCCTGTAATCCTAGTGACTTGGGAGGCAGAGCCAGGAGGACAGTAAGCTTGAGGCCAGAGGCATCCTGCATAAATTAGCAAGACTGTCACAAAATAAAAAATAATCACAGTTATTATCAAACAGTTCTAGTATGCCAGGCAATGCTAAGCATGCCTCAGTAGATGAGAGAAAGATGAGACAGGTGTAAATAGAGTCAACTGCTCAGAAAGGAAAATATGCTTTGGTATGACATTTTCCTTGGAAAACACATACTCCCTTTGTTGGGAAGGGTGTTTGTGAAATATAGCTCTACAAGTAAAAGATACTCAACAAAAACATTTCAAATCCAAATTACTGTGTATGGAGGGAATCAGTGGGAGCTGGGAAGTGGGAGTCAACTCTTAGTCATAAAATTAGAAAAGTGCTGAACATTTGGGTAAAGGACACATATGGGAGGAAAATGTCTTAAAAAATAAAAAATAAAAAAGGGGCTGGGGTTGCAGCTCAGTGGTGGAGCACTTGCAAAGTATGCCTGAGACCCTGGGTTCAGCCCCCTAGTACCACAAAAAAAAAAAAAAAAAAAAAAAAAAAAAAAAAAAAAAAAAAAAAAAAAAAAAAAAAAAAAAAAAAACACACAGGAAGCTGGGGTTTGACTCATGAATTGTGAGAAAGAGTCCAAGCTGATCAGAGACATTGATCTAACCCCATAGTCTACAGAACCCCTTACATAATCTCTCACCAGAAAAACCACAGAAAGCTACAAACCAGGTGACTTTGATAAATACATGTGATCTGGACTATGAAATTGTCCACAGAGTGCATGACCCCAACCACCCAGGTGTCAGTGTCTTCATAATGTACCCCAACTATGTGCTATATTAGCTCTGTCTTATGCAGCAACTAGTATGTTGGGAACAAACCCCAAACCAAAATACATACGAGATGAAAGGTGTTCTGGAAGCGCCCTGGTCAGATTGCCCTTTATCAACCAAGAACCTCACTGACATATTCTACACATGCAATTGTTTTCCTTCTCGTGGGAAAAAAAGGAATGGACACATGCTGTTTGTTAAACAAGTTGCCATATGGGTCTGTATGCCCTTCCTCAAAAGATAATTATCTTAGTGAGGGTAGAGCCTACAGTATCTATGTTGTTGTTGTTAGGTGCCGTCGAGTCAGTATCCGACTCATAGCAACCCTCATAGGGTTTTCAATGGCTGAGTGCTTCAGGATTGCCTTGGGAGTGGATTGCCAGGTCCTTCTCCCATTTTTGGGGTGCTGGGAATTGAACTCGGGGCCTCAGAGACTGCAGCGCAGTGCTCTACCCACTGAGCTAAATCCCAGCCCACAGTATCTATAGAAATTTAAAAGAATTTTTGTTTAGCAATTTCGGTGGCTGATAATGTTAGTGTCTAATGGAGAAAGACTGCCCACTACACCTCATTAAATGAGGACAGAGAGGTAAGATTGTGCTCACCACAGCCCAGGTTTCTTCTCGGGGAGAAATACAGGTGCCGGACACCTCCCCTTTGTGCAGTGGATTCTTACTGGGCCTGTGGAACCTGCTGGGATTTGCTTGCCAAACTTCTTGTCTGTTATCAAGAAGAGCCAAGGCCTCTTGGGGTATGTGTGAAAAGAGAAAAGGATTTCACCAGCAGAGGGCTTAAACGGAGATATGAGGGGGCCCACCTCTCCATGGGATCTGGGGTGCATGGTGCACAGTATTGTTAATGCACTGTTAAAATCAATATTAGTGTTAATTAAGGATCTTTTTCATTGTTACTGTAAGTGCTCCTTCTGCCACTTATTTTCCTGTGGGGAGGTGCAGATGTCGGGGGATTGGCAATCTGATTCCCTAACTGGCAGCTTTTAGCCTCTCCCTTGATACCCTGGCTGCTTTGAGTAAAGATCTCTCAGTCAAGCAGCCAGTGGAACCTCCCTTATACCAGCACTGGTGGTTCTGAACACTTCATAGATGTCTTGGGGAAGCCACATGATAATTCCTGCTGGAGCACAGCTCCAGCTCCTGAAGGTGCAGCTCCAGCCATGGCTGTTTCAAACAATTTGAAGTTCATACTGGACTTTTTGCTGTCACAAGCCTCTTCTTCTCCTTCTCCTTCACCACCTCCTCCTCCTCCCAAGCCTACAGCTTCTGGTGTTCCCAGGCGGTCTCCCATCCAGGTACTAACCAGGCCCGACCCTGCTTAGCTTCCGAGATCTGATGGGATCAGATGCCGCAGGGCTACAGCTGCAGGCATAATATATATATATACACACACACATATATATATATATATATATATACATATATACACACATACACACACATGATTTTTACCATAATTAAAAAGTAATAATAATACAACATACCAAATACCCCTGAATCGGGCACTTTCAATGGGTGAATTTTATGGTCACTGAATTCTGTCTCAATACAGTTGATGAGGGAGGACTGGGCAACCCACTCCCATAAAACAAGCAGCCATTGAAAACCCTAGGAATAACAGAGAAGCACTGACAATACACTTTTGCCTGTTGTATGTAGGGTTGCTATGAGTCGGACACCAATTCAACCCCACCTAACAAGAACAACAACAGCAACACAGTTGATGAAAAAGGCCACAAAAGACCACCATGGCTGAGCGGAGGCAGGTAGGCAATGGGGAATAAGAGGTTAAATTGGGGAGCCCTCTGGGATTTTCCCCATTTGCCCTTGTTACCACTGATGACCTCTACTACCAGGAGATGAACTGACACCATTAACAGGCTTTGCTTCTAGCCATCCGCTCCTTCCTGAGTCTGAACAATTTTGAGATGAGGAGGTGGCACCCAGGATGGCTTCCTGGGACTGAGGCCACCTCTCCAACCAACTCTGCCGCCTGCTCTGGGCCTGGGCTCCTTTTCTGCATTTCAGTCAGCCTCCGGCATGGTCAGGGGATGCCTGCTTTATGTCGTGGCCACTGCCTGCACTGCTAGACTCTAGAAATATGCACTGAACATAAATAAAGAGGTCAGCATTGGGGTCTCTGGGCAGGTCATTATTTACTGACATGTAGGATGATTCTGCATCCCCCAGGGCTGGGGGCTAGTGCTTGCTTTGGCGGCCTGATTGAAAGATAGTTCTTCATGATCATAAAAAACAAGTCAGAATCATCTCCTGTGATCCAGCCTGTGGCTAGCAGCTGCAATCAACGCTTTTACATTATGCATGATTCTCCACTGCGTATATCGGAGTAAGAAGATACCTAGTTCCGTTTGTGATTCCCAGTTTTATGCTAAGCACTTCCAGGCAACTGCGGCTAATTAGTGTTAATACAGAACTGCTTACATATTTATGTCTTAGTCCATGCCTCGTGGTGATGGCACAATGGGCCACACGTTTAGGACTGATCAAGCCAATTTGCAACTGGCTTGAAAGCCTTGAGCTATGGCGTTGGAGCGGGTGGTTTTGGCAATGCAGCTTCCTGTCATTAAGCAGGTGGGAACCCATGGAGATGGAGGACTGTTGGGGTGGTCACCACAGACACACAGATGCGCCCAGGCTATTTTGTGTATTCCCTTTTCCCTGGCCCTCTTGCAGTATTTGCAGCATTTGATCACGGCTCTGGGTTGGTAGCTACATTAACTTACTCCATGGCGGGTGCCCACCTGGGTTCCAGGCTCCGCCCTGAATCGCACACGTGAGGGCAGCCCCGATCTCTCAGTCTCCTCCCCTTCCGCCTCCGCTCCGCTTTTCTTTCCGCTTTGAATGTTGCTGTTTTCTTTCTGTGGGCCTGAAGGCACTCGCTCTCCAAAGTCCAGAAGAGAAGGGAGGCAGCGAGGAGAGTGCAAGCGGGATCCAGGGGAGCAGGGGAGGGGAAGGGCGGGGCAGGGTCACTGCTCACGGCTGGGACTCAATTCTGCCTGCCCCGGCGTGGCCTCGCTGAATCATAGGTTGCCCCAGAGAGCTGCTCTTCCTAGACCTGCCAAGCGCTGTACAGAGGGGTGTGGGGCCCGCTCCTTCCTAGGTGCCCTGCTTTGGGATCAGAAGGATGTGGGCTGAAGGCAGAGAAGCTGGGGTGAGCGCAGAGCTGCTAACTCAGGCGAAAGCCACATGCGATTGCTGCCAACAGCAAGAGTCGGAGGGAAGTGGGTACAAGAGGTGTCTGCTACAGCGCCTGAGAAACTCTCTGGAAGAAGACTGCGCCCCAGCCCTTCCATCCACCACCCCAGGACATCCGGAGGCCCATGTGGCCCGTGCCTGCTGTCCTGCTTAGACCAGTTCTCATTTCCACCTTAATTGCCCTGCCCCTGAGTTTCCTCCCTCAGCTCTAGCTCTTCATTCATTCATTGATTCATCCTAGCCTTCCTTCCTTCATCCCTTCTAGCATTTATTCCTTCCAGCATTCCTTGCCTGTTTGTTGTTGTTGTTAGGTGCCATTGAGTTGGTATCCCACTCATAGCGACCGTCTGTACAACAGGGGAGACACTATTGTCAGTGCTTCTCTGCTGTTCCTGGGGTTTTCAATGGCAGATTGATTTTGGGGAGGGGGTTGCCAGGTCCTTCTCCCAAGCCTACAGCTTCTGGTGTTCCCAGGCGGTCTCCCATCCAGGTACTAACCAGGCCCGACCCTGCTTAGCTTCTGAGATCTGATGGGATCAGATGCCACAGGGCTATGGCTGCAGGCCTTGCCTGCTTAGAATGGATTAAGCTCTTTGCTGTGTCTGGCATAAAAAGAAATAAGGGAAGGGACTGGATCTATCTTAAAGCCAGGGTTCCCTGACATTGGCTTCGAAACAAACCACAGTAGGAGGCAGGGTCTGTAGGGCAATAATGACTTGTGGTGGCTCATTCATTTGCTGATTTTATAAATATTTCCTGGTTCCCTCTCTGGACCATGTGATCTTCAAAGCACTGAGGAGGCACTGCTGTGGAAAAGCCTTGTGGTTTTTGCCTGTCTGTACCCAGAAGAGGGAAGGACATTGATGAGGGGTCATGGAGAGGGAGGGGACCCCATAGCCAGGACTGGCTTGCAGAAGGCTTCCTTGGAAGAGCCTTGGTGGATTTGGAACAACCCAACTACATGGCAGAAGCAGAGCCTAACCTCTCTGTCTTCAACCCTCTTGGCACTGTGTTGCTGGGCATGTGTCGTAGCCTTTGCCCGTGTTTGTTGAAAAGGCTAAATGTCTTTCCCAAAGGAGAAATAGCTTTCTTGTGCAAGACAGCTCATCCATGGTCCTGGAAGCCAGACAGAAACTCTGAAGTGCAGGTGGGGAAGGATTTTGAAAAGTGGCTGGGGTTTAGCTCAGTTGGTAGAGCACTGCTCCGTACTCTCTGAGGTCCCAGGTTCAATTGCACAAAAATGGGAGAAGGATGTGGCAATCCACTCCCAAAGCAATCTTGAAACGATCAGCCATTAAAAACCCTATGACGGTCGCTATGAGTCAGACCCGACTTGACGGCACCTAACGGCCAACCATTGAAAGGTGACGTACATTCAAAGGAAAAGGAAAGCAATATGCCAGGCACTGCATTGGGAATTTTGTGTGGGAGACTGTATTTTCTTACTTGGCGTGGGGTAGGCGGCCCTCATGCTTTTTCCAGTTCTATATTAAAACCATGAACTGGGCTTAATGGAAGCCACCAGAAACTACTGTGAAGCATCATAGTTTTACAGTGACCAGGACTTACGGGGGCTCTTCTGTGCAGTCCTCCCACTCTTCAGATGGGGAGATGGAAGCCAAGAGAAGGGAAGTGACCTGCCGAGGTCCCCATGGCTAGTAAGCTACAGGGCTGAGCCTGGAGCCCCACTGGGTGGCTCAGACAGCAGACAGCTATGTGAGCAAGATGGGTCACTAGGCAGAACAGCCAACAGGGAGCCAGTGGACCCCCACTGGGGAGGAAGATGGGAATTCTAGAATTCTCCAGCCTAGGACCATTAGGAACAAAGCCTGAGTGGTCATCAGATTCCACGGAGAGTGTGTCAATTGCTTTCCACTACTGTAACCCACACCTGAGAAAATCACCTTGTAAGGAAAGCTCTATTTTGGCCCATGGTTTCAGAAGATTCGTCCATGGTCAGCTGGCTCTGTTGCTTTTGCGCCTGTGGTGAGGCAGAATGTCACGGCAGGGAGCATGTGGTGGGGCAAAGGGGCTCAGGTCATGGTGGTTTGGAAGCAAAGCAGAGAGGAAGGGTCAGGGTCTCAATATTCCCATAACCAAACTTCCTCCAACTCACACCACCTCTTCAAGGTGCTACCATCTCCCAGTGGCAACATGGGCTGGGGTCAAGGCTTTAAGACATGTGCCTTTGGGGAACACCTAAAATCTAAGCTATGGCAGACAGTTTTAATGGCAAGCAGCAGACTTCCGGACTCCCCCTATGGGCCGAATTGCTCTAACCCCCAGGGTGACTGGATTGGGACGTAGGGCCCTTGTGGAGGTATGGTGCTGTTGGGTGCCTGAGCCTTTCTATGCTTGCTGTCCAGAACACAGGACACCTGGGGACTGGACAGGTGGAGGTGGGAGCTGAGCCCTTGTAGGAGGAGGGGAGCAGCAACCCTTGTAGGTGATGTCAGTGAGGTGCAGTCAAATCTACGGGGTGTAGCTAGCAAGCTCCTGGCATCTTACAATGATGTAAACAAAATGCTCACCCATGTGTGTAACAAAGACCCCCTTGCACCGTTGCCAAGGATATGTGATAATCATCTCATTTAACACATGTGACATCCTTTCCTCTAGTTAATTTCAGTCTCCTGTCACTAGACATCTACAGGTGGGCAACCGCTGTGAGTCCACCCAGATAGCGTATACACACCCGTGTATACACATGCGCATACACACAAACACACACTCTCACACAGAGCCTCCACAACAAAAACAGTCGTGGTGGCCTGATTTCACGTCCCTATATTCCTCATTCCTTGCCTCAGGCTTTTGCTTTGAAGAGAGTTTTAGAAAATCTCTTTTAT
Organism: Pedetes capensis; assembly: GCA_007922755.1. Lineage (NCBI taxonomy): Eukaryota > Metazoa > Chordata > Mammalia > Rodentia > Pedetidae > Pedetes > Pedetes capensis. The sequence goes on from VMDO01001862.1 coordinate 171,290, forward strand.
ATAAAAAAAAGGAAATTTCTTTCTTCTACTTCCTTTTCAACCATAAATCAAAATGGCCCTCCTGGATTTTGATGCAGACGAGCGACTGCACTCCTCTGTGAGGTTCCTGGCTGCTACCTAGACGGACTTGGGCAAAAAATAAATGACGTTAATCATGCTTCCGTATTCTCCTTGATGCACTATCACCCCGCAGGTCCTTCACTGGCACCCGGAAAGGGATTTGTCTGCAGCCTGCGTGGATCTGTAGCATGGTGCGTGCTCTGTCTTCTCAGCCCAATTCCAGTTTCTGTTCTTTCCTCTCCCTGTTCCCTGACTCGCCCTCCATTACCCTGAACGTCCCTGCAGTCCTCCCTCCCCTCCACCCCTCCTCCATGGAGCTGGGAGCTTGGAGGAGAGAGAGAGACGCTGTGAACTTCTGAAGCATATGGAGCGCACATGGGTCCGGCTCAAGCTTCCTCTGAAGGTCGAAAACTTGGAACTCCTCCAAAACAAGGGACAGAGAGAGGCTGGGCTGCGGTCAGGGGAGCATTGGTCCTTACTTTCCTCATTGGGTCTCTTTGTCAGTGCTCTGCCCTTTGCCTCCCAGCTGCTGTTCCTCTCTGAGCTGCCTTTGCTGGTGGTCTCAAGCTGTACGGGTCTCAAAACCTTTGGTTGGGTTAGGGGTGGGAGCGAGATCTGTTGCCCACTGCCTCTGTGTGTGGTTGGAGCGTGCAGGTTGTTCGTGTGATTGGGCAGCAGCTGGCAAGCCCGGCAGGCACAGCTAGGTGAGGTGAGCATCCGTGTGGTTCTCTGCCTCGGAGACTCGGGGAAGCCCAAAGGTCACCTGGCACTTCATTTAGCAGGATGACATGGCCCGAAGTGAAAGATGAGAATCTGCAAGATCCTCTAGTCCAAAACCCTGCCGAGAGGACAGGGCCAGCAACGACCCCTCCACAGAGAACTATCCACGTGCCAGCCGGTGCTGGGGCGAATGGCAAGTCCCCAAAGCGAGGGATGTGTATGAGCCATGCATTATATTGGAACCAAAAGCTATTGGTGCATTGTGATAGCAATTGGCTGTTTTCCAGTCCTACAGGGCTCCCTGCAGCAGTGGGCAAGATAGGAGTGGAGAATTCAGAGTTGATTGGTATGCAAAGAAGACAACCTTTACATTGCCAATATCCTGGAAGCTTTGATGAATCCCCACACTGCAAACTGCATGGCATCTATCTAGGCCAAATGCAGTAGAGTCAAGGAAATTGCTCACATTATTTCACTCAAGGCAGACACTTTTGCCCAATCAGCAGGCTATTCCTTTCCAGGGAAATAATTGTAAACTTTATATCGTGCAATGAGTAGAATTGTGCTCCCTAGAATTCATGTGTGGAAGTGCTAATGCCCAGAACAGCAGTGTTTAGCATATGGAGGTTGTTCTTGTTGTTAGGTGCCGTCAAGTCTGACTCATAGCGACCCTATGTACAGCAGATCGAAACACTTCCCGATTCTGTGTCAGGCACATGATCTTATTTATGTTAAGCCCATTGTTTCAGATACTGTGTCAGTCCATCTGGTGGAGGGTTTTCCTTTTTTTCATTGACCTGCCACTTTCCCAAACATGATGTCTTTCTCCAGGGACTGATGTCTCCTGATTACATGTCCGAAATATGTAAGATGCAGTCTGGCCATTCTTGTTTCCAAGGAGCACTCTGGTTGTACTTCTTTTAGGACAGATCTGTTGGTTCTTTTGGCAGTCCATGGTATATTCAATAGTTGTCTCCAGCACCATAATTCAAAAGCATCAATTCTCTTCCTGTCTCCCTTGTTCAATATCCAGCTTTCACAACCATATGATGCGGCTGAAAACACCATGGCATGAGTCAGGCACATCTTGGTCTTCAATGTGACATCTTTACTTTTTAATACTCTAAAGAAATCTTTTGCCAAAGCTTTTCCCAAAGCAGTGTGTCTTTTGATTTCTTGACTGCTGCTTCCATGGGTGTTGATTATAGAGCTAAGCAAAACAAAATCATGGACAACATCAGTCTTTTCTTCATTTATTATGAAGTTGCATACTGACCCAGTCGTAAGGATTTTTCTTTTGTTGATGTTCAGTTGCAATCCACACTGAAGGCCATGATCTTTGATCTTCATTCAGTAAATGTTTTAAATCCTCTTCATTTTCAGCAAGCAGAGTTGTGTCATCTGCATAACGCAGGTTGTTAATGAGTCTTCCTCCAATTCTGATGCTGTGTTCTTCCTCATGAAGTCCAGCTTCTTGGATTATTTTCTCACCATATAAATTGAAGAGATATGGTGAAAGTGTACAGCCCTGATGCCCACCTTTCTCAACTTTAAATCAAGCAGTGTTTTCTTGTTCTATTCAGACAACTGCCTCCTGGTTTACATACAGATTCCTCATATATACAATTAGGTGCTCTGGTAATCCCATTTTTCAAAGTGTCATCCATAATTTGCTATGATCCACACAGTAAAATGCCTTTGCATAGTCAAAAAAACATAGATATCTTTTTGATATTCTCTGCTTTCAGCTAATATCCACCTGACATCAACAATGATATCTCTGGTTCCTCACCCTCTTTTGAAACCAGCTTGATTTTCTGGTAATTCCCTGTCTGCATACTGCTGCAATGGCTTTTGAATGATCTTTAGTAAAATTTTGCTTGTGTGTGATATTAATGATATTGTCTGATAGTTTCCACATTCAGTTGGATCCCCTTTTTTGGGAATAGGTACAAACATGGATCTCTTCCAGTCAGTTGGCCAGGTTAGCTGTTTTCCAAATCTTTTGGTATAAATATGTTGATACCTCCAGTGCTGCATCTGTTTTTTGAAACATCTCTATTGGTATCCCATCAATTCCTGGAGCTTTGTGTTTCACCAGTTCTTTCAAGGCAGCTTCCACTCCACCCTTCAGTACCATTGGTTCCTCTTCATATGCAATCTCTTGAAATGGTTGGTCATCTACCAATTCTTTTTTTTTTTTGTATAATGACTCTGTGTATTCCTTCCATCTCCTTTTGATGTTTCCTGCATCATTTAATATTTTCCCTGTAGAATCTCTCACTATTGCCACTCAAGGCTTGAATTCTTTCTTTGATTCCTTCAGCTTAAGAAACAGAGCATGTTCTTCCCTTTTGGTTTTCTACCTCCAGCTCTTTGCACATGTCATTATGATATTTGTTTTTGTCTTCTTGAGCTGCCTTCTGAAATCTTCTGTTTAGTTCCTTAACTTCATTATGTCTTCCTTTTACTTTAGCTGCTTGATGTTCAAGGGCAAGCTCCAGCGTCTCTTTTGACATGTAATTTAGTCTTTTCTTTTTTTCCTGTCTTTTTAATAACCTTTTGCTTTCTTCATGAATGATATCTTTTATGTCATGCAACAACCCATCTGGTCTCCTATCATTTGTGTCTAATGCATTAAACCTGTTCTTGAGGTGGTCTCTGAACTCAGGTGGGATATACTCAAGGTCATACCTTGGCTCTCATACACTTGTTCTAATTTTCTTCAGCTTCAGTTTGAACTTGCATATGAGAAGTTGATGGTCTGATCCACAGTCAGCACCTGGTCTTGTTCTGACAGTTGATATTGAGCTTTTCCATGATCTCTTTCCACATATGTAGTTAATTTGGTTCCTGTATGTTCAATCTGGTGAAGTCCATGTGTATAGTCACTGTTATGTTGGTGAAAAAAATGTATTTGCAATGAAAAGGTCATTGGTCTGACAAAATTCTATCATGTGATCTCCAGCATAAGTTCTTTCATCAAGACCATATTTTCCAACTACTGAGCCGCTTTCTTTGTTTCCAACTTCTGCATTCCAGTCACCAGTGATTATCAGTACATCTTGATTGCATATTTGATCTATTTCAGATTGCAGAAGCTAGTAGAAATCTTCCCTTTACTCATTTGTGGCCCTAGTGGTGGATGCATAAATTTGGATAATAGTCATAATAACTGGTCTTCCTTATAGGTGTATGGATATTATCCTATCACTGACAGATTGTATTTCAGAACAGATCTTGAGATGTCTTTTTTGATGATGAATGCAACCCCATTTCTTTTTAGTTTGTTGTGCCAAGCATAGTAGACCATATGATTATCTGACTCAAAATTGCCCATGCCAGTCCATTTTAGCTCATGGATGCCTAGAATGTCAATATTTATGTGCTCCATTTCTCTTTTAATGATTTCTAATTTTCCTAGATGCATACTATGCACTTTCCATGTTCCAATTATTAATAGATGTTTATAGTTGTTTCTCCTCATTTTGAGTCATGGCTCATCAGCAAATGGAGGTCCCTGGGGCTTTACTCCATTTCTGTCATCAAGGTAGACTCTACTTGGAGGAGGCAACTCTTCCCCAGTAGCCTTTTGAGTGCCTTCCAACCTGGGGGGCTCATTTTCTGGCACTATATCTGACAGTGTTTCTTTGCTATTCATAGGGTTTTCAATGGCTAGTTGTTTCAGGAGTGGCTTGCCATTGCCTACTCTGTAGTCTTTCTTAGTCTAGAAGCTCAGCTGAAACCTGTCGACCATAGGTGACCCTGCTGGTATCTGAGATACCAGTGGCATAGGTTTCAGCCTCATCGCAACAGGAGCCCCCACAGCACAGCAAATGATAGACGTGTGGGGGCATGTGGAAGTAATTAAGGTTAAATAAAGGCATGAGGGTGGAGCCCTAAGCTTTGTAAGAAGAGACACTAGGAAGCTTTGTGCATTCTTTCTGTGCTATCTGGAGACATAGCAAAGGCAGCCACCTATGAGCTAGGAGGAGGGCCCTAGCCAGGACCAGAATCAGTGGGCACTTGGTCTTGCACTTGACAGTGTCCAAAAACATGAAACATAAATTTCTATTGTTTAAGCCACCCAGTTCCTAGCATTTTGTTATGTCAGCCTGAGTACAGCAAGATATCTATTTGACTTAGTATATTTGACGTCTGGAGACATAACCCATATTTCTAGAAGAAAATGGCTCTTTTAGGCATTTCTTCTGCAAGACATAGTGTTAGTGTATCCCCTCCTTTCTTCAGCCCATGGAGGGCTGTGGTTAATATAGATGTGTGCAAGGTGTGCATGTTCATCAAAAAGTGTGTTTCAGTTCTGTTTCTTCTCAGTATGAATTGTGAAAATGAGAATTGCAAAGCCCTGTTGCTGGCCTTTAGTACTGAGTGACAGGTGATATGTGCATTGTTTTAGTAGGTAAAGAATGTCATCTAAGTAGAGACTGGTGAGCATATTCCTGGGCTGGAAGTAGAGTCCCGGTTCCCCACAGGAGCGAGAGACTCAGAATTCTTTCCTTCTCCCTCCCTCTTCCCCAGGTGTGGGAGCAGAGGGCTAGCTTTCTACCACTGTGACAAAATGCCTGAGAAAATTGGATTAAAAAGTAGACAGGTTTAGAGCAGCTCGCTGTTACAGAGGTTTATGTCCATGGGCACTTGGGCTTGTCACCGTGGGGCTGTGGTGAGGCAACACATTATGTCAGAAGCACGTGGCGGAGGAAGCTGTCACTTCATGGTGACCAGGAAGCAAAGGCAGAGCTGGCTTTTATAACAAAGTTCCTACTCCAAACCCATTAAGCTCTGAATCCATCTGTGAGTTAATCCATTCAGCAGGTCAGAGTGCTTATGGTCCGATCACCTCCTGAAGACCCCACTTTTGAACACTCCTGCCTTGGAGACCAAACGTTCAGCACAGGAATTTTTGTGGGATGTAGACTATCTGAACCATAACCAGCAATGATCAGAAATGTTCTCTTCCTCCCTCTGGTGGTCCTGAGGACTACATGGTACCTGTAGCCACCACACAGGTTCTCAAGCCATCTATATGCCTTATTAGTACATATATTTGAGAATTTCACAGCCACTATTGGAAGCAAAAATGTTTTTTTTTTTTTTTTTTTTTTTTTTGTGAGTTGAAGGAATTTATTTACAGACACTCATAGATAAGGCTCTCTAGAATCCATATGCCTTCCTTGGAGCTATTTGGCTTCAGGCTTCTTGTCCCCAGCTTCAAGTTTGAGATTCTCAGGGGTCTGACGATACACAGGAAAAGTTTCCCAAGGGCTCTTCAGGTCAAACTTGCAGAACTCTTGGGCCAACTCCATGGGCTCGGCCACCAGTCGCTTCACCTCGTCGTCGTCGTACTGTAACTCAACATAGCCAGACAGGGGGAAGTCTTTCCAGAAAGGATGTCCCTCGAAGCCATAATCTGTTAGGATCCTTCTTAGGTCAGGGCGATTAGCAAAGAAAACTCCAAACATGTCCTAGATCTCCCACTCATACCAGTTGGCTGCCTTATACACAGAGAATGCAGACTCAACAGGCGTCAGCTCATCTGTATAGGTTTTTACAAGGATCTGTGAGCTAAAGCACAGAGACAGCAGATTATAGACAATCTCAAAACAGTTCTGCTGACTTGGGATGTCTGCTGCTGTCAAGTCAGACAAGGATTTGAACTGTACATTGGTGTAAGCAATTGGATGTAAGAAATTCTGGGAATGCTGTGGCAGAAGGAGAGTTTCCTCTGTGGTAATATACCAAGAAACTTGTAAATCCTCATACAACGTGTCGGATGGGATTGAACACAAATCCCCATAAGTGGTGCCTGCATTTGCACAGTGCCTCTATTTCCTGCGTGCTTCCTGATTTATCATTTCACAGATTCTAATTTCCAGCACCTTCAACCAGCATGATCAGGGATCTATTCTTTCAGTAATGAAAGGATTCATCCAAAGGAATGGATGGACTTTATTGCAAAAGTCACTAAGCACATGAACTCATGGAAAAGTGGAAAACTTCCTACACACAGGGCAACCATACATTCCAAAGGGCAAAGGATGAGTTTAATCTTTACAGAGCATTTCCCTTCCTGGGCCTGGAAGTGTCTAGAATACATCATATCACAATCAAGTTGTAATCATGAGGAAAAACGAAAAGTAATATGGAACAATCAGACCAGCTGTGTGTGGAGTAGCATGTATTAGAGCAGACAAGTTTTTCTCTGTGAGGTAGAGAGGGATTGGACAAGCCAAGGTGTGCATGAAGTATATCTGGACTGCAGGAGCTTTTCTGCATCAGGCTAGGGAGACAGGCTGAACTGTGCTGCCCTTGGGCACAGGATGAGTCAATCATCCCAGCCAACCTGGAGAGAGGTGCATTCATTTAGAACCTCACAAGGTCAGTCCTACAGGTTAATTTTGTACTGTGTGATGGTCGTTGCTGGGAGACAAGGCAAGCAGAGTGATTTCATTCGTCTCTAGATATATTCTCCATCTCCCCACTGCTGGATGGATCTGTCTTGGGACCACTGGATCAGTAGGCATGGCAGTGAGCATTTGTACCCTCATCTATAAAGATGGCAGAAAGGTGCAGTTAAGTGGATTTCTTGTCTTTGCAGGCATGGGGGTGATTTTTGGGTTTTGCAGAACCAGAAACAGACATACTCTTTCAGTCAGCTTATGATTACTACAATGAAATCCCACAGGGAATAAACTCCTAAAGATAAAAGACTTACTTATTTCTTGGAGGTTCAAGTTCAAGATTGGATCACCCCATTGCTTTGGGACTTGGGCAAGGGTGGAGCATGGACAGAAGTATATAGAGGAGTAAGAAGCAGAGAGAGAGGGTTGGGGAGTGTCTCACAATCATTTCCAAGGCATGACCCCCATGGCCTAAGGGGCCTCTCACTAGGTCTCACCTTCTAAAGGTTCACCGCAACTTCTAGTATGACCACCCTGGGGCCAATCCTTTACGTATGGATCTTTGGGGACACTCATGCAAAGCATAGCACTCTGTTTGATAGCATCCTTCCCCCTTTATAAATCCTGTTTAGATCTTGTGGCAATAATGCCAAATTGTATCATCAGGTCTTTGTGACATAATTTGGAAATTTGCAAATCATTGGCACCATCTAGGAAGCAGTAAAAAGCCAGCAAGCTGCTTGAAATGTGCAGAATATTCATTCCAGGATATGGATGACATTTACAATGGGCTGAATCATAAAGATCAGGTGCCTGGCACAGAATCGGGGAGTGTTTTGTTCTGTTGTACATAGCGTCGCTATGTACACAGCTGGACCCAACTCAATGGCACCTAATAACAAGCTGATGTTTAGAGACGTGAGCCTGGGTGACACACAGATGTTTTCTTTATATTGTGACAAAAAGTACATGGGGAAAAGAAGGTAATCTGAGTTCCAAGAGTCAGGATTTTTTGTCACATGGGCATGTCGGGTCCTATACATGCACTGCACTCATACACTACCCTAAGTCCATTAGGAAGATGAGTAACTGAGGCTTACAGAGGTTGAGATATCCAAGGGCACTCATGGAATAGAAGGCAGGGCTGGGACTCAAATTTGGTCATGGCTGACTTAACAGTCCATTTTTAACATCCCCCCTCCGAGTTTTCATTTTCTTAAAATACACAACAATAGCAACTTGGTTTATAACCTTTCAAAACTCTCCTAATTGATGAACAACAAATTTACACTTATGTAGAGTTTACAGCTTTTATTCACTTTTATGAAAACGGGTCACATTTGAATAATTCTCTGAAACTCATATTAAAATTATATTAAGATAGTTTCCATTTTTTTTTTTGCCTAAAGAAGGCTAAAAAAAGAATGTTCTCATATTCAAAAGTTTGAGAAGAGCTGCAAAGCCAAACAGACCACGTGCCTTTTACATAGCAACTCTTTTATTTTTTCTTTTGTAGTACGAGGGGGCTGAACTCAGGTCCTCATACATGATTTGCAAGTGATCTACCACTGAGTTGCACTCTGAGCCCATTAATTTTTTTCTTAATCTTGAGACAGGGTCTCCCTAAGATGTGTAGGCTGCCTTTGCCCTTCAGCTTCCCATCCTCCTGCCTCTGCTTCCTGAGTCTCTGGGATTACAGGCATGTGCCATCATGTCAGCTCATTTTGCTCCAGTTACTAGATCACGTATACATCCACTTATCCATCTCTCCATCCACTTGTCAACCCAAAAAGTTTTTGGGTGCATTTTTAGGTAAATTGCAAGTTTAGATGCATTTTTGATAAAGATGCTAATTAAGGGAGTATTTATTAATGCTAATCATGTAAGTTTGGGAATCATTTTTTCATTGCTCAGTTCTCATTTTATTAGAGTACAAACCCCAGATATAACCTTTAACACTTCCACTTCAGGGGAGATTTCTCTGTGGCCAAGCACATGATCAGTTTTTGTAACATTGGTATAAAAGAAAAGTTGTATTTTTTGTTTATAGGAAACATAGTTCCCTATACTTAATTTGTTCTTGTTCATTGCATTACTTAAAATTTTCTGTCACTATTGATTTGTCAAATTTTGAAAAACATTTATTAAAATCTTATGTATTTTTTAAAAATTGTCCTTGGATTTTCATTAAGTATATCTCTTCTGTTTCAAGTACCTTTCTACACTATTAATATTATAAATTTCCTGACATACTACCATTGTCCTTATAATGTAGCTATAGATGGAAAGACTCATTGTTTATCACCATTTCTGTTCCCTTTATTTCCTATCTTGAGATACCTGATGTGAACAAATTGGCACTTAGTTAAATGTTTCCAACATTGACGACATGTATCCTGAGTCTTTGCAGATATGAAAATGTCATTCTTTTTCCCTGAAAGTTGAGGGATATCATGCCGATTGCTCCTCTAGACTTCTTATCTCTTCTCTTAGGATTTTCAACTCCTTGCATTTTTGTTCTTGGTCATGAGTTCTTGGTCTCTTTGAGAGTCAGATTTTTTATTATATACCTAATTTTTTATTAAGTACCAAGGATTAGCTCAGCCAGCCTGGTGATAGGTGAAACAGTCAGAGTAGCACCAGTCCTGAGATAAAGGAGATGTAGGAAATGGTTCCTTCTAGGGAGGTGGGGCCAAGTTTGGGCTAGTGGGTGACATTGAGAAGGGCCAGGATCCCTGCCAGTGTTGTGTGTGGCTGGCATATGCTGGGAGAGCCTGATCAGGGAGACAGGTGGGTTCTGAAATCCCAAGAAAGGGAGGCTTTTGTCATGTGCCCCCTCCACGGGCGCCATTTTGTAATTCTGACAAATGTGACATACTGCTGGCAGTAACTCACTGCTATAGTCTCAGGTAGAGTGAGGTAATAGAACTAAAGGTGCTTTTGTGGCATCAACTACAGCACTGAGGCCAAGTTATATAGTAAGATTTATCATGTGTTGCTGGTTTTCAGCAGAGTTTGATGATAGACTTTACAAAGTAACCTCATTATTTGTGCCCTGCACATTGGCTTTTGTTGACATACCAGTCCTAGTCCATGTACAGATGAAAATGGCACTGGATGATCCATGAATACTTCTTAAATCAGCCCATTCCTGAAGATATAAATGAATGCTGAAAATAGCACCAGACTCTCTTTGTGTTACACAGTGTATCGGTGTCTCTGTCTTGCTGCTCACCTTATCTCAATGTCAAACTACAATCATGGCCTCACTTTTCCCAATATGGCAAGTCCCCACATTAGGGGTCTGAGTTGTCCTTGAGGCAAAAACAACAAAGTTGGAGGGTTAGGTGAAAGCAGTGGGGTTTGTGGTTTTTTAAAAAATGGGGGCATCTTGTAGCTGGGAATGGAAAATGTAAAGTTCTCACTTTTGGTTAGAAATTTACTCTGAATAGAAAAAAAAAGAGGAAAAAGATAAATTATGACTCAAAATAATGCCTTTGCATATCTGCAGTTTCCAAATGTGTTGTAATTGAATTGGAGGAATTACTGACAACAGATGCCAGCCAATACTCTCCACATACCCTACAGTGAGAAAAATGACACACTTGCTCTCAGAGCCCAAAATCCATTTAAATTTTAAATTGTCTTAATTGTTGCATATTTTAATGTGCTATAATGGAAATTTACAGAAAGAGCCAATGAAAACCAGTAGGCTTTGTAAATGGCTTCAGGGTTTTAGCGTGTGATAAACAGTAGCCACACGCACTGCCTGTGACTATCCAACAGGGATGCGCTTTTCATCACATTTCTTTTAATAGAAAAGTGTTATCACTTACATATCTCATCATTATTTATGTTCTAATCACCCTCTAGTGGTGAATTAGGAGTGGAAGCATTTTTTATTAGATGGTTTGCCATGGCAACTCGAGTTGGGGAGGATCCTCCGCTGGTGCTATCAGTGGGCCTGGTGGGGGGGCTCTTCTTCCTTGGCTCTCATTGACTTCCTGCTAAGATACTCATCTTTACATGTGTACTCGGTGGCAAATGGGACCAGAAAACTACAAGTTCTCATTTGAGAGAAAGAAAGGATGGTCTATCTCCAGTTGTTGGAAGTACAATTAGACTCTGATAGAAAACTAAGAGGCTGGGAAAGCAAAAAGGCTCTGTAGTCTTATCTCCTTCAGTCTGGGGAAGCTGAGTGGAATGTACCACTGTTGAACCCACCTGAGCTTCCATGAGCCTGGCCATTCTTAGATCACCACATCCTTTTATCTTTTGAAAGGGGTCCTGTATTTTCAATCAGTTGTCAGAAATGACTGATCCTGTGGGTAAGAAAAATCTGGCTTTGGTAACTTTGATGACAGCTGCAAACAAAGCAAAGGAGGGATTCAGGAATTCATGCGACCCATGTAATTGAACACATTCTGTATATATTTCGCCTGCAGTGGTAGCCCTGTGGCATCGGATCCCATCAGATCTTGGAAGCCAAGCAGGGTCGGGCCTGGTTAATACCTGGATGGGAGACCGCCTGGGAACACCAGAAGCTGTAGGCTTGGGAGAAGGACCGGGCAAGCCCCTCCCAAAAATCAATCTGCCATTGAAAACCCTATGATCAGCAGAGAAGCACTGACAATAGTGTTTCCCCTGTTGTACATAGGGTCACTATGAGTCGGATACCGACTCGACGGCACCTAACAATAACACAAAGGGCTAGTGTGATTCACTAATAGACTTTCTCTGTTCTTAGTTGTTAAACAAAGAGTGTCGACCAAAAGCTGGGTTTTAGGGAATATTAACATAGGCCTCTGTGTCTTTTGCCTGTAGACAGTCTTGTCTATCATTGGATATAAAACTTATGTTAACCTTCAGGGGAGTACAAGGGAGGCAAGAAGACCATAGCAAATGGAGAAAATAAGAAGGAACACATATATGTATTTTTGTTAGGTGTTGTGGACTCCTGACAACATGTCCAAAATATGTAAGAGGCAGTCTAGCCATCCTTGCTTCCAAGGAGCACTCTGATTGCACTTTCCCTAGAATTGCTCTGTTGGTTCTTTTGGCAGTCCATGATATATTCAATACTCATCTGCAACACCATAATTCAACAGCATCATTTCTTCTCCTGTCTCCCTTATTCAACATCCCAAGCATATGATATGATTGAAAAGGCCATGGCATGAGTCAGGCATACATTTGTCTTCAATGTGACATCTTTACTGTTCAACATTTTTAAGAGGTCTTCTGCAACAGCGTTCCCTAATAAAATGAGTGTTTTTATTCCTTGACTGCTGCTTCCATGGGTGTTGATTATAGAACCAAGTAAAGTAAAATCTTGGACAAACACAATCTTTTCTCCATTTATCATGAAGTTGCTTATTGACCCAGTTGTAGTGATTTTTGTTTTCTAGATATTGAGGTGAAATCTATACTGAAGGATATGTTCTTTGATATTCATCGGTAAATGCTTCAAATCTTCTTCAGATTCAGCAAGCAAAGTTATATCATATGCATAACACAGAATGTTAATGAGTCTTCCTTCGATCTGGATGCCATGTTCATCTCATAAAGTCCAGTTTATCAGAATATTTGCTCAGCGTAGAGATTGAAGAGGTACAGTGAAAGGATACAGCCCTGAGACACACCTTCCCTGACTTTAAACCAGGCAGTGTTTCCTTGTTTTGTTCAAATGACTGCCTCCTGTTGATGTACAGATTCCTCATGAGCACAATTAAGTGCTCTGGTATTCCTATTCTTCACAATGTTATCCATAACTTGTTATGATCCACACAGTCAAATGCCTTTGCATACTCAATAAAACATAGACAGACATCTTTCTGGTATTTTCTGCTTTTGGCTAATATCCATTTGGCATCAACAATGATGTTCCTGGTTCCACACACTCTTCTGATTCCTGCTTAATTTTCTGGCAGCTTCCTATCAATATACTGTTGCAGTTACTTTTGAATGATCTTTAGCAAAGTTTTACTTGTGTGTAATATTAATGATTTTGTTTGATAATTTCCACATTTGGTTGAATCTCGTTTCTTGGGAATAGACACAAATATGGATCTTTTCCAGTCAGTTGGGCAGGTATTTGAGATTTCCCAAATCTCTTGGCATAAACAAATGAGTACCTCCAGTGTTGCATCTGTTCATTGAAACATCTCTGTTGGTATTTCCTCAATTCCTAGAGTCTTGTGTTTCACCAATTCCTTCAAGGCATCTTCTACTTCTTCCTTCAGTACCATTTATTTTTGATCATATGCAGCCTCTTGAAATGCTTGGTCGTCCACCAATTTTTTTCAGTATAATGACTCTGTATTCTTTCCATCTTCTTAAACAGGGATAAAAATATCCACCTCTTAAATATTTTAAAGAAGTAATGGAAGTGGAATTCAAAAGAGGTCATCTGATAAAATGTCACAGAGGAAGTAGTCCTACAACAGTTGTCTTTGTTTAATAATTACAGATGTATAAGGAAATACAATGATTAAATATCACAAGCATATAAAACATAAAAGTCAAAATCTTCCATGTTACCACCTATTATAATAGTGTGTAGAATCCTACAACACTTTAATGCATATTTAATTATATATTCCCCACCTGTCTGTCAGCTTGTTATGTTGTGGTGGCTGGCATGTTGCTGTGATGCTGAAAATTATGCCACTGGTGTCTCAGATACCAGCAGGGCCACCCATGGTAGACAGGTTTCAGCTAAGCTTTCAGACTAAGGCAGACCAGAGAAAGACCTGGCATCCCACCCCCAAAACAATTAGCCATTGAAAACTCTATGAATAGCAGAGAAGCACTGACAAATATAGTGCCAGAAAATGAACCCCCCAGTCTTGAAGGCATTCAAGAAAGGACTGGGGAACAATTGCCTCTTCAAAGTAGAGCCGACCTTAGTGACAAGAATGGGGAAAATCCTCTGGGACCTCCAGTTGCTGATGTGGAATGACTTAAAATGACAAGAAATATAGTGACTGCAATGACTGTACACATCAAAAGATTGTGTGCATGGCACAGTTATTGGGTAGTGTTTCATCCTGCTGTACTTAGGGTTGCTATGAACTGGATCCAACCCAATGGTACCTAAAAAAAATTATATACATTTTTTTCAAAAAAGTTTTTTTTTAATGGAAAATGGGCTAATACTACAATACTGTTTTGCAAGCATAGCTTTTCACTAAATAGAAATAATCTTGTCAAATCACAGGGAGATGACATCAGTAAATTGTAAAGTAGAGAAGTACTCAAATGAGTGTGGGGATGAAGAAGAGAACCTGGTGATGGTTTTAGGGCTATGCTTGCCAGAAGAAAGGCCTGCTGGCTAGAGACATGGACAGGTGTTAAAGGGCTAAAACTGGGCAAGGATTTGTATTCATTAATGTGGCCATATTTATGAGGACCCTGCAGGTATGGCACAATTGTGTCCAGTCCCATCAGATCTTGGAAGATAAGTAGGATTGGGCTTGGTCAGCACTTGAATGGGAGACTGCTTGCAGACACCAGGTGCTGTAGCCTTGGGAGAAGGACCTGGCAGCCCACTCCCAAAATAATCAGCTATTGAAAACCCTATGAATAGCAGAGAAGCACTAGCAATAGGGTTTCACCTGTTTTACATAGGGTCGCTATGAGTTAGACACCTACTTAACAGCACCTAACAACAATAATTTATGAGGAGGAAATTTGACTGGGTTTACATTTCAATTTGAAAGGCCAGTGAGAAGTCTTGTGGTCTATGAGACAAGCAGTGCTTTGGGAAGAGGATGGGGAAAGAGACAGGGCAATGGAGTTGGAAGCTGACTCCAAGATGGCAGCACCAATCTGGTATAAGCCCAGAAATAAGAACTTTGTGTAAGGGAATGCAAATTCAATGACCCACCCTTTCCTTTCCTTTCCTCCTTTTTCCCTGCCTCTCTCCTTCTCTCTCTTTCTCATTTTCTTTCTTTTTCTCCTTCCTTCCTTCTTTCCTTCCTCCTCCTCCTCTTCCTCCTCTTCCTTCTTCCTCTCTTTCCTTCCTTCCTTCCTTCCTTCCTTCCTTTCTTTCTCTCTCTCTCTCTCTTTCTTTCTTTCTTTCTTTCTTTCTTTCTTTCTTGCAAAGCCTTCTTGCCTGCCTGCCTGCCTGCCTTCTCTCCTTCCTTCCTTCCTTCCTTCCTTCCTTCCTATCTATTTGGTGTAGCCTTCTGAACTCTAAGATGCCACTTGACATAAGGAAATGGCTTGGTTCTCTTTTCCTGTCCTATTCCCCCTTCCTTTCTATTCTTTGTAGATGAAATAACAGTACAGATTCATTCATTCCTTGAAACTAATTCTTGATTTCCTTTTGAATGTTTTCTGTTGAATTTTTGGCATGGAAATGACATGAGAAAAATGACTTCATCCTGCTGTTCATGTGATTGGTCACAGCAGTGCAGAAATCTTCCTATTTTGTTTTTAGAACCAGATTCCAGATTCAGTTTTGTTTATCTTGATTGCAAACAAAAATGTATAACCTACATATATTAGAGGATTCTGCTAAACAATTGTCAAAAAACAACAAAAATTCTAGTTGCTTTTACTTTTGTTCCACAGGCTTTGTATCTGAGTCAGTAAGACTCTATTTAGTGCATCTAGAATAGAAGAGGCACTTGCAGTGGCAGAAGGAGAGGTAATGTTAAGATACAAATTGTATCAATTATTGTTGTGACATGCGATCGATATTCACTAAGACTTGTTTTCGATGCAAAAGCTATACAATACAAAGTATGTCTACAAGATTTCTATTACATAGGTAAACAAGTAAAAACATCCCCATACTTTTATATTTATATTTAAAAAACTCAATGAAGTTAAAATATTAAAATATCTAGAGAAGCAATCTTCAGTTATACTGTGCATTCTGGGGGCACTGGGAGAAATATCTCCTTTTACCTATGTCAATTTTGTTTATACTCTGACTCACTAAATGAACAGTGACTACGGGTCAGCCTCTGAGCTAAGTTATCCCTGGTTATCATCTCCATTCATCTTCACATCAGACCCTTTGGGACTGACACTATGCTGACTACCATCTCACAAAGTTTTGTATGACCCAATGGCCTCTACCAAAGCAAAATAGAAAATGGAAAAAGTTTTGTATTTAATTTGTTTTTTTTTTTCACAGGGGCTTCTGCTTTCTCCCTGCACAACTTTCTCCCACCAAATGGTCTCCTTGGAAACAGGGCTTTTCTTCAATAATTTCTGCTCCTCTCCTCATACATCACCCCCCAGACAATCTTATGCTCTACGTAAATTATATTGCCAAGTTCACGGCCAGCTCATACCCCTCTGCTGAGTGCCAAGCACACACAGCTTCTCTATCTGACATCACTGGGTACCCCGACCAGCTAGACATTCTCATAACTGAATGTACCATACTCTCCCTGAGTTGGCTCTCCTAAATTCCCTGGATCAGAAAACACACTGCATTCTACTAGATTCCTCAAGCAGAAACCTAGTTAGTCTTTACTTCAACCTCTGTCACTTTCTAGGTTCAATCAATTACCAAGTCTATCAGATCATCATCTCTTCCTTCTCCTCCTCCTCCTCCTTCTCCTCCTCCTCCTCTTCTTCTTCTTCCTCCTCCTCCTCCTCTTCTTCTTCTCCTTCTCCTTCACCTCCTCCTCCTTCTCCTTCTCCTCCTCCTTTTCTTTTTCCTCTTCCTCTCTTCTTCTTCCTCTTCCTCCTCCCCCTCCCTTCTCCTCCTCCTTCTTCTTCCTCCTCCTCTTCTTCTTCTCCTTCTCCTTCACCTCCTCCTCCTTCTCCT